>WUAM01000431.1:117275052-117289011 GCA_024336885.1 Actenoides hombroni
TAGTGGGAGGTGTCCCTGCCCATGGCAGGGGGGTTGGAACTGGATGAGCTTTAAGATCCCTTCCAACCCTGACAATTCTATGATTCTCTAGAAAGCTCTAGGCTGCCTGGGGTGGTCTGACACTCTGTGTCCTGGTGGTCTATGCATCACCATAACTCAAGGATGGGGGACAGCTCTCTCTTGACAAAGCAGCATGCTTAGCAGGGGAAATAAGAAAAAAGCACCTTTCCAAATGGCCAGTGTAGCACAGGGGCATTTTCAAAGGTTGGTCTGGCCTTTCAGCATTTCCTCTGGTAGCAGTGACCTCTGAAACTTCAGTATACTGCATTCTCTGCTGTGGATGGATGCCTTCTTCCCTCCTAAGCTAAGGCCGAGCACTGAGGCAATTGTCATTTCAAGATAATAATGTCTTTAGTTAAATAAACCCCAGACTCTGCCATTTATTTTTATGTTTTTTTCAAGTGCAGCTCTAACCCATTTGTTGCAAATGATGGCTTTGCGTGTTTGCATGGCTGTGACTCTGCTGGTTCCTGATGTGGGCTCATTAATAGATTATTTCCTTGTTAGCTGTAGGTAAAGCTTTGACCTAGAGCTGATTAGGGAAAAGGAACTTCTGTATCTATTATTTTTTCTCTCTCATAATTAGTATAATTAAGCTTCTGTGCCCTAGACAGAGATCTCAGACAGTCTGCTGTGGAGCCACAGAAACCGTCTGGCTGGCAGGAAGGGGAGTTTGCTGTTGAGCAAGGGATGGCCGGGCTCTGGGGTGTCAGGGAAAAGCTGAATGCCAGCATCCCACAGCAAGGAACCCAACCAGGGAGAGTTCCCTTCCTCCCCACCCAGTTCAAGCCAATGAACTGGGAGAAGAATGCACAAAGCAGGGGCTGTCATTTCCCCCTTTTTTAAGAGAAGCTGGCAGGCCGAGGAGACAGAACCATTGCAGGGCACCCAATGTCACTGTCTGGGTGGCAATCAGAGGTGGTGTGGAGGAGGAGGAGGAGGAGGAGGAGGAGGAGGAAAGCAGCCCAGTCAGACCCCTGGGGTTTGGACACAGCTGCAGCTTTTCAGTGACACCTTCACCTGCTCTCTGCTGCCTTGGGCTGGTTCTAGAGTGTTTGCAGCTGTGCACTGGGTGTGACTGGGACTAATTCAGCCCTGGTGTGTGTGTGGGGAGAGGGGGTGCTGCTCTCCACAGGCATAAGTAGGGTTTCCCTTCCCAGGATGCCCTGGCTGGCCAGGGTGGTAAAGGTCAGCTGCCCCTGGAGGGTGGTTGCAAGCAGAAGTGATGGAGGGCAGGACTCTTTTCAGGGTAGTTCATAACAGCTTTAGGGGGAAAGCAGCAAGTTAAGAAGGTAAGTTCTGTTCAGTACGTTTGGTTTTCATAGAGCTTCAATGTTTTTCTGTATGTAATTCTGTTTCTGAGCCTAACTGGAGTGAAGGTTCCCTTTAAAAAGGGTATGGCTAAGCTTCTGGTGGGTCTGGAAAGTGTTGAGCGGATTAACCGGCAAGAAATCTTGAAGCTTAAACCTTGAACTGTATGTTGGAGGGCACAAAGAGCTGCCCTTTTGTTGTCTCTTGCCTTTCCCACCATCTTTGCACCTCGGAGTACATGTTTTTCCTCGTAATGCAACTGGCCTGGCAGGGTTTAGCAGGACAGTTGTTCTTCATGGCCATCTCGGGTATCATTGCTCTGGTACTAGGGAAGTGTATTTCCCTTCATAAAGCAGCAGCTGAGGCTCAGCACATCCCAACAGGGCTGAGAGGCAAAGCTGAATAGAAGGAGAACATGGTAGTAGGTGATGGTGAGGCTGCAGCAAGTACAACTTTGTTCTTGGGCCCAGGAACACCCCAGTTCCCACCTCGTGCCTCGCAGCGGAGTTTTCTGGGGAGGTGGGAAGGGGTTGTTGTTCAGTGGGAGCAGCTTTCATCCATCCTTTTGAATTTATCTTGTAACCTGAGAGAGTTGTAGTTGGAATGCCTGTCTCTGAAGTGAAGAGGGAGGCTCTAGTGTTTCACAGTCCTCTCCATATGATGATAAATGCATGAGCAGCCCCTGGGAGAGAAGGGGCTGGGAGAGAAGTCTCCGGGATACTGTTAGCTTAAGTGTTAGGATGCTTTCTTGGGAACTAAGAATTATAAACCTGGATCCTCTCCTGAACAGAAGGGGTTTAAGAGCTAATCTACCACATCTTAGCTAAATGCCAAACTAGTTGTGGTCTGAAGGAAATTACTCTTGCTCTGAGTGTAAGACTAGAGGTGCTTACTTTTAATCAGAGGATGTACATCATGAACCAGTGATGCTGTTTCTTGGTAAACCCCTGAAGGCCCCAGGCAGGCTGTAGGAGCTTATGCCAGGGATCTTGAGCTGTGCCCCTTGTCTGCCCTTGCACCTCCTCTTGAGGTACCTGATAAGCACAGAGCTCACCCAAAGCCCAGGGGCAATGTTAACACCATCCCAAGCTGTGTTGAAGGCCTGCTGATCAGTTAGAACCTGCAGTGCTACCTGTAGAGCTGCTCAAGGCCCTTTCTGGGCTGTGCTCCTTGCTGTTGGGCATCAGCCCTGCCAGGAACAAAGTCACCAAAACATGTGAAAATACTTTGTGTAACAGAGCACCTGCCAACTGACAAGGGATAGTTGGATTTTGTTTGCTTGTTTTCACTGTATGACTCCTAAAAACATTAAAAACTCATTAATTAAATGTAAAAAAAAAAAAAAATCCAGTTCCAAATTGCTAAATCATTCTGGGTTGTGCTGCCGTGTCCTGTGGTGTAGCTATCCATGTTCCTTCTGTGCTCCAGATGTGGTAAAACAACTTGGGAGGGAGCGGGGTGTCTGTAATCCTGTGTCACTGGCTCCTTGCCCGGAGGTGTTCCATCAGCCAAACCAAAGATGAGCTGTGATGTGGGGTGTGTCGTGTGCTCGGGTTTGATGTGGCAGGGAATGAATGTGAGGCTGTGATGAAGGCTCTTGTGATATGCTGTGAGAAAGTAGAAGGCTCGTGCCTGTTACTGGTGGAAACAGCAAAGGAGTTTGGTGCTGTAGGGAGGAGTGAGCTGCTTTCAGGCCGGGATTAAATGCTCTTACAGCTAATGATGCTCTTTTTTTTAATAGAGCATTGATAGGACTGTTTTGTTAGTGCAATAATGAACACATTTTGGAAGTAAATATGCAGCTGAGCACAGGAGCTTGTATGTCTAAACTTGGTTAGTGTCTTGGGGCCTGAGGAAACAGGTAAAAACCTCTTGTCGAGAGGAATGATGCCTTTTAATCCCGGGTTACCAGAGAGACATTTGAGACAGTCAGCAAAGGAGAAACTGCCAGCATCTGGAAATGTTTCAGGCTTCAGCTGGCTTCTTAGCTGATTTTGAGAGGGTGAATAGGTTTATTAACTGGCTGTTACTGACCTTTCTCTCTGTTTGCTTATGTAGCTAATGCTTGCTGTGTTACAGGAGAAATGGGAGTGCACGCTTCCTTCCTGGGGAGCTTGCAAGGTTCACTGGGCAGCGTGTAACCTCTCCCTCCAGCTGATGAGGAGTGACCTGTGTTCCAGGTGTAGCTAGTCCAACCAAGGCACAGCTCCCAGTTATGCTGGGTGGAGGCTTTGGAGTGCTAATTAGCAGTGGTTGACAGGCCCAGGTTTCACTGGGGACCAGCCCAGGGTGAGCAAGGCTGGCAGGGAGCAGGGGTGGGGGGAACTAGATGATCTTAACCTGTTTAGACAACATACTTAAGAGTTTACCAACCAAATAAATCAACTTGCATGCTGGCTGCATCCAGACAGAGCTGGGTCACTTTACAGGATGTCTATTTTGATTACAGGAGTGTGTGTGTTTCTTCTGAAAAAGACTGAGACTGACTTTTTGTCTAACATGTGTGAAAATTCTGGCATTCACTCCCGGACTTTCCTTACCTCCTGTTTGCTTGCTACTGTAAAATGTATTACTTTTCTAGGCTTTCTGAATGTAATTTCCTTTTATTAGCAGTCCAGTCATCATGCCATCTTCTGTCCTAAGGGTATCAGGCCACCTACGTCCCCCCCCCTCCCCCTCCACTTTCAGGGTGCCTTAAAATTAAATATAAACCCCCACTGTCTGAGTGTCACTCCTATGTGAGAGTACTTGAAGTGGTTTGATTCATTTGTTGTTCACTGACTTGCCTTTGAAAGTATCCAAAATGAGGGGCTTTAATGTTCATGGATTTGTGCTTCTCTTAAAATGAAAGGGTCAAAAGGCATGCAAATGAATTTTGGCTTCTATATAGCATATTGGTTTAAATTCCATTCATCACTTCCCTGCAAGAAAAGCCTTTCTGCTAGTTTTCTTACAGCTTATAACAGTTCTTGGTGTAATGTTGGCTTCTGTAGGTATGGTGAACAGATTGAGGTGCTAAGAAGGGAGGCAGAGAGAAAAATTAAGAACAAAACCAAACAAAAAAAGCAAAAGAGATGAACACAGAGAGACCATTGATATGGTTTCTGATCTTTTGGAAATGCTTGGAGTCACAAGCACCAAGAGCTGGCTTCAGTGGCTGCAGAACCTGGTAGGATGTTCCCTTCTGGAGTCGTGTGAGCTCTTCGCAGTGGCTGAAATTTGGGTTTGGTTTTTTAAGGCCTTTTTTTCTCCCATAAAGCTGCAGTCAGCATAAGGTGAGGCTTAAAGTGCCAAGACTATTGAGGGTTGAGGAGAGCATGGTTTCTTAGTAAAAGGAAGATGTCTTCTTACTGATTGGTAAGAGTCTGGGTGTCCCAAAGAGAAGTGACAGTCTGGGTGATGGTGCTGACTAAAGACCCTGGTTACCTACTGGCAGGACAAATCTGCTTCTAACATGTTAGCAAACAGATCCCTTCAGCACCTGGCAGTGGATGCAGAGAGGCAAATCTTCATGTTCCTGGAGGAACTTGGAAGCTGTAGAAGCTCACGTGGCCCTGAAGAGGCTTGAGACTCGTTGCAGTCGTTATTGATTTCTTGGTACTCCCGCATCACACCGGGTGCCAGCTCTGAAAACTCTTCTGGCAGCCTCCATCGACTTCTCTGCCGCTCCTGGGGGTTTGCTTTGCACCCAACCTCCTCCTGCTCGGGCTCTGGGGTGCTCTCTGTAGGCAGTGTTGTCTGGTCGTGGTTTGCCTTCGGGTCCCAGCCTGTGGAGCTGATCGGATGGAGGCCTGTGGTGTAAAAGAGGAATCAGACACTCAGAAGATTACCTTCTCTGCGTAGATGATCTTCGTCTCGGCCTGACTTCCTGCAGCATTGCGACAGGCGACTGTAAAATCGCAAGCAAGTGTTGCAATCTCTCTCCCTCAGACTGTCCCTCCTCTCCTCCTTCCTGGATTATGCCAGGATTCTGCTGGGTTTCACTATTTCTGCTTTTCTGTAAGGAGGAAAAGGAATGAGATGGAGCTTTTGCCGATTTCTCCCTCTCAAGCCTGTCTGCCCTCTGTCACACGTGACCTGTTTGGAAATCCCCAGTTCAGGTCTTGCTTTGGTAGCACTGACAAGACAGTATTTCTTCTTCAGTATAGCTTGTGTGCGTCTTGGGGTAACAACCCTGCTGAGGCTGGCTGGGCTTGGGCAGAATTGCTGGGTGGTTGTACTCCTGACAAATAGGCGAGGGAGAGAGCAGCGCGCTTGCTTCCCGCTCGCTTCTTACACCTCCTGGGTGATTCTGCAGAATGGCTGCGTTGTCTTGCCTTGAACTTTCCCACAAGTCGTAGGTCCGGTGTAATCTCAGCTCTTTCTAACTTGATGAATTGCCTTTTGGGAAGGACCTCTGGAGACCTGAGCTGTTGTGAGGGCTTCTCGCATCTTGAAAGCGCGAGGGGGTCAGGGCAGCGGTGTCTTCAATGGCTCTTGCTGTCTGAGCTCAGCCTTGTAAGTCAGGCTCTGAGGAAACTATGTGTTTCATAAACCATCTCCCAGAATCTGTGCTACTTCTGTCCCAGGTTTTGCAGTTTACCACAGACTGAGCAGTCAAAATTTGTATAAACAAGGTCTACCTTTGAGTTTACCACAGACTATTTAGGGAGCAATCAAAAAATGTTGTAAACAAGGTCTACCTTTGTAAATCTGTAACTGGAGGAAGAGAAAGCTGTTTTAATAACTATGGAAATAGATGTTGCTTTAGTCTGATCTACAGTTAGTCTGCACTCAAATACTTTTCCAAGTGGCTAGCTGTCGGGTGGCTAATGTGAAACAGGAAAAAGAAGCTGAAGTACCTGTCTAGATTCCACTAAACAAGTGGCTTTAAAAGGTTTCAAGCTGTGCACTCTGTGAAAACCTTGGAAGGCTCCAAGAGCTCATAGTGTGTTTGACCACATACTTCCTATAGACTAAAAGATGTTGCTTCGTTCCTTCCCTTAAACCATAGTGATGGGGAGGTGGGGTTTGCTTTCTACACACACAAAGTTAAACTAAAGGAAGAGAATGTAAGTATTAAGTAGAATTAAGAGAATGTAAGTATTAAGCTGGTCCTTTAACAAGACCAAGCTGTCCAAGACAACTAGAAGTATCATTGTAGAATTGTGTGGCACTTCTCTAGCTGAAAGTTGATTCTGACCTGTGGGATTTCTGGTTTTTGTTTCCCCATGCAGCTAGCCTGTAGTAGATGATGACTAGAATCAGGAAAGAAATCATTTTGTTTGGATTTTTACTGGAAAAAGGCCATTCAGCTGATCTGCATCTCAGGGGGCAGGGGAAGGATTTGCTTTTTAAATTTATTTCCAGTCCTGACAGCGTCTTTCCCATGTCTTGGTGATGCAAAAAGGGGTTTATGGGTCATAATGAAAGATTTTTATCGATCATATTATGAAAAATCAATGAAAGTTGCCCTGGCTGTCAATTCTGTGCTGCCTTCCACATACACAGTGACAGGTTTGACTGTTCACCATTGTGGCTGAGAAGAGAATACCTCGGGGTGCCCAATTACAGCAACAGTGAGAGGAAATTCAGAAGAGTAATTTTTGGCTTCCCTTCGTTGCCTTCATGTTGGCCCCTGAACGAGTGGCTGTTCCACTCCTTTCAGATGGCACAGCAGCCAGAGCACTAATGGCAGCTCTGTGCAATTTCTGACTTCTCGTGTCCGCGAGATTGAATCAATGCTTTTCCCTTCCACATTTAGTAAAACAATTTGACATGCACGCTGAGCAGCTATTCTTGTCTGTACCTGCTTTGAGATGGGCTGGACAAACTGGAAGATTTTATAGGAAGCCATTGCTTTCATTCTTTCTCCCTTGGCCCCCCCACCCCCTTTTTCTTTTTTTAATGAACTGCAGATTGACAATGGAACAGGTCTCTAAAGGAGGTATTTTTGAGGCAAAGATGAGGAAAAGCCAAGTGGTTTAATAGGGCTTGTCTCATAAGGGGTGGAAGTTTAAAGCAGGGAAGAATGAAGTTAACACCAACAGGGAAACCAGCAGCTGAGCTGTCCCGTTCAGGGGTGTGTAATTCAGGTGCTGTTAGCAGAGCACTGGGACATTTAAACTGTTAATGCAGTTATTGCTCTGACATTGCCATGGGGTTTGGAGCAGAGCCTTTAGCAGGGGTACTGGGATGGGGGAGCACAGTTAGGGGGCTCGTGTACCTACGGCAGGTTGTAAGCAGAGCTCAAATGCTGCAATCTGTGCCTGGCCTGTGTAGTCCCTGTTCAGTCACTGCTTGCCCTGGAGGTTCTGCATCTGCCTATGAACAGCTGGATTTTGCTTTCATACTTGCCCAGGGCTGCTCAGAATGGGAGTCCCCCAGCAGAACTCCCAGGGAAGCGTGACCTGACCCCGAAACAAAGTGTTCCTCAAGTTCTGATCAAAGCAGCCCCATTGCTCAGGGGAGCTGAGCTCCTGGCAGCCATCCTGCCTGTTTTGTCTGCTTTTAATGCAGAGCTGGAGGAGGAGAGAGCCTACTAGGGAAGGTGCTTGCCTATGAGGAGGAAGGCAGGGGTCAAGTGCTATCTCTGAGCACTGTCTTTTAATGTGCTGTTTAATATTAACATCACATCCGTAAGCGGAAATGAGAACAGGCAGCAGAGCTCTCCATTCCCCTACTACAAAGTCATGCTTCCCCTTAGGCATGGTTCTTTCCCTCTGGCCCAGCAAGGATGCTGTTACAGTGTGGGCTGAGCGTTGGGAGGAGTCCCCTTCCTCGAGGAGGGGCTTGTCTTGGACTGTTGCCCTCATGCTCTCCCCTGCTGAAGGCTTGGAGCTCTTCTGGCAGTGGTTTAGAGCTGGTGAGCGTGCTTCCGAACAGGAACCCAGCTGTGCTTTTTGGAACAAGCTTGTGTGCGTGGTAGGGCAGAGATCTCTTTCCAGCTTCTGTGGCGAGAGGTCGTGTGTAACGTATAATCTCCCTCCTTAACTGTAATTGGTTGATCAGAGTTAACCCAACAAGCAAGAACTGTGTTTGTACCAGGAGCTGTCTGGGGATACTCGGTAGCAGCAGGGTCCCCCATGGATCACACAGCAGCTGCTCACTGCTCAGTCTGTGCTCTGGAGGCGAGCAGGAGGACTTCAAACACCCAGCAAATCTTTGGTTTAGCAGCACAAGTACAACACAACCCACGCACCCCCAAAGCAGGGCAGCGGCTTTCCCAGGGCGGTAGTCCATCAGTTGTGCTGTGGAGATCTGTCTACAGGGAAATTTAACACCCCTGTGTCACTGGTAACAACTATCCAACTGCTTTCTTAAGGAGAAAACGGCTGCTGAGGTTCCCAGCTAGTCAGATGTCAGCTCTACCTGGCCGTATGTACAGTTAGCTGGGCATTTGAGTAGTTCAGTAATGCCTCGCTACAAATGCATGGAGAGAGCGAGGAAGAATACTTGTTGGGTTCACAGAAATTTCTCAGGTCCTCTTCAGACTTGAAGTTTTCTTCTTTCCCTTGCACTTAAAATGTGTGTTGTGGGTTTGCTTTATTTTTTTTTTGGGGGGGTGGGTCTAAGTATGTGCAGCTGGAGTGGCAGTGGAGGACGAGGAGGAGGAGGCAGCAGCAGCACTGCTTTCTTCACCTACCAGGAGCAGCTGCAGGAGCTCTGAAACCTCCTGGCTACACTTGACCTGGTTTCCTTGACAAAAGCACATCTGGTTTTGGGTTTGCTTTCACCTGGAAGCCATGCCTGTCCTGGGGCTAGGAATCCTGAGTTGCAGATCCTTCTGTAAAGTGCTGCTGGGAACGTTACCAAGATAGCAGATCTGAAAAGCTCCCCCTGCTCTCTTGGTAGTCCCGTGAGAGAGGTTCACCTTTATCCTGTCACCTCACCTGTCTGACATTTGTACCTGGCAGTCTGTGTGCTGCAGGAACTGTCAGACCCCCTTTTCCTCTGCTTCAGTTTGGCTGGCACTGCCCAGCACCTCCTCGTTGTTTCGCTGTCTTGATACAGATGAGTTTCCTCTGGGCTACCAGATCTGCCAGTGTTGGTTGCCTGGGGTTTTGGACACGAGGAGCCTCGAGTGTTCTCTGCGAGGTGTGAGTGTTGTGCCATGGCCTTGGTCCCCAGCTGCTCTGGAGCAGCTCAGCTCTGGAGTTTCTGCAGCTCCCCCAAAGGCGCTGAGGAGCCTGGCTCAAGGTGGAAACAGGCTGCTCTTGTTTGCATCCTGTGCCCCAGACACTGGGGTGCTTTGGTGCAGATGAGCAGTCGTTTCATCTGAAGAGCTGGGAAATGCCTGGGAAGTGCAGCCCTCTGACCAGATGTGTGATTGCCTCTGGCAGGGAGAGTGTTAACAGCAGAGACAGGGGGGAGATTTGCCAGGGTTACTGATTAGAAGACTGTATGAATTCTTGAAGAGCAGGCAAGCCTGAGGTTTTAAAATTCTGCCTTATAAGGCCCCTTCCAGTATCCTGTCCTCCCGCCCTGGGAAGGCCGTGCAGATGCTGCTAAGGTTCAAATATAGATCCGAGGTGGAGAGTGTGGCTGTTCTAAAGCAGGGCCTGGACTGAAGGGCTGTCACGCAAAAGAAATGTGCCGGGGGTGGTGGTGGAGGAGGGAACAGCTAATAGATGTTTTCCCTTTGCTTGACATCTGTCACCTCCCCCAACGCCAGCCTTTCCTCTGTTTATAGCAAACCATTTGCTCCCATTAATTCAGACTGGATTCCTGCCATCTGACCGGCTTTGTGCCTGTGCAAATGTCAGCAGAGCCAGGACTACCCAGGTGGGGAGAAGGGCTAGGCACGGGAGATCTGTTGCATCTGTTTGGGGCGGGATAGAGGGGGGGGAAAAATGCCACCTCCCTTTCAAATAAGCCACATTAGCTACAGCAGTAATTGAAATGCAGACTGGGAGCCCCAGGATGCCACTTTCCCCCGTTCCTTTTCAGAGCAGACTGCACTTTAAGCCATCCCCTCCAGTTAAATCTCTTTACCAAAGTGGTCTGTGTGAAGGCTTACACAGGAGAAGATAATGGTGCTGTCATTTTTACAAATAATCACAACAGGAGCAGAAAAAATAAGAGGAAGATGATTATGCCTGAAAATCCAATGAAGTTCCAGTTACCAGTGCAGGGGAAGCTAAAAGGAAGCTGAACCCCAACCCTGAGCTGCTCCTGCCAGGCACTGGGCTGACTTTGCTGCTGTGATTTCAGAGTGTGCAGCTGCGTTGCCATGACATCAGAAGGAAACGTGCTTACCCTGGGATGGTTTTCCTCATGTCAAATACTATGAAGACAAAATATTTAATGTGCTAGTTGCAGTAAATCCTGAGAGGGAGAAGCAGGTTGGCTTTGAGTAGCGTGGCCGGACTGTAAGAGGAAACAGTGCCAACCATCTCGTGGCTGCCTCACAGAGAATGCTCTTCCTGCTGGGATTACGAATCCAGAGGGGCACTGTTTTCACTCTGAGGATCAAACCCCCTCTGAAAAGGGAGGGGAACATCAGGCTCTCACTCCCCCAACTCCTTCATATAGTCATTGGAGGTATTTTTTTACGTGCCATAGGAAGGAGAGGGAGTGGGGTGATGTGCCTGTGTGTACCCCAGGGTATTTTAAGCCTTTTACATCCTGTAGGATGGGGCTCAATGTGTTCAGGCTGGGAGGACTTGTGTCGTGGTTGTGACTATTCAAACCCCTGAACTAATGACAAAATGGCCTGGGGGAGAAAGGGTGATGCCTCCTTCCTGCATCTGAAAGAAACGGGTGTAGGATCCCAACCTGCAAGGAAGGAGACTCTCGAGAATAAGGAGATTTCTAAACCAAAAGGCCTTGGGTATGTTTTTACACCACGCTGTAGGAAGCATGTCATTCCCTTCCCCATGGCCTGGCATCTGGGGCTCTCCCCCTTGTGCCCCTGCATGCAGAGGGGCCACCAGCACCCCACTCTGCTGCGGGGGCTGCCGTGAGCGTCGTGTTTGTGAGGGCTCGAGGGCCTCGCCGTGCAGCGTACAGCTCGAGGGCACGGCCTCGGTCCCTGGCTTTCTGCTCAGAAAGAAAGGAGAGCAGAAGATCTTTAACAGACCTTTTCTCTCTTTCTCATTTTCTTACCCCAGAGGAAGGTTTTCCTTCCTTCTAAACAGCAGGATGTTTTGTTTTCTTTAAATCAGCAATGCTTTCTCTGTGAACCGAGTGCACAGGCGAGAGAAGGTGCCTTTCTGTAAGCTCTGGTTTGCAGCTAGGTGTGAACCATGGGCTTCACCTGCAAATCCAAGGTCTTGGTGCCTTGCTTTCAGTTTGACTTGAGTGAAAAGATTGGAGTTTTTTGAAGTTCTTTCCTGTTTTGTATTTGAAAGTAGCAGTGAAGATGTGCATGTGGAGAAAAACCATTACCCACCACTTTTGAATTCCTGTCTTCTGTAAGGTGCTTTGCTTTTCCAGAAGAAATCCTTTTAAAGTGTTTGCCTTCTCCCCACTCTTCCGTGCTGGATAGTTTCTGTCTCTTGGAGCACAGTCACCTGTTGCTCTGAAATTCTGCCTGGGGTTTGTTCACCCTGGCTTGGCATCCCAGAGGGATCCTTCCCAAAGTGTGCGTGGCATTGATGGACGGGGTGACCAGGGCTGGCAACAAACTCTTAAAAACAGAAAGCTTGAAAAGCTTTCAGGTACCAATTGTTGCAGAAGCATTTTGCAAACATGAAGAGAGCAATTTCTGTGTCTTCCCACAGAAGAGAGTATTTCAGGATTCAGTTCTGATGAAGTTAAAAGAATGGACTGTGGTGCCTGCAAGAATGTACGTGCTGGTATCGATTCAGCCATTGTCTCGCTGCTGCTGCTCTCTGGGTTGTGGGATTTGGACTATACACAAGGTTTTAAGCTTTTATAACTTCAATTTTTCTCAATCATAGAATCATTTCTGTTGGAAAAGATTCATAAGGTCACCAAGTCCAACCATTAACCCAGCACTGCCAAGTCTACCACTAAACCCTGTCCCTTAGTGCCACATCTACATATCTGTTAAACACCTGCAGGGATGGGGACTCAACCACTTCCATGGGCAGCCTGTTCCAGGGCTTTACAGCCCTTTGGGGGAAGAGGTTTTTCCTACTGTCCAACCTAAGCCTTCTATGGCAAAAGAATAATACTGGTTGGAGCATCCTGCCATTTGGGAGTCATTTGAGATCAACTGAAAATTGCATGAACAGGTAGATATAAATATCCCAAACAAACCAACGAACCCCTGGTGTCCCCCTTGTCCTGCCTCTCCCAGGTGTGCTTTTGTGGCTGCCACTTGGGCAGTGAGGAGATTCCAATGGAGAGTATGGGATACCCATTTGTGTCCACAGACACCAGCAGGGACCCATCAGTGATGCTCTACACCATAATAATGCCTCCCTCCTTCACTGTAGACGCTACTGAGCAGTAGCCTGGGTTGGGTAGAGAGTGTCCCAGCCCCTCAGAGGCAAGAGTCGGTGCAGAAGTAGGACTGAAACTGATGTCTAGCTCTCCTGCTCTGATGTCCCCCATGATGGATTTTGATTTGAGGGGGGTGCTGGAGTCGGGGAGGAGGGAGGGGACTAAACCCCTGTGGATGTGTGGACCTGCTCCATGGAAAAGTTTAGCTTGCCCTGTAGGTCAGCTGTGTGTTGGGTTTCAAAGGTGCTGAGGGTACACAACTGCCTCTATTTCTCTTAACACACACACATTTTAAGGTTTAAATTTCCCAGGCTGCCAGTTTCCCTGACCCCACAGCAGTTGTCCAGCTCCCCTGGGGCTCTTGACCCCCAGCCGGTACGAGGGGCTGCGTTTTCCCTCTGCTGGCTTTATTGTTAGCTGATAAAAATGGCCGGGAAAGACAAGTTTCTGCAAGACAGACTTAGAGTGCATTAAATAAATATAAATTTTATTAAAAACACCCACATCTCAGCGTTATCAGGAATGATATAATAATAAACAGCTTTCAAATAACCTGCATTACATTACAATACTTACAGTATTTATAACCATCCTCAGATTCTTTTTATAGACATACCAAACATTTCATGAAAATGAATGAATCTAAAGTAAAAAAAAAAAAAGTAGAACATAAGCATAGAAAATGCACACAGAAGTTCATTACCTTAGTGTCAAACTGCTAAAGTTTCCTACACAAGTTAACCACTAGCTTTAGAAGTGAACTTTATACCACTGTGTGTCAATCAAGATGAAAAATTCATTCAAGTAAAGTTGACACCACTCAGAAGCATCTTCAAGTATGGCTATAGTCAACCTGATAATCCTATACGAGCAATTTCACGTCTGCTTTGTCATTCGTTCCAACTGAGGCAGGGTTCTGTACACCGAAAATTACAGTCAGGTATTTACAATACAAAACTGATTCACCAGCTAAGCTTCCTGCTCCTGCTGCCAGCAGTTTGGCAAATGACAGTGCGTGGTGTGTTAACCAAACCTCTACTGGGCATTACGTGGGAATAGAGGACTTAAAAAAAAATAAAAAAACTTAAGAAAAATCACCGAAAGATGAAGGTTTATAATGATTTAACTAATCTGACACATAACCATCGTTAATTCTTTTCAAGGCGAAACTTTTGTTTCAATGCAGTGGGTCAAGTC
>WUAM01000431.1:117290183-117306687 GCA_024336885.1 Actenoides hombroni
CAAT
This sequence comes from Actenoides hombroni, assembly GCA_024336885.1. Classification (NCBI taxonomy): domain Eukaryota; kingdom Metazoa; phylum Chordata; class Aves; order Coraciiformes; family Alcedinidae; genus Actenoides; species Actenoides hombroni. The sequence goes on from WUAM01000431.1 coordinate 117,290,188, forward strand.
TTTTTATGAATTAAATTTTTTAAAATAACAAAAAAATAAAGCATTTCCTTAAAAAAAGGTTTTTTTAAAAGTTTATTTTCCAAACCAACCCCCCGCTTTTTTTTTTTTAATAGAAATTAACAATTTAAAACCACCACAGCAAGCCAGCTGCCTATTTTATTTTATTTTTTTTTTCTCTATTTAATCAACGGAATCACACAGAACTAACCCTGTTTCATTCATCTTGTGTAGGCATCAGTCTGCTCAATCTTCCTGGAAAAGAGGACACTTGCACCGCGAAATGACTTACACCACAACGTACATAATTATCACCACAAAAGCAACCTGCCATTCGGTATTTGAAGAGCATACAGATCTTGAGAAACAGCAGAAGCCCAAGCTAGCTAGTTGTAGTCTGTCGCATGCTGCTAATTATCACCTGTGGTTAATAGAAAAATCCTTTCCTTAAAACTGTACATATTTGAGCAATGAACTTGTCATAATAGTTGTAGAAAAAACAGTTTACAGTATAGCTGTGTGAGATGAGCACCAGAGAAACATGTGGTTTGTGTACTAAAGTATTCCCTTATATCCAGTAAGCCCCATTTTTACCGTAACTGACTGTATTAAAAATGGATATGTAGCCCACTAGCAGATGCACGGCTAAAACAAAAGTATTTAAAAGCTTTTTTTTAGTTTAAAAAAATTATCTTTGCATTTTAAAATCAAAGTAAACTCTTTTTTTTTTCTTTTTTTTTCTTTTTTTTTTTTTTAATGTCTTAGTACCTCAGCATTGTTCAAGTTGCCAAGCTTAGGTAGACAAAGTGCTTTTGAAACACTATTTAAAAAAAAATATCTCTCTCTCTATTTTATTGTCCTTTTCCAGGACTTGACTGGATGAGTAAAATCCAGAGGTCTTTGTAATTCCCATATGTTAAAAAGTAAGCTTATTTTAACACCAGGTAAATTCAATACACACACGAATGAAAAGGTCCTCCCTGTTGTCGAAGAACGTTTGACTCTACACCATCGACGTTTTGTTATAAAGGCATTAACTGTTTGACTGGTAAAATAAAGACACCATTCTCTTAGATAGCACCATGGTTTTAGAATATCCAAACAAATTCAGTGTTTTGCTGTCTATTCGTTACGTTTTATACTTATCTACTTCGTTAAATAAAATCAAGAGACTAATAAGATTACAGTAAAAACTGCATGTTAAAAAGCCATAATTCCAGTATTTCAGTACATCGTAGATTCAGCACCAGATGTTGTTTTAAGATTCCTGCAGTTGTAATACTACAGTATTATTTTTTTTTTAGGGTTTTTGTTGTTGTTGTTGTTTTTTTTTTGCTCCTGTTCCATGACTATGCAAACTTGATGACATTAAAAGTGGCCACAGATGTGCAAAAGTGTAAGAAGAAATTAAAAAAAAAAAAAAAATAAACAATCCATTTGCAGATTCTCTCTTTCCGTAACGGAGCCAGTGTTTGCCAGCGTAAATTGTGAACCGCTCTGTTTTGTCTTGGGTTTGTTTTTGCATAGGATGCTTTGGTCTTGTTTCCTACGTGCCATCTGTGACCACTTAGAAACCAGTGGAAAAGAAGCGCGCTAGCGAGCTCGCCTCTTTCTGCTGGTGTGCCGAGGCTCTTTCCACCGAGGAGATTCCTAAAAACACCGTCTCCTCCTCCACCCTCGCCCTCCCCGGAACCTACGCGACGGCTCCCCTCCTGCCGAGGCGTCTGTCTCTTGGAATGAGGTAAGCGGCCGAGGGGTGACGTTAGACGTAGCGGTTGTAAGGCCCCGTAACCCGCGTGAAGGCATATGGAGATGTCGTTACCGTGGAGTCCGTGGTGAGCGACAGCGTCCTTTGGGCGAGGGACCTGATGAAGCGCACGTAGGTCGGCTCGGGGGGGTCGTGCGGCTCAGCAGGTTCCCGCTTGGCTTTTTTGCCGTAAGATTTCTGAGGCACGTAGTCCGGGCCGTACTTCTCGCATTCCTCTTCTTTCTCCCTCGCCTTCTCGGCCATCTTCGCCTCCCACAGAGCCAGGCCGTGTTTTGGCTCGTTCATGCTCTTGTGCTGGTAAAAGACGAGGGATATTCTGGTGGGATGGTTCCTGTTGGGGTTTTTTAAGGGGGTTGTCGCGTGGAGCTCGCGTTTTGCACACTCTATGAGAATTGACCCGTGAGATGGAGCAACTGCCACTCCTCCAATTTCTGGATCCAGAAAGCTCTGCTCGCTATCTGACCAGACTTCATCGGGATCCTCTGCTTTCTCTGGATTCAGCACCTCGGTTTTATCTAACCCCCCCTGGGGAGTAGTCCTATCGTGGTTCTGACCTGGAAGCACGTTAGACAAACCATTAACTGCGTGGGAAATCATTTCACTCTCCTTATTTTGGAGGTGCAGCGGATTAGCGGGACCGCTAAACATACTTGGAGCAGAATGGTAGTCGTGTGCTAAATGTGGAGGGGGTTGCACGTGATGATGTTCACTGGGTTTACTTATGGAGGTGTAATCTATGCCCGGATTACTCAGGTTAGATTTTAACCTTGAGGCAACCTCCATAAAATGGCCATCAGCATCATGGGTGGGGTAAGAAGAAAAAGACCCTACGTGGTGTACATTTGGTCTAATGGTGCAATTACTGAAGGAGTCTACCTGCATATTTTGGTTTCCATAATTCAAGTACTTGGGACCAAAACTCTGGTTATTCCCAAACCGATGCTGGTATAATGTTTGAATGGGCGGCAGGCTGAGTTTGGGCATATGGTCTTGGCTCTGGCAACTATACAAGTCCATGTGCTGATGCTGGGAAGGGTAGGATCCCAGGTAAGAGGGGCAGTTGTCCATAGGTATGCTTCCATTGCATTGGTATGGTGGATATTGGTTATTTTGACTTAACGATCCTGAATAAGGGTTCATGGGACTGGAAGAATTCAAATAAGACCCCGAAGGCTGTGATGAGGTTGGATAGAGGTTCATGGGACTGGACCCTCCATAAGGATCTGAAGGGTACGAAGAGCTCGGATAAGTATTGGCTGGATTAGGCAACCTTACATAGAGATTTGCAGAACCTGAACCCGAGTAAGAGTTCATGGGGTTTGACTGGGGGTTGTTTGGGAGCGTGCGCTGCGGATGTTGCTGCTGGTGTGCGGCCGGTCCTGAAAGGCGTAAAAGGTCTGTAGAAGTGAAAAGAAAAAAAAAAAACAACACAAAAAACCAAGCTTTTTTTTTTCTTTAAAAACCAAAACAACAAACCAAACAGATGACATACTTTATAGCCTTGTCACAACGCCTATCTGTGAAATTTCTGAGTGCATCATATGATACTTTATCAGAGGTTCCCTTCCTCAGACTCTCCTTTAAGAAGCTGAATAAATACTAAAGCAACTGATCCTCTTTTTTGGCATGTATCCAGTGAGATCAGATGCTTGTGGCAATGGGGAAAATTTAAGGACGCTGCAATCTGTTCAGAGTCACATGCACAAAATCCAAAGAGTTGAATCATCATTTAAGTAGCCCGTGAAATGGAGCATCAAAGTGCTCCCAAACAGCCGTGCACAAGGTGACCTCCTTTCCCCCAAGAATAAATAATTCTTCTCATCTATATTAATAGAACTGTCTCAGAAAAGTGTCCCTAGCTTTCTGTTAAAAGATGACAGTGACATTCACTGACAGAGAGAACAGTTGGGTAGCGAGTGAGATCAACTGAAGACATAAGAGCAAAACCATCATTCATTAAAGTAAAATGGCATCGTTTGATGGTTACAACCCTGGCCTGGGTCGTGGGACAGCTGACTTCTACTCATAGGTATTACAGTGACCTTCTGGGTGGCCTTGGATGTAGTGCTTTTTTCCTCGCTGAGAAAGCTGCTGTAACAATACAACAGTCAGGATGAACTCCTCTGCTCAGGACTCTCAAATCTACTGATGAAAACTGCCAGAAATTGTTAAGTGGATTTTTAAACTCTTACTCCACTGTGAAAGAACTTGCTCTGCTTTTGGTCTCGAAGCAGGGAGTATAAATAGCAGTGAAGAGGTTAGGCTTGAAACCCCTCAAATTAGGAGGTTCCCTGTTAACAGTGGCAGACAGCGAGTGATGTGTAGGTCATTCTTTCGTTGGCAGCAGCGTCCCACGCTTCTCGTCGTGGCTTCTAGCACTACCCGTCTTTTAAAGGTACTTGAGAACCTTACTGGATGGCAAGCAGTTTGCAAAAGCACCAGATGTCTCCAGGTGTTACCTACCCAACGGTAAAGGATTTCTCATACAATTTCCCCCCCCAGAACTGCCCACAATTTGGCACTCTGTAAATTTACAATATTGAGACTGACTTTCAAGAATCCTCTTTTGTTTTCACTTTGCAATGTTCTCGGGCTGATAATAATGGTTTTCTTGAGACTCGGGGGATGGCCCTGGTTTCTAGGGAGCTTACCACTGTCGATAAAGGTGGTGACCAGGTTCCTGTGTTTACCTGCTAGCTGCTTCGCGTGACCTGCCGCCTCAGCGTTGCCTTGCTTGTTGCGCACTGCAGCAGACTTCTCTCTCTCGGCTTTGCTCGACCCGTTCTCCAAGGAGGAAAGCTTCTCTGCAGCTGCCTTCTTTGCTTCTAGCTTCCTTTGCCGACACGTCTTCACGGGCTCCGCTAACATCCTCACTTTTCGGCGAAAGGAGGTAAGGACCTGGATGCTGCCGTTCCTCTTCTTCTCCTCCTGGCCTTCAGCGCTTCCAAACTCATCCACATCAGAGACTTTGTACAACGGGAGCACGTGGAGCTGCTCATCTTCTGGCGTCTGGCCGATTTCACGATTGTCTTCTCTGGTCAGTGTGCAAACCTGTTGGGAAGATGTGTTCGAGTGACTCAGGCCAGGCTGAGAAGCAGAGATGTGAAATCAGCCTGTGCGTTTCACCTTCTTGCCCCGCCGCTGTCGGCACTGGCATCCGGCAAGCTGTTTGGAAGGTGTAAGCTCCCCTGCAATTTATGCACATCACAACAAGCCTGCAGTTTAATTTCTTCCCCTGCTCTGCTGGACAATGTTAATAGAAACAGAAGGTGTAGATACCTAATTCTTGTCCCGGTGCTGAAATGAACAGTGTGGTCAGGGACCACCCTAACGTGAACTAAACTGTTGGGTCCATTCTACCGTGGCTGGAGAGATAAAACAGTGGAACCTGGGCCTTTCTACTCATCTGAAGATTAATTTTTTTTCCTGTACTGTATTAGCAAGCTATCTATTAGAGACAGTGTGCAATGCAACACTGCCATCAGATTTCACACCCCCTTACCAGGGCAACTTGCAGGACTTTGCGAGTCACTGTAATGCTAATGATAAGGTGTAAGGAAGTTAGTGCTGAGTTGTGCAGCACGGTCACTGTGTCAGCTCCAGCTACAAGGGGCATTGGGAGGATCTCAGTGGAAAAAGATGCTGATACAGACACACTCTGTAGCAAAATCATTGCATCAGCCAGTTTTAGGAAGGAAGCTCAGCTAGAAATATATATTGTATTGGTGGTGGTGGACTTGCCAATTAAGTCAGACCCTGGAAAGAGGAAAAATTTAGTTGGTATTAAAAATGTCTATATTCTCTTTGGTAATAACAGCTGCACTGTTGCTTCAAGTTCCAACCATGGTGATTACTCAGAGCTGAAGATTATTCGTTCCTACATTTACCCCAGCTGTACTGTCAGAGAGAGAGCAGCAAGGCAATGGAAATAATCCAAAAACCACCAAAAACCAGCTCACTTTTCTGGTATCTTCTACAGAACCTTTGCTGTACATGCTAGAGATCAGGACTGAAGAAAATAAAGGGGGTGTGTACAATACAAAGGATGGCAGGGCTTGCAAGTTTTCTGCTCATCCCAAGCAGGAATGAAATCCACAACTTCCAAAGCTCTCCTGGAAAGAAGTTATTTGTTTCCATTTTACATTTTATTAGATGATATAATCTGAAGTTGTTAGAAAACAAGTGCTTCAAGAGGACAAACAGAAACCATTTTTTTGCCCAGAACACCAATACAGGCATTTCAGCCCTGCTGGGACCTTCATTCCATTGTCCCCATGGTTTGTCTTTTATTAGTCATGTATTAGACCTTTGATACACCATAAGTCTCATTCATTTGAATGAAAAATTGCATAGGGGGTAATAAGTCAGCTCAATTACTGCTTAATGTTTCCTTTTTTTTTTTTTTAGCAATACGCGTTGTGCAAGTATAAATTTAAACAGACAGGAGATAATGAATGAAACAGCTGAGATTAGTGCTGGAGTAAGGAGGCTGTGTACCCAGCAGGGACTCACCAGCGTGCTCCCGTTCTGCATGTTGTGCAAGTCTCTGTGAGCGTGAGCGCAGAAATCCAGGCAAGCAGTGACCCCTGAGAACGGGCGACCTTCTTTTAAGCCCAGGCGACATTCGGGCGCTCTGTGCTCGTACTCGATCTGGAAAGAGAGGACAGGTATCAGTGCCACTGGGCTGGGTGCTGCAGCACACAGAACTAGCACGAAGTGCTCCGCTGAGACACCGTGCCAGCCTCCTAACATCTTGGCAATATAGAGATCTTGAAGGCAAATAAAACCAAGTAATTTGATGGCAGTTGTGTAGCCATGTTTCATTCCTTGCTGCTTTGTTCCCTTCTGTCTCTGGTGTGATTGTGAAATTGGCCAACAATACTTTTTCCTGGGTATTACTTCTGCTTCTCTGCCCGTGGCTGGTGTTTTTACACGACAAATGCAGCGCACGGTTTCAGTGGCTGGCACTCTAAGAGCGATATGTTTGTGCAGACTGGAAACACACCAAGCTATTAAGGGAAAATGGCTTTAGAAAACTGACTTCAGAATGACTTCATGAAAAATAATAATTTGCTTTTTTGATTTGTAATGCTTTGGCAGGCTAAATGTGTATTTCATTAGCTGAAGTACGCCTCTAATCCCTGACCGAAGAGAGAGAGAGAATCCAGTCAAGACAGTACTTTCTACCTGTGCACTCATTATTAAGGATTTAAAGAGTTGATAATGCAACAATAAACCTTACACAAAAAGCAAGGATTCTGTAATGGAAGATCAAGGCTTAGACAAATGGCCGTCTTATATTTTATTTAGAAAACTAAAAATGAAACCACGTTTGTAAAACAGTTTGCTGAAATTCCTGAACCTTTCAAGTGAATGCAAAAAACCCCAAGCAATCTACACTTAATGGAACTCAATCCCATCTTAAGTTAAGGTGAAATCAGAAGTTTTGTGAAGCCTTGATCCCAGATGACTAAAAAGATACTTAGTTTGCTCACAGACCTTTATTTTTAAAATTTGGAAAATTTACTTCCCTGGAATCTGAAAATAAAAACAGGACAAAACTTAAACCATGGAAACTTTTTTGGAATTAAACAAGAGTGGTCTGAAAGGTTAACCAGACTATAACTGTCTGATTAAAGTGTACTGGTGCAACCGGTCTCTGAGATGTTCTGCTGGGTCCAGTTGGAAAAACAGACTCTTCCCAGTTCTAAATTTTAATCCAGTGGCAATCCAGACTTGGATTAGAATAAATCTGAGAATTTGGAATTCTTGTCAGGATTCAGAGGGGGGTTGGTTTTAAGGCTTTTTGGGTCTAGAACCTTTTATACCACCATACAAATTAGGCCTTGCTCATCTCCCTTTAAAGAGACTGGCAGCAGCTTGATCAGGATTTCTCCACAAATACGAGGTCTGCAGGAAACTCCTGAAATAGGCCAAGATACAGACACACCTTGTTACTGAAGGTAAAAACTGGAACTTGTAAAAGCATGTATTTTCAAGAAGTGTTGGGCAGGCCCATGTCTTACCCAGAGAAAAGTTCTTTTCATAGAAAAAGCAGCTGAAGCAAAGAACCATTTCATTGTTCACCACCCCCTCATTTCTTCTTCTTCCTCTTCCTTTCTTCTCTTGCAGAATGTCTCTCAGATATTTGGACAGATAACCACAGCTAATGGGCATGTGGCCACAGCTTCCTTCAGAAGGAGTCTCCAAACGTTATCTGATCAGGTAAGTCAAACTGGTTCAGTCTGTGCTGAATCCACCTACCGTGTCTAAGTGCTACGAAATACGCGCTAAAGGAGCGAGTTTTATGGCAAATAAAAATGGATGGTTTTGTGTTAGTTTGCTGTTTCCATTACAGTTGAGAATCTGTCTTGTGCTGGTTGCTGCAGCATAATGCTGTCAACAGGAAAGAAAGATGTGATGGTTTGCAGTGATGGTGAAAGTTTGGAGACTAAGTTGTGATTGTTTGAATGATAGTGAACCCGAGCAATGGAAACAAAGGTCAAGAGTTATGTGTTTTTGCAAGGGGTATGTTGTCAAATGTTGATGAAAACATCTGAAAGACATTTGGTAAAGGAATGCAGATAAGAGACAGCCACACTGGGAACCTCATAAAAGCTTTGAATGTGCTAGTATCTGTGAACACTGCTTCACAGAAAATAGGTGTGCACGATCCCCTTGTGTAAGAAGCCTGGTGCAGGCACTTATGTGCATATGCAGGGCTGAGTTGGGTTCAAATATGAAGCTTCACTTTAAAAGCTTGCTTGTAATGGCTGTTCTGGTGAAAGCTAAACTCATTTGCCACTGGAGAGAGCAGAAGTGAAACTGTGGCTTCAGGACTGGAGTGCAGTATGATATGCTGCCTTCTGGCACTGCTGCCCATCTCACACCATCTTTGTGGCTGTTTTGCTAGTTAGAGGGTGACTCAAGCTAAATCTAGAGATTTGTGTTGGAGAGCTGAAGAGTTCTGCTCAAGTGTGAAGTAACTTTATTGTTTGATGTAGGTGAAAAGATTATTTCTATTTAGTGGACCAAATTCTGCTAGTTTTACCTGTGAAAGCATTTTAAATGGAACTGCTCACTTTCATTTGTCTTTACCCCGTTGTCAAAGGAATGCTGGCACAAAATGCACCTAATGCTTTGGCACAAGGCTGAAGCACTGGGAAGTGTGGTAAAAATAAGGTTACTTGCATGACTGCTCCATTTCCTTTTTTTTTTCCCCAGCATACCTGGTTGTTATATGCATCAGGTGCAAGCTTCTTGTAGGTAGGTGCCATCAGGGTTGACAGGTTCTGCAAATTGGACTCTAGTTTTTCTTCCTGTTGAGAGATGAAATAGAGTTCAGTGACAGTTCCATGCTGTACCTACAGGATCTAAGAAGTTAGGGCTTTTGCACAATGAAGTTTACACTGCTAGTTGTGTAACGGCCTACACTGTTATCATTCTTTAGATAATAACTGTTATGAATCTCCTCTTACCTGTATTGTTTCACAGCCTTTAGAGTAATAAAGTAGTAATGTAGCATGACCCTTGCAAGAGGACATCACATGCTATCATCTTAATTTAATTTATATTGAGAAGAATCACATTTTTCAACATGGAGATGCTTTAGGTCCAAGCACAGTGATCCTCATTATTTTCCCTACTGGAGTTTTGAGAAAGTAATATCCCAAATTCAAAACCTTGCTTATATGAGGCCCTTATTTTTAAGTGTATAAAGAACAATGGCTTACTGGAATGGCATACTTGTTTTTAAGAGTTTGTATATTTTGGGAATGTGTGAAGAGCTGTGAAAAACCTATGGGTTTGAGAAAGATGTGTTTGGGTGTTAAAAATGTGTATCTCCTGCCATGGGACTGTATCCTCCTGTGGGACTCCACAGTGACATTATAAAGTTGTCAAAAATATCTTGCCGTGACCTTGTGGCTGCTGTGAAAACTTGGGAGCTTTTATAGGGCCTGTAGGTTACCATTTGTAAGTTTTTACTGGTGAGGATCCTATTTGTGTTGTCTATGAGCTTGTCTGTGCCATGGGACTCAGCCCCTGGTCTGGCCGCACGCTTTGGCTGCCCCTGACTTTGTGTGGGGGAAAAGACTGGAGGGTAAAATCATCTTCCCTGCCCAGCCCTGGCTTCCATGGGAAGTAAACCCAAGAATGCAAGTTGGAAGAGTGCCCTGGTGGGCTCTGGCCAGGTATCCAGCTTAGCAAATGCAGGGGCTTTAGGATTGCAGGCTATGATAAAGAAGGCTTTGTGCCACAGCATGATTGAAGGAGAGTTATTCTGTAATTTTTGGAGGTGTAGAAGAGCCAGTGAGGAAGAAAAAACTGTATGTTAATCTAAACAGTGTGCTGTTCTCAGCACAGACCATAGGATGCAGAAGTACCTGGCTCTCTGATGCTGTGAAAGAAATGCCTGGGTTTGTGTAAGACACCAGAATGCAGTGACAGCTGTGGACCTGTGCATCAGGACACAGGCAAGGGGCTCAGTCTGCCTGTGCTTGCCAAAACCCAGACTGGGCCATTGGAGCCTCCCAGACACACGACTAGCTGGAGGTGTCCAGGAGTCGCTGCAGTCATAACTTCAAAGGTATCTTCTGCTCAGGATAAGGTCATTTATTTTTTAGTACTCTGACTTGCTTTGAACAGTTGCCAGTTTGCTTTAACACAGAGGCCGGTCTGGAAACATTCAGTGGGACTGGGACTGTATGCAGAATGAATCTTCCTAGCCTCTTCCTATTGTCGTCTGGGAGTTTCATCACGTTTGTCTCCACGCAGTCTGCTCTCGTTCCCGGCCGCAGTGTTATGTGCCTGCAGTTGGTAAACTTTCCTCTCTGTCACTGGGGAATGCCTGACTGTAGGCCCAACACGGCCGCGATTATTCAGGCCGTGCCCTCTCCTCTAATTGTGAAAGCCTGCAAACATGGTTTCAAGTCTCAGGGCTTTTACCAGCTGTCAGAATTTGGACAGTCAATTCAGCTGGCTCAGTGACTGGAATCAATCAGTTTTGACTGGCAGTTATTTAATTGCCCTACGTGTCTGCCAGTCAGGGAGGGCTCTGGCCCCTGGTCTCTTGTACTGTATCTCTCTGCACAGTGACAGAAAACATTTCCTTGCAAAATGAGGCTCATTTTTAGAAACGGACACCAACCTCTTTTGGGTCATCACCCATCAGCTTAAACTTTCTTGGAATCTTGCTTCTGGCAAACTTACAACCATTGTAGTACATGCTCCAGGAGCAACCAAAGGAAAATGAAGCACCACAAGTTTCAGGGTCCAGCCCTTGACACGCGCAAGTCCGTCTGCAAGGTGAGAGAACACGGCTGTTAGCAGCAGGGGGGGCACCCGGGGGCACTCCCACAGTGGGCACCAACATTCTGTCACTGGTCCTGGATCATCTTCCATCAGTAAATAATGAAGCAATGAAAGGGGGAGGCGTACGTATCGTAACGGGAGAATTTATGGGAGTGAATAATGGCGTGGCCGCAAAGCAAGGGCTGCGGGGTTTCCACGCTTCGGAGAGAAGCTTGGCTTTGCTTGAAAGAGGGTATGTTTACGTGGGGCCTTGTTAGGTAGTGACAGTCACGGTGCCTGAAAGGTGCATGTGCTGACAGCACTAAAAGGATGCAGGAGGCCTCTGACAGGGGCTAAGCAATAACTCCTGAAATACAACTCGACCCATGAAGCCAAAGTGACGTCCAGTGATAGTATGTTCATTTTTGTCTAAACGTTCTTTGCTATCAGAAAGACTCGGGAAAATGATCCAGTGCAGTTTCTTTAGATTCGGGCCAGTTTCTGTAGGCTTACAGGATGATAGGGTGCATCTAGTTTTTATTTCAAGGTTGAGGTATCTGCTGTCCTGAGCCCTGCTGAGACCTCTCCCTTTAAATGTACTGAGGCGCTTCACAACCCTGAGAACGCCCGTCCGCTGATTTATAGGGACTTTTAACTTTGCTTTTCTTACGAGGTTTGTGGGTTTTCAAACCACCTGAAATAGCTGGGGGGGTTGTGCATGTGCCAGGGCCGCAGGCGGGGCTGCCGGGTTTGGCAAGCTAGCCTCTGTTCCACTTACTCTTCGTTCAGGGCGCAGCGCCGGTTGGTGAGCGTGCCGTACTTCCGCAGCGTGTCGGTGAGCTCGGAGTAGAGCTTGTCGGCCAGGCTGGTCGGGATCCCCTCCCAGACCAGGATGAGGATCACGATCACGGCCGTCTCGCACGTGTGGCCCGCTCGCTCGCGCACCAAGCAGAGCAGCTTTTCCTCCTGACTGCTTCTGCGGACTACCTGCATGCACAGCAACACACACCCCCAGAGCCCCACCACAGACAATGCATTTCTTAATGTGAAGAACAAGAAAATAGGAAACCTCAGCACTGGGGGGTGTATGGGGGTTGCTTCTACTTCTGTCTTCCTCTCGGTTTCTGGCAACTCGGTCCGTTTTTCTCACTCAGCTATGGGCCAAGGCTACCCTTGCTGTTTAAGGAAGCTGACTCTAAAGAGGCTGAGCTTGACTGATGGCGTGGAAAGCCATGGTGGTGGAAAACAGCTTTGTAAAGGTGTCCCCTGTGTTCGGAGTCAGCAGGAATCTTCTGAATCCGTGCTACGGTACAACTGGCGCGGTTTGATTCGTGAGCAAAAGGAAGGGAGCAGTGAGGTGCCTTCCCATGCAGAGCTGTACAGGGACACCTCTGCTCAGGGTTAGGGTAGGAGCCACATGGGGAAGGCAGGCAGCTAAGGAAGGGACTAAACAACTGGACCTGGGAGGTCTCTCCCTTTCCCCCTCAAACTACTGCAGCTAAACCTGTCATCAGCCACTCGGTTTGGTGACCTGCACTTACTACTTACAAACATTACAGTGCCGAGAGGACAGCAGGAGATGCTGTGCAAATAAAAGAGCATCCTTACTTCCTAGCGCTGTGATAGAATGTCTGAAGAAACCAAGGTGCAGTCTGGCACGCACAAAGACTATAATCCTGTGTCAGCTCTTCCTCATCCTGCCTTTCCCCAGCCTACCCAAACCGCTCGGTAATTCGCGTTTGCTAAGAGCGTGTCCGGGTGTCCCAACACCTCCCTCGAACTGGGAGTGTGTTTTACAAACCACGGTGCACTTACTGGACTTAGCTGTGAATTAAAATTAAACAGCAAAGAGCACGCCCAGTGTTGTGACACTTAAACCTACGCCAGACTGCCCCTAAGCCTTCCTTCTGAAAACCTTCCTTTTGATGCTTTCATGTTTCTAAGCCAAATTCTATTCTTGCTGTTCTCCATGCACCAAGTAAATGGAGTGTGAGAGATGGGCAGGAGCAGGCGACAGGAATCCCGTGGTACTGCTGCAGCTGAGCTATTTTAACTTTCAGTGTCACCTAACAGCAGGACACGTCACTGCTGCCTGCGCACGTGACCCATGGTACTGAACTAGTCTGGTCCTAACGTGCGTGTGCATCACTTACCCATTTAGCAATTGGACATCCTTGAGAACTTTTGCCTTCTTTCCCAGTGTAGACAACCCTCTCAATCCTTATAGCTTTACCCTTCTGTCCAAATCTTAAACAAACAAAAAAACAGGTACGGTAAGCAGATACACTTGGTTCTGCGGGAACGCTGAAACGATGGAGCACGTTTGCCAGTCTTGGCTTAAAAAATAAACACTAGGGATTACTGGGAGGGATGTGCAATGTGGCTTATCTTGCTGATCTTACTCTAGAGCTGCATTGATACATTGAGAGGCAACTGTCTGTAATGCATCACAAACGAGTGGAAATGGTCCCTATCACGTCAACATCCCCCAACTTTTTAACCGTTTCTGTAGAGAATTTTGTTACAGATGATGTTTTGAAAACTGGACTTGAATCTGTCTAGTTTGGGGAGGCATTTTACATTTTTCTTTATTTCTTTAAACTAATTTAAAGAAGTTTAATTAATTAAACAAAAATAATGGGTTAAACTTGAAGTTATTACTCTGTAATGTATATAATTAAGTAGTCATGGAAAGCTGGCATGCAGTAGTCATTCAATTTTCTGTGCTTGTTCCTGGCTTAGATACAGTGTGAATCAGTGAAGTCATGATTAATTTGCATCATATCTATTTCCTTCACTTTATTACCCGCTCATAAATTGCTACTTATTTACTTCTGCCTGACTTGTGTACTGAATCAGGGTCACAAGGTGCCCTTAAATGCTGCCTGTTGTGTGTGCCTTTTTGCAAGCGAGGCGGGCAAGCTCAGCTCTGGCTGCAGCATTTCATCAAGGTGATTATGCCATCAAGGCAGAATCTGGCCACACGTATGAGTTGTGCTGTTACCCAGAGCAAATGGGATTCACTTTCCACCTCCTCCGATGGGCCAGGTGGAAATAAGGCAGCAACTGCCATGTGAAGGAAACCTTGAATTGATAAAATACATCAGACTCAGTATAAGGCACTTCCAGGCTGAGCTGGGGGTGCCCAGCTGCTGAGCCCGAGAGGACACCAGGACTCAAGCCCTGTTAGAAACCTCAGTGCCTGCAACGGTGCAGATCCAGCTACTCTGCTGACTCAGCTGCATTTCAGGCACTGGGCAAACTCTACTTCCATCACCATTTCTTCCGATTCTGCTGCTCTCGTTAGCATTATTTTATTTTTTTTAACATAACCAGGTATGGGGACTAAATCACAATCTCCTTGTTCTTTGCCTGTTACCTATAGAGCAATCAAGACAGTTCCTTCCTGTTATGCAGCCACTTAATGATGCCTCGAGAACTTTTTGACCTTTCATCCCTCTTGTTTTTGCACTAAAATCTTGGTGACATATTTAAGAGCAAATATTTGTATTTAAACTTCTGTCCTGTAAAGGAAATGAAAAATGCTTATTTTTAGATGTGATCTCATTGTGAAATTTCAGCATCACAGGAAATGATACAAATAAAATCAAGTTGTACTACACGTGTTCTGCAGGCAACTGTTAGGTCACTTTTTCCTACTTAGGCTTGGATGTTAGTACACATTTGTTTCTTTAATTAACCACATAAAAATAAATCAACAAACCAAAACAGCCAAACCTTTAAGAATCTTAACATTTTCTATCCATTTGCTACTCTGGATTGCAGGATAACTGTGTGGATGCTGCTACAGAAATATGTTGTATGTTAGACACTGGACTTTTCAACTGTCACGAAGGAATTTGTGCCTGATGTTTGTTGTGTTTGCTTTTGGGCCAGAGCTGATGGGCTTTTTAAAACTGGAGCAAAACTCACTGAGCATGAAGTAGGGGCTGGGAGAAGGAAGAGGTGAAATATATGTATCCACCACGGATTCTGCAAGAAATTTTCTCTGGTATAGCTAAGATATTAACCGTGAGTCTAAATCCAAATCCCTGTTTGTTTGGCAGTGCTGACACCCCAAAAATCAATCCATATTCATGGGCAGTCACTTTAAAAGTGCTTCACTTGTGAGTAGGGTCACCAACTGCACAGATGTGCTTGAGAGTATCTTCATAGGTAAATGCTTTTTTTTACTTGGGGATACAAAATGAACTAAGGAGGGTGAGTTCTGGAGTTCTTCATTTAGGGAGTGACAGAGTTCATACCATATGACCAGCTGAAAACCAGCCATTGTTCAGACACTGCTGAACCTGCCTGAGTAGAGGCATGTTATCTATACTCTCAGGATTTCCTTCTGCCAACATGAAATGCAAAAAGAAAAAAATGAAATAAAACCAAAAGAAAAACAGAAAAAAAAAAGGTGAGTTCAGTATTAAGGATGAAAAATTACATTCAGAAGTAAAGAAATGAAAGAAGCTTCCTCTCTAATAATTGATATAATGACATGAATTACTTTCTTCTTTATTATTTGTAAACACTGAAGAGTTAACCAGTCAATGAGAGCTCTGGAGATAACAAAACTTTAAGCAGCTTCTCAGGAGGCTCAACATTCCCTCCCCCTTGGCAGGAAGAAGCTGACTGATGCAGCTTACGTGCATTTGAGCTGCTCACAAAGCTAAAAACAAGTATTGGGCAAGCCCTGCAGAGAAGTCACGGGGAAGAAGGTGCTAAGAAAGAGAAAGGACTTTAGGACTTAGAGGTAATCCCAAGGGTTTCATGTGCCCTAAGTGGCCTGTGGTCGTGCAGTGATGAGCACAAGCTGACAGACCTGGCTAGGAACCGGCGCTGCTTCGCTCGGATGCAGCACTGTGACGATGCCCTTTTTCTCTTGGTTCTGCAACTAGCTGGAGCTGCTTTGCAGTTCTGGAGTCCAGATTGTTAAGGTATGAACAAATCAAATTCCCATCTGTCTCTGACTTACCAGGGAGCTTTTTGTTTGCCTCTTTGTTTAGGGGGGGAACTGAATTCCCAGGTAGATCTCAAAATCTGTCCCGTTGGTGTCTGCACGCACAAACAGCTACAAGTGATGCAGAATTCACAGCGCAAAAGTCACTTTTGTGACTGTTTTTTATTTTAAATACCTTAGAAATGCAGGTGGGTTTTGCTCTTACACGTATTTTTAAATAGCACAGATCACTTATCCATTCCGTGCCATTCAAAATTCCTGGTTTGGTTGGCCTTGATGTAATAAATACCTCACGGGATGCAACACGATCTGGGGATTGTCCACAACCAGGGGAAGGCTGTTTCTGTGCAATATGCCCAAGAAGGGGGGGGGGGGGGGGGGGGCATTTTTTTTCCCAACCACGCTTTATGAGTTTTGAGGTGAAATTTTACACCAACAGCCTGTCACACCCCCCTGGCCCCCCCCAATATTACCCAAC
>WUAM01000431.1:117313598-117348076 GCA_024336885.1 Actenoides hombroni
CCTGCCCATGGCAGGGGGGTTGGAACTGGATGATCTTTAAGGTCCCTTCCAACCCTGACAATTCTATGATTCTACAGAGTGGCTCCTTATCCCCTTGTAACACCCAAGTAGATATCCTAGTGAAAAAAAGTCTCCCCTCGTGGTGCAGAAAATACTCTCTGCTTTCGAATGATTTGCACAGATTCCTCTGTTGCCACTTTTTCTCCTTGGGAAGGCAGAAAGTCATGCTGAAACCACGGTTCCCAGACTTGGTGTTAATCCTGTTATTTGATTAAGTGTGTCAAGCCTCTTCTGTGCGACTTGAAGGATTATTGCCACCAAGCTTGCCAATTAGAGAGGAAAACCTCTTTCTCTTCTGCCTTCAGCTGTCTGACAAGGTCTTTTAAAACTGGCATTCCTCAAGACCACGCAAGTGGCGCGGTACGCGTGAGACAAAGCCAGGCTTCGCTGCTGTCCCTAGGAACTCTGGCCATTCATCAGCACCTTGGGAATGCCAGAAACAAATTGAGAGATTTCTGAAAGGTTTGATGGAAATGGTATTTTTTTAGGTATTAATATCCTTTCAGATTTGCCTACAGACATCAAGCGTGGCTGAAACTGTACATTTGGGTTTCGAACTGAACCCTACAGTTAGGATATTTTTCTTCTTGCTTGGATGGGAAAATCCCCTTTTCTCATATACTCTTTATATTTTATTTACAAAATGAAGTTCTTCATT
The DNA here is from genome assembly GCA_024336885.1 of Actenoides hombroni. NCBI lineage: Eukaryota > Metazoa > Chordata > Aves > Coraciiformes > Alcedinidae > Actenoides > Actenoides hombroni. The sequence goes on from WUAM01000431.1 coordinate 117,314,317, forward strand.
GGATAAAAGTACTGACAATGTGGAGTCAACAAATTCCACATAATGACAGGCTAATCCTCTTCACATGGATCTTCCCAGGACTCACAATCCCAGTTAACATAGATAAAGCTTGTTTGACTCTACTTGTAATTTATTCTTTGTTGGCTTTATGGTTCTCAACCAGCCACAAATGATAGGAGACAGACTGACAGAGCATCTTACAGATGTGAGATTGCACAGAGAAGATCTGGACTCGTGCATGTCTTTGTCCTGAAAGCTTTATTTTTGCTTTGCATAAAAGGGAATCTGAAGGTTTACATTGCAAGGTCATCCCTGGTTGGACTGCAAATAGTCAGAAGAAACTCTACAGGGGGCTGGAACTGCCACTATGTATAGAACTACTATGCTGAAAAGTTTCTCCCATCATAGTTGCTCTGCTTATCTATTTATCCTACACTAAATTTATTTATTTTTAAATGCTAAGGAACATCTAATTTATACACTTTTCAATTCCATATGGCCTTACTCATTTGAGTAATATGATTCTAAAACGCTTTAAAAAGTAGTATTAATTCATGAGATTAATTACACCCAGCAGAATCCTCGCTGCTTGCAGCTCTGATTTCAGTATCAAGACAATTCAAACGTATATTTTGACTGGCAGGCACCTACAGGATGACTTGTATCCACTTCCTCCTTATCCCAAACTTGGGTTTACATTTACTTTTGACCCCTCCTGAAGTTTTTCCTCTTTTCTTGCTGTACTCAATTTATGGTTCATATTACAGAAGCAGAGAAATTCTCTCTGCAAGTAAGAATGCTTTAAAGAAGAGTTTTTGAAGGGAAAGCTAAGAATGTGGAGATGGAAAAGAATGTTTCCCATTTTAGCTGTTTTCCTGACAAGGTGAGGTAGTCTTTTTCCCTTCTAGATAAATGTCAGTGTATTTCCCAACCTAGCTTTAAAGCACCACAAGACAGAAGGCTTTGCAGCTTTCCCAGGCAGACGATATTCCACGCTTAACAGAAAGCAGCATGAAAAGGATTCCTCTGATGTGTCATTCTAGGCCAGGCAGCAGAACGATGCTCCCAGAGAGTCTCAAAAATAAAATGTCAGCCTAATTTGGAAACCATTCTTTGCCTTTGCACCTTTCATACCTAGAAATTGCAGCTGAACCACAACTCAGACGTGTGTAGGCTGCTGTATTTCACAAGTATGAAATGAAATAAAAAGCACCATAGTAATTAACACTGTGCTGCCAAGCTGCTTGGAAAATATTCATTTCTTTTAAAAAAGGTTTAGTCTGTGTCATTGAACCGTGAGAAACTTCCTCTGGCCCTCAAAGTCTGCCTTGCTGTCTTTTGGTGTCTCCTGTGGGTTGCAACTAAATTCCTTCCAAGAGTTCCTGGAGAATCTTTCTTCTCAACTCCTTGCTGATGGGTGAACCCAGCTTTTTCTTCAGAAGCAGGGGCTGCCTGACTTCTCTAAACTTCCCGTGCAAACCTCTCGAAGGAGTGTCCTTGTGCTTCAGAAGAGCCTTAGGTTCACACTGTCCTCAAAACCCACAAGGTCACTTTCACTGTGTGACATGGATTGTTATTCACCCTGTGTCCTCAAAGACCTCACGCTATGAGTCAACCAGCTCCCCCCAATGCTGATCACCTCTTCCAGTGTAAAAGGCACTGGTGTTAGACATTGCAAAGGACACAGAAATTACTCGGTTCTTTAAAATACAAAGTTAATTCATCAATTAAAGGCGCCAGGTTTGCCTTTTTTGAAACGCATCTAGGATCGTGGTGTCTTTGCATTGCACTTCCTTCTCTCCACACTCAGTTATTCACAACTCAAGTCACACCTGAGTACAAATCTTGCTCAAGCAGCTACAAACCACAGCAATTAGTTGTAATTTAACACTGGCAAAAGACAAATGACAGTGGCACCTTTATTACTGGTTTTAACTGGGACATCAGGCAGATATTCTTGATGCTACTACTAAGCAGACCTCGTTGAGCCCTACAAAGCCTCTGCGCTCTTCTTTCTAATTGCGGGGTGAACTGCCTGCCTCTCCAAGTAAATCTTCCTTTCCCTAAGTGTAGTAGTTAGCCTTTTTATTCTTTCCCATAACAGTACTTTACCCACACCATTTTGAAGCTCCACGTATTTTTTTCTTCAGCTAGGATTGATTAGAAATTCCAGTCACATCAGCAGCATCTGTGAAACAATTACTGCATCTAGGACTGACTCTGCAGTCTAATCCATCATAATTATGACTGGCCTCTTTGAAGATGCCACGATGCGTGACTTAAATATAGCAGATTACTGTGCAAATGGAGCAGCAGCTCAGCCCACCAGTCTGCATTCCAGTTGCAATTCAGTCCACCACCATCGGGCTTTTTCAGGCACAAGCAATGTTTGTATGTGTCTGGGGCACGAGCTGGAAACCAGGCAGTGAATGAGGGTATGAGATTTGTTTTGTTTTGCTTTATGGGTAAATTTGGCATGTTCTGCCACCTCTATCGGTCCAGGATACCGAAAGATAGCAAATTACGTTAGGATTAGATGTCAGAGGAGTGTGACAAACATTTCTCTGGCTGCAAAAGTACTCTTACATCATTTTCTTTCATGGAAAATCTTTAGTTTTAGCCAGTTCTAGAGGTTCCTGCCTTATTTTACATAGCACCTGTATCTGGGGAGTTTGTGAATGCAAAGCAGCTCAGATGAATGAATGAATGAATGAATGGACAAATCCAAACACTGCAGGGGAGCACAGTCTTCTGCAAAGCTGGGCAAGATTCCCAGCAGAAGAAGTAGGAAGGGGGAATGCCATCTTAGAGTACTCATGGCCCTAGAAGAACCAAAAGATGGAATGTCAGATGGGTTGTTTCCTCTTCTAGGGTTAGATGGGACAGAAATATATCTCCTCAGAGGTTTTTCTCCCTGGCAGAAATGCACCTCCTCAGATCATGACCTCAGCTGACTTGTGCTCGAGTGATTATCAGGATGAGACTCAAAAAAGCAGAGGTTGGGTACCCAGGAGCTTGTCGATGGCTCGCTGGGTTGTTCCTGGAGTGCTGTCACAGCCTCCATCCCCCTGGCACCCTCCTGCCACTGCCATCTGACACAGAGGTCTAAACTGCTCCCTGCAGCCCTGCCTAGGCAGGAGCTGAGTTTATCTAGATACTTGGCAAGCTCCAGTTTGGTAAGCTCTATTTTCTGCTTGCACTCTCGTGCTCCTAACGCCTGGGTACAGTAGTTGGCTTCACTTCTGGCTCAGTTTGCTACGTGTTGTTATGGGATGCTGTGCAGTTGCTTCTCTCCTCTCAAGCTCGTGCCATTGGCAAAGAGGTCTAAATCCTGAACTTCCAACAAGGGAAAAAGCTCCTAAAGTGAAGGGATTTGTTTTTCCTATTTCAAGAACGAATGAAAACTTGAGAAAAGGCATGTGTAGAGTTATTCCTGAGTAAGGACTCCCATACATGCCATTTTCAGCAAGCTCAATTTCTGCAGTAAAACCTTAAAATCTTCTGGCCTTGCTTGTATATGAGATTGTTTCCAATTAACTCTGTGCCACAGTTTTCTCTTAACTTTGGCATTAGACGTGTAAGCAGTTACAGTGATGCCCAACACCATGGTTTGTAGCCATGTGGTTATCATGGGATGTCATTTTTTCCCTGGGCTGTCTAAGGAGCAGTGGCTTCAGCTGTGCCTTGGGTTACCACCTGTATGCAAGCTGCAAATGTCACCAGAGGAGCAAAGACCTGCAGTCAACTCAGATGGCTAACGGGCGATGTAACACAGCAAAGCTCTTTGTTAGTGAGACATTTCCATTGTTGCTGGGATAAAATGGTGCAGTTTAAGGATTTCCTACCTGTTTTGCACTTAAGGTGCAGTGTGTTTATACACTGAGGAAAAAAAGCAAGCTTCCACATGGAAACTCATGGGAGAGGCAAGACCAGGACTAGGCCTGCCTGGACTCGGGGTAGTTTGCCATTTGCAGAACAGCTTCTTCCCAAACCAGGGTTGCTGGTAGTTTTTAATAAACACAAAACCACCAGAAAAAAAACCACCTGTGTGGGCCTGTTGTTCCAATATGGGGTTAACGTGCTTTTCTTGAAGCCCAGGCCCCCACGAGAGAGAATTTGAACTCTGCTGTGCGAAGCAGACTCAAAAGAGCGATCGCACTCATGCCTGAGGTGCAATGAGGCTCTGAACACCCCCAACACACCCAAAGTGCTCCGCTCCCTTCCAGCATCGCTGCTGCCCTGCCACGAGTGCCGTGGCCGAGGGAAACACAGAGGCAGATGGAAAGGAGGCCCCAGAAGGACAAGGAGGCTCTGTTGTTAGCTGGGCTTTACGGCTCACAATGGGGTCCTTTTGCGCCGCGTTCAGCTGTCTCTTCCTTTGGATGGTATATTTATTCAGTGCATTAGCAATGCTTTGGAAAAAACTTGTCCCAGAATGCCGTGCCTTCTCCATCCCTTGAAGTTTTTAAGTTAAGGCTGTTTCTAAAATACAGGTATGGATTTCTCACTGCAGCTTTAAACAGCAGTTAAGGGGTTAATCTGGAAACTACTGGATGAGACTCTGTGTTGTATTCTTCAGGAGGTCATATTGCATTAATGTAATTGTCTTCTCTGGCATTTAGATCTACGGATAATCTCTGTCAAACAGAAAAGAAAATGCGGGGTGGCTAAAATTTGTTACCTAATTTATAGCTAATTTATCCTTAATTTACTGGGAAAACGGTGACTAGCGAATATAGATCTAAGCAGGCGTAAGGGAATGAAGAGCATGGGATTTGTGAAATAGGAGGATTAATAATTCATTAAATCTTATCTGAGCCAGAAGCCTCATAATTCATGCATTTTTAAATCAACTAGTGCTAACCCCCCTCAATTTGTTGACACCAGTCCTTGCATTTCAGTGACGCGACGATCTAATTGCCAAAGCACTTGAATCAGTTTGATTTTTGACCTTAATACAGAGGGCGAGAGAGTAAAGCTAAACTGGTTTGCACAGTGATTTCCCCTTGCTGCTTTATATAACCATCAGCAAGACTGGATGCTGCATAATATCTACCCAGGCATGAAAAACTGCACTATTTTAACAATTGCATAAAATCAAGGGGAGCGAAAATTAAACGCCTCTACAATGCAGGGGGGGGGAAAAACCAATTATGTGCAGGAAATGAGTTCAGGAATATAAAATGTGAGTAAATAGGAATTATAATGTCACATCGCACAGCTCTCCAGTTCATATTTTTTTGTGATTTATTTCCTATACAAACTTTGCACCTAATTGTACCACGTAGCACTCCTGAGGAAAGAACACGACTCTCCGAGTTGCTTGTAATGCCACCATGGGGTGACTAGAAATGGTTCCTAAAAAGCTGAACATTAGAACCAGGTTGGATTTAAAGACTAAAGGACTTTCCTACTGTAATAATTAGAAGATTCAAGATGAGATTGGCACCTACACTTGTTCTGGCTGGTTGTAAGCTCCTTTCTGTGGTTTGAATATGGTGGATCCAGGTGGTTTATCCTGTCAGAGCTATTTTACTTCCCAAGTTAGGCTGTTTGGGTGTTGGTTGGTACACCTAGATGCTCCTAAGACCAGTATTGCTCAATTTCTTGAGCACCACCTTGACTATTACACATCTTTCACACATACAGGGAAGCTGAACTAAAACACGCTTTTGCCTTTGCTGTTTTTGACAGTCACTGCAGTTGATGACTGCAATAAAAAGGCTGCAGGGATGGGAGTTAGTGTCTTAATCCTTGGGGATGGGAGTTAGTGTCTTAATCCTTGGGGATGCTCAAGGAAGTGTGCGCCAAGTGAGATGCTTCTATGCCTGGGGAGAATGAGAAACTTCTCTTGTGTGCCCGTGAAGTCTGGACCAGCAAAACTGTTTCAAATTGTGACCCACCCAGGGCATCATTCACTTAATTCACCAGTGCCTGTGGATCCCACACTGAGAAACATGTTGGAGTAGGAACATAGAACCAAGCCTCTTTTTTTTCTTCCTCTCGGCCAGTTACCATGGTGTGTTGAGCAAGGGCTGGCAAGGTAAGGGGGACGGAGTTATCAGGTGCACAACTGGTGCTCAGACCTGGTTTTGATTTCTGGACAAGTGGTGCAATTTGAGGGATGGTTTTCCTCTCGGTACTCCATCAGGTATCAAGTGGCAATGATGATATCAGATGTTGATCAGAAACAGCTCTCCAAAGCAATAGCTAAGTGGCTGCTCCTGCTCTTCCGACCCAGCCCCGCAGCGCAGCGTTGCCCGTTCTTCAAGACACAGTTGATGTTATCGACTTGCCATTCACGGAAGGTTACCAAGAGGTCAGTGTCATCATTATCTTCCAGTTTCTGTGATCGTTGTCCATCTGGCTTCAGACCTGGATATAGCAGGGACTTCTCGGGTTGATGACTTCCTGATGCCAGTCGGAGGTCAGTTATCCACCATGATTTCATCACAGCTCTTGGCAGAGTTAAGTAATTAGCTGTTAAGTAGTAGATCCTCCTTGAGAACTAGAAGCAGTGGAAGAGATTCTCTTGGCTCTCTTCACCACAAGCTATAAAGAAGAAAGGGAGGACCCAAAGGAAAAAAAAAACCAACCCTGGCAAGTTAAAGATTTCAGGGTTTCATCATCTTGGGACAGGAACAGTAGAAAACAGGAACAAAAGTGGTCCTGTTTGGCATGTGGGTGGAAGGACTGACAGAAGAGAGTAAAACACTGTGGGCTGCAGCATCCTCAGAAAGCCTATTTACACAGCTCTGGTTTCCATTATCCTTTGAACTTCAAATAGGAAATCCTGTTGGTCTCCCAGTTCTGATGGAAAACAGAATTTTGGATGAAATGCAATTTTCTTAAATTTCTTTTCCAAAACTTGAAGGTGAAGGTCCTACCAAGAGGAGAGTGGAGACAATGCAAAGACAAGGGTTGATGACCCAGAGGATTACTCTGACTGTTGCTCCCCCACGTCCAGATGATAAAAATACTGCTTTCAGCCCCTTCACTGACCTCACTGTGGTCGCCTTTACACCCCTCCATGTGTTCCTGCTTACCCCTGCAGTCTCCCAGTGGCTTCCAGTGTCGTCCTGGGACTTTGCTTCCAGATGATGAAGTTGGAGGAGGAGACGAGCCAAAACAAGGGAACTTGCTTTGAAAAGATCTTGTGCTGGTTTAATTATTGTGTGATTTGGTTTAAAAATGTGTTTTCGTGCACACTTGTGATTTTTTATTTTTTTTTTGTCTTTTCAGTTTGTGCTTTGCATGATTTCCAAATCAAACCAGCTGCTCGTAAACACAGGTTTGTCAGGGGCTGGGCATGAGTGCCCCGTTCCTCGGCTCCAGGATAGCACCAGCCAGACCTGTATCAGTCCAACCTGTTTTCAGAGGTCTCTAATGATGAGAGTTGCATAATAACCCACAGTTACATGCAGTGCTTCATTAACCTTACTTATTAGAGACCTTCTGCCATTTAAGACATAACCCTCTATCATCTCTTCCCATCTTCCACAGATTCATGGGCATTTTCTTTCTTCTGTGCTATGGTTTCTTTCTCCCCATGTAACCAAAGACTCTTATTAATGCTCCCCTCCTAGACAGAATAAACAGCCCAGTTTGTGACATCTGATCTCCTCCCTGGGTGGATCTATATCCATACCATTTGTTCCCTGACCAGATGCAGCGGGGTCAGGTCACAAAGCAAATGCAACCGTCTGTCTTCAGAGACCTTACATTCTGCTAGATTTTCCTCCACTTCTGATGTTTGATATACAAGAAGGTACAATATGTGCCTATATAATATTTCAAATACCTGTATGAATTAACTTGGCTGTCCCTCCAGCAACTAAAATCAGTTCTGTTCCCTCAGCATGAGAGGAACTGTGTAAATCACATTGGAATCAACACAACAGGGGCGTTACTTCCAGCAGAGTTTTATACAGGAGGTTGTTGCTTTAAAACCTGACTTCAGTTTAAGTCTGTGAGCTACTGGCACAAACATCTCTTCTGACTTCCATGGTTACTGGGGCACCACAGAAGATAAGAATCTAATGCATTTTTAGAGGTCTATTAGAAGATGCTCCCTGGAGCTACAGTTGCCATTCAGCTTCTTTTTGCATTCGTGTGTGGTCTTCAGGAGCAGTTTTCATGTGGGTTACTGCAATCCACACGCAACAATGGCATGGATTATCGTGCTGGAATCTACAGCTGAGAAAATAGTTACAATTGCCTCTCCAGATGTACAGGAGATGAAAGACAAGGTGTTTTTGATGACCAGAGCCAGCTGATGACCTAAGAGAAGTCAAGATCTAACCTTGATGAAAAGACAGCTCTGGGAGAGAAATGAGACGCGGGAGCCAGCGCTGCCTTGCGCGGTTCTGAGCACAGAAGAGAGCTTGGCACAGGTACTGTTGCCATCCCCTTCGGTTTTAGCTTGAAGATGAAGATATGGGAATATATTTTAATTTCAAATGCTCAACGTACAAGCTTGGGAAGAACTTGGTCATTGACCAATCCCAGATAATACGGCCCAGGGCCCGAACGAACTGTAAGTCAAGAGACGCCCACTTCACATCACGCCAACGTTTCTCAAGGGGTTACAACCTGGCTTCTAAGGTTGGCTTGAAAAACAGATTTTCTGTAGTTACCACCTTGGCCATAGTCATTTCCCCCCCTTTCTGATTTTCACGTTTCATTACTTGGCAAGAGGACTTTTAGCTTTCCCTTTAGAAGGCCACTGTAACTCCTGTTCTGAGGATCAAGAAACAGGCTCCAGTTCGTGCTCCCACACAACTCGGGCCATTTGCAAGTTCCTTCTCATTTTGTTAGACCCTTGCTTACACAGAATGTGGTTTTTATCTCCAGCCATTTCAAACTCCTTAACATTTAAGCATGAGTGGACAGCATATGGGGAATTTTATGTATTTTGTGGCAAGAAACAGGACACTACTAGAGAAAAAAGTTTAGTACAGGGAGACAGGAGATTGCCTTTCTGTGCAATCTCCCTTCAGTGTTTCAGGGAAAACTGGAAACCCGTAAGAAGTCTTGATTTTGTGAGCGGGATGTTTGTTTAAAAACACAGCTCCAACCTGAAAGTTTCTCCCTTTAACCAAACTACAAGACAGGATAAAAACTCAGGATTGTTGTGCCAAGAAAGGGTTGGGATCCCAGAGCTGGCACTCCTCCTCTGCTTGCATTTCCCGTAGTCCAAAGCACATTCTTTCTCCTCTTTAAATATTCCTCTTTACGGCGAGATACAACATGAAGAGACAGAAAATTCCCCGCAGCCAAGGTAAAAGAGGGGTGGGGGGAAACCGGCAGCTCGTGGTTTGACTCTCGCTCAGTCTTCGGGGCTCCTGCAGCTGACGCTCGGAAGAGCGGTGTGTGAGCAGTCCTGAAGGGAACTGCAACACTCCCCTCTCTGTCCTTCCTTTTCAAACATTTTCAAAGCTTTGAAAACAGTCAGTTGTTCTTCCCCCTGGCAACTTGCCATTTACTGCCTGCTCACAGCAGTTCACAGTCTTCCGAGGTATCCAGTGGCCCGCGTGGATTTGAGAGAGTTTGAAGCTCTAATGAAAGAGCTTTGATATTTTGGGATAGTTAAGAGGCGCACAGAACCGGGCGAGTTAAAAGAGCTGTTGTCAGATCCTGCAAGGCCCACTTCATATTCTCAGTCACGAGATAGTGTTTCACTAATTGATTATTGTCTGTCCGTAGCGCAGTCACGCTCTTGGCGCACAAAGAAGCAGTGTGGGTGAAAAGCTCACCATTGTGAAGGACACACTCAACTGGGTTTAGAAAGCTGGGAACTACAGACAAATCTAAGATACAGGACTACTTTGAATGGAACTCATAAATCATAGCTGAGACCTTTTTTTCAGCTTAAGTTAACATCCGTCCTACGGAGTGAAAATTAATGGAAGCATTTTGAATGGCTCTCTTGGCTCTTCCTCGGAAGGGTGGCAGGTGAGCTCTCCTCAAAAGGCTCAAGTGACTTTTCATTATCGAAATCCACACCTCCAGCAAGGAGGACTTGATCCTGCAAGTCCTGCAGAACTGCTCCTACCCGGCAAAGGTTACGCAGAGAGTTTGCCAGGCTGGTCCTGCAGCCAGAAGTCTCAGAGCTGCGGTGGTCTCGAGCTGAGGAATGCGGGTGGGGGGATGAACGCCTTGCACCGCGCTGCCTGACTTCCCGTAAGCCGCTGTGTGTCCTTGTAGGTGCAGGGTGATTGCGCAGTCAGTCGGGGCTTTTCTTGCCAACACAAACCTTCCCTCCCTTTTCCAGCCCTCCTCCCCCAAACACATCACGGAGGGAGCAGGGCTGGGGGCAAAGCAAGGGTGGCAGGGACTAAGCTCTGACAGACGCAACTGGGTTGGCTCGGAAGAAAATGCAACGCGGTCTGGGCTTGGTGGTTTTACTTCTCTACAGCCTCTGGAGGAAATGAACAGCTGCTTTTCCTTTTAATAGAAATAGAGGGGATTGGGAGAAGAGAGGAGATGGCTGTCAAGACACCAAGTGCCTAATGCAGTCACTTAAGCTAACGTGAATGCTACCGTTGAATGCGTGTAAGGTCACTTGACTTTTGGCTTGTTAACAATTTGTGAACAACAACCTGACCCAGACAGGTTATCGTGAGAAAATGAGCTAATAATTTTACTGTGGGAAGAGTGGGGGATGACGACAAAGGGCAAAGTTTATCTGCTCATTGTACTCCCCAGCAAACAACCGTTCCTGCACAGCCTCATCTAGCTCCCAGAGGCTTACGTGTAGTTGGTGTGTAACAAACGAGAAGCGTGGCTCAGCTGCCCAAACCAAACTGATCTTACAAGTTTATGAGAGGTGTTGATGATCAAGCAAATGTTCCGAAAAGTTAGTTGCTTATAAAAGTAGAACTAAAAATGAGATGGGCAGAAAAAAAAAGAAATATATTGTGGAGTACCTGCAGTTAACCTTTCGAAAAGCATTTGGAGGACTAAAGCAAGCCAGGTGAGCACTGAAGACTGGGTGTGTGTTTCCTACTGCTGTGCAGGGTGCCGTGTCCTTCAGAGAAATGATGGCACTGGGCTGATCAGGGCCCATGCTCAGGGTGCCAGTGCCTCCCAGCCCGGCCCGTTCCCTGACTTCTCCCTTTGGCACCGTTAAGGTCTTTTCCTCGGCCAGTGCCGTGCTCCTCTCTTAAAGCAGAGGAGCCAGCCTGGCGTGTGGGCCAAGTGATACAGGGTGTGTGTCAGCATCTCCTGGGAACTGATGGGGGTCCCAGCAGCTTCCAGCCTCCCCCGGCCCCTGTTCCCAGAGCTGTGGACACAGGGATGTCTCCAGAGCTGGCAGAAGCTTATGACAGAGGACTTGTATGATCGGGACGCTGGCTACTCTGATCTTAATATTTGTTTGCTCTTTTTCTCTCCATCCCACTGCCTCATACACTGCAATATAACCACGCAGCACAAAGTCTTAGTCTATGCTTCAGTTTTTCTGGCTTCACTGAAAAAATTCAATGTCTTAAAACAGCTGCTACTACTTAATGATCTTTTGGTAACTAAGGCCGATTTCTTTTGTTATGCTCTCTGAAGATTACGTTTTGCTCTGGACTCTGTTGCCTGAAGGAGGCCATTGTACAACAAGATACTCAGAAATCAGCAAAAAGATGCTAAAGCTAAACCAGAAAACCAAAACACTTTAACTGTATCGGCGCTGCCACCAATGAGTTTGGGAAAAGGTCCTGCCATTAGGCTAAGGCAAGTCTGGTGTGACGGGCTGATGGCTGAGGAACTGCTTTCCAACAACGCACACAGCCTTGCGATAGAATAAACCCACCACCCTATAAAAGATGCTTCTCTGATGTTGGGTTTTAAATCCTGATTTGATCAAACAGGCTACCACGCAATTAACTAGCTGCTAGTAAGCATTGCTGTTGCTTTAGATTGCGAGGAGGGAATTAGAAAGCTGGAGGATTTGCTGTCCCTTTTACGAGTGACCCGTTGGATGGGGAGAGCCTGCATCTACCAAATACTGGAAAGGTCCATCAGGATTACAAAGGAAATTGCTATAAAAGATTAAAACACGCGGTCAGCAGTAACAACTCTCCCTCTGTTTGTTGCCTCGGATTGTATTTGTGTTGGAGGAAAGATTGCTGTACTTCAGATAGCAGCAAGGAAGAGAGAGAGAGAGGTTTTGAGAGAGATTTTTCCGTGACAGAGCTAACAAGAGGAAGTGGATGGGGGAATGTGCTCCCCAGAGCTGCAGGAAGTTGAAGCTGGACAAAAGCAGGACAGCAGCTAAGGACTAAGAGCTAAAGGCTCTGATGAGTACAAACACCAACAGTAGTTTGTGGAGATGAAATTACCAAGGGCTGCCAAGTGGCCGGGTCTTCAAGTGTCCCCCTCGTTGGGATGCTCCTGCAGTACCCAGCCCAGGGACTGCCAGGCAGTGACCTCCCTTGGGTGTTTATTACAGATGGCTTCCCCTTGCTCAGGTCACTGGGAACTTACTGCATGGTCTGCACTGCTTGTGGAACTAGAAGTTTACTGCTTATAAAATGTTTTTGCTTGAAAAAACACCAAAAGGATAAACAGAGTACCCTGGGTGCAAAGGAGTCAGGGGAGGGCTGTAGTGAAATTCTGGCTGAAATGACTGCAGAATTTTATCTTCTGTGCTCTCTCTCTGTTGCTTAGAATTGTAATAGTGATTCAAGGGCCCAAAAAGGCAGGAGAACCAGACTAATTCCTCCAGATATAGCTGATGAGAAAAGCCTTCCTTCTTAATTGAAAGTTTAAGCTCATGCTTTGCAACTCTGGCGCTCGTTTCCAAGTAACTGAAATAACCTTGATTCAAATCAGCCTTTATAGGAACGTGCCCACGTGACCCTCTGTATCTCCCGTGCCTGTTTCACTGATCCCGCCGCTTGCGCTGAAATCCCCTCCTCCCATCTAGCCTGGTACCAGGAGACATGCTCCTCGGAGCTGAGATACCAACGGTGGGGTTTATGAAGCCACTTCTTTGAGGCTGGCTGTCTCTGGAGATCCCTCCCGCTCCCTGCTGCAAGCCCTGAGATACAGAAGGACACTGGGGCTTGCACGTGACACTACTTGGCCTCCCATTCCAGCTGTAACGGGGCATCAGCCTTCAGTGGGTATTTTACTCACACAGGTCACAACCACAGCTACAGGTTCACAGGGAGTCAGGGTAATCAATGTGTAACAACGTGCGAAATTTAAGAACCAAGTACTGCCAACGTTACCTTTTAAGAGCAGATTTGCATTTCACACGCAGAGAATGAGGGTGGTAACTTAGTGCACAGGCTGAACAGTATCTTTCCCTGAAGCATTGAGGGTGGCCAGACTGCCACCGCATCCCAGACCGACGTGGCTGGGAAGCCCCAGCACCTTTTCCATTGCAAAATGCTATTGGCACCTTTGGGCACCTGCCGGGCACTGTGCCTGTCTCTCTGCCTGGTTCTTGGTTTGAATGCTTAAGCCCTAACGTGAGGACTGGGAGGTTCTGCCTGTTCAAATCACAGTTCACGTGTCTGTCAGGCAGTGGCCACGGGGCACACTGCTTGCACAGCTTGGCATGGCAAAGTGTAGAGCACACAGCACGGGACAGAGGTGGTTTTCTCTGACCAGAAGTTCAGGGATGAGCTGTTGACACTGTAAAAGAAACAGCTGTTCTTTTAAGTTTAAAATGGACTTTGTTGACTTGAGATTTCGTGGGTTTTCAATAAGCAGACTGAAAAGAGGAGCACCCATAACATCTGTTGTCAACTTTTGTACTCATTTGTGGCCTTGTCGTCATGTACATTTAGTTTTAGGTACAGCTACTTAAATAAGTGCAAAGTGATTTGTTACTGTATTTACACTTTTTCTATGTACTATACATGGGAAAGAGGACCATTAAACGTTTGCATCCATTGCAATGGACTGGAAAAACTGGCACTGACTACACCAGAGATGAGATTTCACACATAGATATTACAAACTCTAGTGACTGAGAGGTGCTACTTTCAATTACAGGCAAAATAGGCAGTGGTGGTATTTTTTATATTGGTCATGCCCACGGTGCTCTTCTTTTGTAATGCTGAGTCTTTCATTGCTTGACAATGTTTATTTGCATTCTTTGTGTTTTTTTGCTCAAAGGGAAACTTATGTGAGCCTTTTTTTAAAACCAAACACAAACACCAGCCAAACCAAACCTAACCGCTTTAATTTTGAAGTTTAGTTTCTGTATTTCTCATCTTCTCAAAGGGGAAAATAATAATAATAATAAAAAAGATTTCTAATTTCTATATGAAGAAAAGAGGATGGATAATATAAAGTACTTGGCACCTCCAAAGAGCAAAGATCATCAGCCTTCTCTTTCAAAGTGCATCTGAGAGAGTTACACTGATCATCTGCTGGGAAGATTCACACGGTTCCCTTCCTTGTTATCTTTCAGCCATGATACAAAGCTTAGTTAAAGCCACCATGGATGACAAACACAAAACTGTTTCTCTGATGATTTTAAAATGCACAAAGTAGCTGCGTTCGAGTTTCCTGCCCTGTAGGATGTTGCTCCTGAAGCCATATTCCAAATTCCTACTCATCTGTGCTGCAGCATTCTTGTGATGATTTAGCATTCGAGTCAAATACCAAAGAAGTCAAAATGACACTGCAAGGTCTTAGATAAGAGGGGGACTCTTGAAAGACACCCCATACCCAGAAAGGTGTGTATTTTCATATCCCATGTGACTCTGGTCCATAATCAGTGTCCCTCTTACAAGAAGAATTGGAAAATGCTTTACAACAGGAAACCAGATCAGTAATGGATGGGTAGGAATCTCTTTCTTTCCATGGTTCCACAGCCCTCCCAGTTGGTTGTTTTTATTGTTTTCATTTCAACATTAGTTGTACTTGAGAGCCACTGAGGAAGGAAGAAAATCTAAGCAAATCTTATGATTATACTTTTTGTCCCACAGAAAAAGTTCTGTATTTCTTTTTCTTTTATTCTTCCCATTTTTAAAACACAGCTAAGATTTTACTTGGCTGTCTTTAGGGGTGTGGGAAAGGAATTGTTTCTTAGCTTTAAATGGCATTTTAGCAACCCACAAAAACTAAACCTCTGTCATAACGAAGGACAGCATCTTCACTTTGTATCAGGTGATAGAAGTGATGCAGCAAGATTATTGTTTTTTGGAAGTGTCAACTCTAATTCTGTAGTTCAGACATCGCATAGGAATCTTCCTGAATTAGGGGAAAAAGGAGTTACAGAAATGCATAATCTTTGTCACAGTTATCCTTTTCTCTCCTTGAGTTTTCTCAAGAAGCAGAAATTCTTGTTCTTGCTGTGTGATAAGGACAGTATCACAGGGGGAGGCAATTGTATTTTCCTAAAAGGTAACTTACTATTTAAGGAAGGAGGGAAAGAACAGACAGAAACTGCATGGGGGCCACACATTCATGTTTTGCCCATGGGAAGGAGAAAATACATGGTATCACAGCTGAGATCCCTTACACTGAGAAGACTGTAAGAAAAAGAGATGGGGGGGGATGCAAAGTGTGCAGAAGGAAAATGCACCCACCAAGGGTGGAACGGCACAGATCAGCATGCAGATTCGAAAGGGCTGTTTTAGAGAAAGAAAGGATGGGATAAGGGTAGGGGGTTTTTATCATCATCTGATTAAATGTTTAGTTTATAGAGAAGGAAAATGCAAATATAGGAAAGCTTCCTGTGCCTGGGTTAAGAAAAGCCTCCGAGTCACTAGAGCACTGAATAAATCCCATTTTAGGCAGGTAATGACTTGAAACCCCCTGCTGAAAACAAAGGTGGTTCAGAATGAAGCTTGACAGATGTGGTAGCAGTGTGACTGTGAGATGGCACAGTTATTCCCGTTTCAGGGACGATGGGAGTTTATCTGAGGATAAAGGAGGGAGGGATTCCCTGTGCAAGGTCAGTGTGGGGGAAGAGATCCAGGGGGGGCCCAGCTGCCTGTGCTTAATAACCTCTAATCCCGGGGAACGGCTTTGTGGTGCCGCTCCGATACAGAACAGGGCAGAGTGAACGAGCCACCCGCCATCTAGGAAGTCATTTTCTGTTTCACTGGTTTCGGTTCTTGTTGTTTTGTCTTCCCCTCTCTTTGTATGTAAAACAAGGGCTCAAGGAGTTCCTGAGCAGAGGTCGCCCAGCTCCTCTCTCCCAGCGGCGTGGGGAGCCCAAGGGCTGGCCAGCACTTCACAGACCCTGATAGGACAGAAATTCAGGTCTTCACCAGACAGACAATTGTATGCGGTCTGCAGAAGAATAGGCCTTTGTCAGAACGAGATGATAGCTGACTCTGGGAGGGGGAAGGGAGGGAGGGCAGTGTTTTCTCAATTTCTGGCTATTTCTATTCAGCTGCTGCAGAAACATCCTCATCTGCTTTGAATCTACATTTCCATTCCAAACTCTAGCAAGAAGTGAAGCGAGCTGGCTTGCTCTGCCTGGCAAAGTACACACAGAGCAAGTTGCTGAGCTGAAAGCTGTTCCAAATTCCAGGATTGTAACAGACTTAAAAGCCAAGCTACCTGGCTTTGTGCTCTGTTTGACTGTCTGACGATGATAACCAGAACGTGGATTTCATCAGTCTGTCCTTCAAACGTTGTCACTTACTCAAGAGTACACGTTTTCTTTGCTGCCTGCTCTGTCAGGACACTTTGGTTTAAGGAAGTGACACTGTAAATAAGAAAACCCAAACCCATTTCATTTCTCTGGTGAAAGCAGGCACTGGAGCTCTGCCTGCTCTTCTGCGTGATTAATGGGTAGTGAAACAGGGTGCAAATTAAATTGTTGCTCACCCTCGTTTATAACACCTACAGCTGAAGTCAAGGGGTATGACGATTTCTGCCACTAACAGCAGAATCTCACTTTTTTATAGATGTATTCGAGTGCTCGAGGGCTTATTTTAGCTTGACAATCTGCACATTTTGAGTGGTTACTTGCCTTTCCTAGCGCAGGAAATTTTATCCCTAACTGTCAACAGGTGTCAGAAACAGAAGCAGCTGGAGCCAGAGCTGAACAACGGTTCTGTTCTGATCTGATAAACTTGCAAATAAACCACATGTAACTTCTGTTGTGGACGAGCAGCAAAAGCTAATCGTGATGCAGACCCTAAATTTATTCCTGTGCCTGTTTCACAAGCTGTAAGAGGGGATAGTGAGTGGTAGAGAGACTGACTTGCAGGCTGATAAGAAGCAGAGCTGCCTCTTAAATTGCTCCTAGCTGGAAGGAATCATAGACATGCAAGTTATTTGCATCGCATTCTAGAGACGGTTTAATTTAAAGGGAATTTTTTATGATGGAAAGAAAACGGACAAGCGAAACTGCTGAGGCAAACTAAAGCTGTTGTGAGAAAAAGAGAGGGTTTACTGTGAGCTGAAAGGGAAAATAATTGAAAGATACCCATTCAACTGCTTCACCTGCCTGCTAATTTTAATTAAGACTCCTCCTTTGTAACTATACCACAGAGCCTGAGTCTTTTTTTTTTAAAAAAAAAAGTTATCACTAGGCAGATTTCTGAGAGTCTCCTGATTGAATCATCATTTGAATCTCCTCGCTGCCAACCCCCTCTCCCCAGCAGAAGCTACTGGCTGCATTATCTGACAATTAACATGCTGAGAAATGCTACTGCACTCCTCGGGGAGTTTCAGAGCTGCAAACCACTGTTTTGCTGAGTGACAGAAACACCAAAACCTTTACAATATCCTGTGTGGTAAAATATCCTGTGTTTTTGGAAGCCTGGATGCACACCTTCTTTTCACTAGGAAAAAAAATTCTTCATGAACGTTTTCTGAAGAGAAATTTATTCCTTTCCTTCAGTTCTTCTCCCTGCCACCCTCCCCAGGATCCCCTCCAAGTCTGCAGAACTTGACAAATGCAGTGGTCTTTGCAATGAAAAGCCCATCGGGGACAAAAACTGATGGTTAGGTGTGCACGTCTTTGCTCAGTGTCCTTGTGCTTTCTCAGATCCTTCCCTGTCCTTGTGTTACTGCTTCACGTCTCACCTCTCTTCCCTAAGAAAGCACTAGAAACAAGCTACTTGCCCCGTGCCTGCTGGGGTCCCAGCCTGCTCTTCTGCAGCACCCTGCTCCAATCCCGCAGAGGCCAAGCCAGGTTTACTGAACGGGGTCACTGCTCCCAGTTAGCATCACCCACTGTACTGGTCTCCTCTCCTAGCAGCACAAAAACGAGGAGGGGGGATAAAAATGAAAGCAAACAGATCCTTTCTGCGTCTTCTCCCTCCGCCACCTTTGTAAGCCCCACGTCAGCCCGAGCAGGGTCTGCCCAGGGGGACATGCTAATTGAGATGCTGTTTGGCAGCAGACTCTGTCCTTGCACAAACGTTCACAAAATGACTAATTAAAAACAGGCCTCTTGCCCTGCTTCCTTCCCTCGACAAGTTAACATAGGCACGCTTTTCCTTTCATTATTTTGTGGACAACAATACCGAACATGCTAAGGAAAGAGCACGTCAGGAACAGGGTTTTTCTGAAGACAATGCCAAGGGTGGTTGTTCCTTTCTTCTCCCACCCCCCGGTGCCTGCATTGCAAGGAAGGTACAAACCAGGAGGAAGTTGTGCAAGAAGGAGATGTATGGGGAAAGGTGGGTTGTTAATTACAGTGAGAATGGAGTTCATAAGCTTAAGCGTAAGAGTTCCGCCTCTGTTGTCCCAAAAGTACTTTGGGTATCTGATATGAGAATAAACAGGTTTTTTGTGAAGCCAGGATGTTTAGGTCTTGGTGAGGAAACCCTTTGGTTTCTGCTGCTCAGCTGAGCATCTGTCCTCCCACGGCCTCGCTGGGAAACCAGAAGGCACCAAGCAGGCGCGCAGAGCGCTGCGATACTCTAGAAAGCGCGCACGATGCCAAATGGGCAGAGCTCTTAATTACATCATAGATAATCGTGCTGTAATCACGGAAACATGCAAGGAATGGGAGTAGCTTTAATTCAGGAAAAATAGCTAACTGGCTGGTGTAATGGGGAAAATCAGCACATGCAGCAGAAGAACGTGATGGTGAGGAGACTCCTGCGAAGCGGGCAACGGAATGATTTCCATGTTGGTCGGAGACCGCGAAGCAACAGGCTGGGTTTTTATCTAGCTGTTGTACGTGACTAAGACAGGCTCTGTGTGTACATGAAACCCTGAGGAACTGCTTTCACTGCTACTCCACTGCATGAGTACTCACTGTTGTCTAAACTTGGGAATAATTGCTGTGAAACTTCCAAGCGTGTAGTTTTTCCTGTAGGCAGAGTGGACAAATTCCCAAGGGGGAAAAGGAGTTGGCTCCTTGCGAGGACCTTGATCTCTAGACTTGGGAAAGGAACGGCTTTGCTGTGCTGGAAAAAGCTGCATGTGCACCCACGTGCTTTGGAGGCAGCCTCCTTGCTGGGCCCGAGCCAGCTGCCCGATAGGAACACGCTGAGGAAGCAGCTCTCTGCTCCAGGCTGCTGGTCCGGCGCCCGGGGACGTGGGGGGGGAAGCCGTGTTTATTCCCGCCCAGGCTCGGCAGGGACCACGGTGTGGCTCGGGGCCTACCCTCCAGGTAGGCCGGTGGGCCTTGTTCTTCCCAGCAGCTGCTTGGGAAACCTTAGCTCGAGTACGAGGCTGCAGAAACAAGCAAAGGATGGGCCAAGACGTGCCGTGGTGTTTCAGCGCGTGGAGAGGCAGATGGGCGCCTCGCGGGGATCTACAAGACCGTTTTGGTAGTTAATGTAATTAGAAGCTTGGTGGGAATTGCAGAAGTGCCTATCTGACTCTCTAGGCATCTAAATGCCTCTGGAGAGATGGTCCTTGGGGTTTGTTTTACCAGAAATCAGGTATGCAGGTTTCAGTGGTCACAGCAGGCAGGGATCAGATGCTTTAAATGTCACTCTGCTGAAGGGTACCTGAGCGCTGCTGGGGGCTGCTGGGGTTTGCTAGCCAGCTCTCCAGGACACTTGCCTCTGGCAGCTGCTCAGCAGTCCCCTATGTAGTTTCTGGAACTGCCACTGACCTCCGTGAGATCCTGTCAGTATGTGGAGAGTTGCCAGAATCAGTCTGACAAAGCTGAGGTCAAGGTGTTTGTTAAAAACACCAAAGTGGAGCAGCAACTCCACCTTGACCCGTGATACTGGAGGTCCCTTCCTCAGCAGGTAAATTAACTCGGTTACAAGGAAAAGACAAAGGCTGCAGGAAGTCGGGCTCCTGTTTCCCTCTGTAAACCCACCTTCCCTGTATGTGAGCACCAAACCCTCACCACAGAAAGACAAACCGGACTGATTTACAGGCACACAAATCTGCCTTCCTCTCAAACAGTTCACTGTATTTTTGTCCCGAGTAAGCAAAGGGCAAGGAGTGAAAGGAGTGCTCTTTGCGTGTTGGGGTTTCTATTTATATAAACTACGCGGGACACCTTGACAACCTCTGGGATACACAGAGATTTCTCTATATAGAAAGGTGAGTAACTGTAGTAGCAAGCGTGATGCTGCGTGCGAGCCAGAGCATTCCCGCGTGTTTCCAGCCACGTGCTTTCCTTCCCCTCTCCAGCCTTGCACAGCTAATTCTAAATCACTGCATCTGAAATACTTCTTTTCTTGCCGTGTACAGTAGTTATTTCTGTAGGAATATTACGTAGTCTGAGGCTTCCTCAAAAACCTCATAGGTTGTCTTGCAGTTCCTACTGAATAAATACCTTCATTAGGATCTCGTAAAGCTCTCTCTCTGTCCCCCTGCAGTGAGCAGGTTATACAAAAATCTCATGGCTGGAGAAGTGCCATGCCATGAGAATCCCTAGATAAATAACTCCAACAGACTGATGACTGCTCCAGAACTGGGACATAGCTATCATTATCCTGAGTTCCTTACAAGCCTCAGGAAGCACGAGAGTTCCATGGGTTTGCTTCTCTTGCGTGCCTGTGAGTTTCAGCGGAAGGTTTTCCCGGGGCTGGACTGTGTATAAAGGCTCTGTCCCACGAGGGTTCTCTGGCATTGAATAACATGAGAAGTTACTCATTTGTTGTTCCCTCACTTGGGACCTTTACAGGGTTCTTCTCCTTTACGCTGGAGCTCTGTCACACTTGGCTGAAACCAGCCAGTTGACTCAGACTCTCTTTTTGATGGACAAAAAGAGATAGGAAGCTGGGAACACTCAGAAGTCCCTTTCTAATTTTTAATTTAGGAAGGGAACCGTTTCAGAAACAGTTGAAGGGAGTTGCAAAATTTGGTGGCAGGAACTGAAGAGAGATGTTTGTAGGCTGTGAAGGGAAGCGGGGTAGTCAGACGAGCAGAAAATGTGTAGGTGCTTTGGAAGCAAGCAGGCTGCAAAGAATTAAGTAAGGAGAGTGCTGCGTGTATCCAGACGCGGACCTCGGTTAGATTAAAGAAATCAGATGCCTGGCCTTTGGGAAAAAAAGCAGTGAGATAAAAGGAAGGGTCTTAAAGGACGGCAGGAATAGACGAGGGAGAATGTGAAAGGGGGAAGGCTAGATATGAAGAAAGAGGTTCTGGATACAGTGGAAGAAAAAGCTTACGAAAGCAAGTTTTGAAATAAAGCAGCGATGCTTTGAGCTTGCACGAAATGAACAGGCCAAGTGAGAGGTGAAACAAAGTTTAGATAGCCAAGAAAGGAGATGATAAAGTAATAAGAATTTCTGGTCTCTTCCTTTTAAAGCCACGCCACTAACAGACCCGTGAGGGTCGGCTTTCTGCGAACAACGGTTGTTGCTCTTCCCTACTTCTAGAGCTTAGCGTGGTTCCATTACCAGAATGGTAACAGCGATGGACACGGTGACAGAAAGCTCTCTCGAGGCTATGCAAGCAAAAATACACGTGAGGATGAGTTTGCCCATCTAGCTACTTCGTAATAGCTGCTGCGAACGTCCCATTCAAAGCGATCCAACGGCTTATACGATATCTTCCCTGTGACCCGTGGAACCGAATCTGTGTCACGGAGTAAGGTCACCACGCTGTCAGCTGGGTGACAACCCTGCTTTGAGCATTGACTGGGGATTGCAGGCTATGGGCCTCGGGCCAAGGGATGTCGAGCGTGCCGCAGAGGTGACGCGCGCGCCGCGGGCGGAAGGCTTCCAGCCGATCGGCACGCGGCCACGCCAGCCCCGCGCCAATTCATCGAAAGGCCAACGGGCTGCCTCCCAAGGGCTGGCCGTCCAGATGGATGTGGTGCCGGGCTGGCAGCAGCGAAACCCTGGCACAGAGGAAGAGGGAGGCTGTTGGGTAGCCGTCGGCCGTTCGTGACCAGCTTTCTAAGGAGACCGAACGCTTGCCGCGGATGGCCTGTTTGCTTTGGCTAAAAGAGTCGGGTAATTTTGCAAGAAAGGGAGGAGACGAGGGCAGATGTCATGCTGCTGTAGGCTGGGGTAGCTCCCACACTGATTTCAGCAGAGCCACACCGGTGGAGTTTTGGCTCAAGGTCTGAGCGACGGCACGAGCTGGACGGGACCGCGTTGGTTACGCTGCCGTGCAACGGCACCGGGGCAGGTACTCCTGGCACGACACGGCCGTGATCAGCCCGTCCCCTCCTGTGTTACTGCTAAGATACGGCGGTGCTGAGAGTTTGCTTGGGGTTTCTGTGTCGATGTGAACAGGTAGCAACCTTGTTGCTGCAGTTTAATCCTTGAAACAATGCCATGACAACCGTAGCACAGGGTGCCTGCCAGGTTCAAGCAAGGACATAGTGGAATGCACGTCAACGGTGGAGCTGCAAACGAGGTAATGTGTTATCAGCAGACAGGTCAGGGCTCTATGTATCAACTCCTGGAGCACAGAAGGACTAAAAATAACTTTCTACTGCAAGTACCCATTTCCCAGAGAAGGAATTGCCCTCGTTTAACACCTTCCACCCCAAACAAACCAGGAATGACTTATCACAGTTCCTGCATCCCTTGATATCCCAGCGGTCTATCCGGGTGACTGGCTCAAATGCTCTGATTTCACCCCCAGAAGGTGACTAGAAGTCAAGGGTAATATAAAGACCTGAGCAATCCCAGCCACATCCCCATCACCTGACTGTCACCACGGGTAATATTACAGTTATGCACCAGCTTCTCTCAGGAATCTGAGTGTCTGGAGCAAGTGTGGGACTGACCTACTCCTCGTGCCTTTTGAGGCACACACCATCAGATCAGGATCTAGATTACTAAATAACCTCACACGTCAACTTCCCACTTAGATCTGAACTGTGAACAGAGAAACCTTTGGCTTTTGTCATTAAGCCAGACTTTATACCTGCACACAGACACCAGAGAGATCCCAAGCAAACAAGACACCAGAAAGATCCCAAGCAAACATTTCTATGATTAAAGAGAGGGGAAAAAAAAAAAAAAAGTTAAAAATCATTATTCATTTGTAGCTGAGAGTGTCCTAAGAGGTTTATTTTATCCACTAAACTGTAGTGGATGTTTTGGGCCTTGCCACGTATGAAGACAAAAGGAGTTAAAGCATTAGAGCTGTGGGACGAGGTAGCGAAACATGCTGCTAACAGAAATCAGATAAAAAAAGCTTTGGTGGAGATGCATAAATACAATTAGAGTACCTAAGCTTGAAACTTTTGAAAGTAATTATTAGTTTTCCAGATGTTTACGTTAGTGTGTCATGGAAT
The DNA here is from genome assembly GCA_024336885.1 of Actenoides hombroni. Lineage (NCBI taxonomy): Eukaryota > Metazoa > Chordata > Aves > Coraciiformes > Alcedinidae > Actenoides > Actenoides hombroni. The sequence goes on from WUAM01000431.1 coordinate 117,337,910, forward strand.
GTGCTAATCCTGTCTGACAAGAGTGGCAAATTTACAGCTGGGCCACTGCAAGCCAATGCAATCTTCTCTTGAAGATATTTCTGCTTCGAGAAGCCACAAGAGAGGGCAAAAATCCACAATAAACAAATAAAAAAAAAAAAAAAGCAAGCCTCCATCACTATTTGCATGAAGGCAAGGGGAGGGATCCTCTGCGATGAAAAAGCAAGAGTGGTGTGGAAAGGCAGGTACTGACAGATACACCAGAAACAAGCTCTCCCTGAAGTGAACGATCCACGGCACAGGGCCCGGTGACCAAAACCACACCAGTTCTATTAACACACGTCAGCAGTGAGCTCAAGTGGGGCCCTTGGGTCAGGGAACCCCAAACTCCTCTGCCTTTGCATTAGTTGACTCAGGACTGGGCTTTTTTGTTGTTCTGGGTTGTGTTTTTTTTTTTGCCTGACTACAGACAGTGCAGCGAGTATAAAAAGGACAATTAAGCACCACTGCTGAGCATGTCTCTTCTTCCCATGTTGCACAGCCTGGCAACAAATCAATTTTGTCTTTTGCTGTGAGACTTTCTCTCTCTCTCTCTCTCCCCGCCAGCTCAAAATTACTCTCCCAGAATCCTCTAGAGCAACTTTCCCCCCCACCTAGTTCATCTTGCCAGTTGCCACTTTAGTAAATAGCATATAGAAAGCAATAACTTTATTCTTTCCATTCTCTCTAAAGGTTAACTATAGGTGAATGTTTTATTCTTTATAACAAGTAATTGACATGCATGAGCCAACTTTCTGTTCAGAACATAATTTGTATTCTTGAGAGATCTGTGCGTATTCTTGTTCATATTGCTCCTTCCCTGAAGGGATCTGGGAGGGGGAGGAGAAGGAGAAGCTTTTAAAGTTTGGCTCACAAAAGTTACAGAGAAAGATCGAGGCTTTCAGCTCCATCAGATAAATGGTAATGTAACTGCACAATGTACAGTACAGTGGCACGTACTGATAGGAAAAGAACAGAGTAAACTAAATAAGGGGGAGGGTGAAGGGGGAGAAGGAAAGTCAGCAGGCAGAGAAAAGAGAATGCTCAGAGGCCAGACAAGCTTGGTGCTGAAATGTAAATCATCAGAAACTTTGATCCCAAAGGCCGGTGGGCTCATTAGAAACACAATTCAGGTGGGATTTTAACAGGAGCTTCCTAATGAAAAGCCAAAAAAGCACCATTTTTACGGGGGTGCAGTGGGGGGGGGGGGCATTTAAGGAGTTGGGTTTGGGGTTTTTTAAAATAAATCAGGAGTCTTCCCATGTGGTTGTGGTCTCCTCGGTCAGGCTGGCAGGGGTGGTGGGTACAGCTGCGTCACCCCTGCAATGCCATCATCTGTCAGGTGCCACTTCAGGCCTTTGATTTTACCACACAATGGTGAATCTTTATTTTCTAGGCAGGATCTTCAGCCCCCCCTGCATACCAGCTTTTTCCAAATTAGACAAACTTAAGACCCCCTTTAGCAAACACAGAAGGCACTGCAAAGTTTATGTGAAATTCCATTTCAAGGCTTGACAGTCCCACTTCCACCTACGAGGGTAGGTCCTGCCTGTCAGAAGTAACACCCTCAGCTTGTAACGTTCAAATCTGTGGGTTTAGGAGAGTGAAGGGTGTGTTTTTTCCCTAAAGACAATGTAATTCACAGACAGAAGTGGGACAGGATTATATATTAGTTGCATATCATCACGGCAACGTCCGAGACTTAGCTAGCGGAGAGTCTTCACGCTGCTTTAAGTTACGGTATCCTCTTGCAGCCCCTTACTTGCAGTTGCCTGCTGCACCCACCAACAAGCATTCTTCACACACAGATTCCAGTTGTCTAGTAAAAAAATTAGTCTAAACACGAAGTGACTAAGCCAACTTACCAGGCACGGCCACCTATCCCGTACAGTGCACGCTCGAAGAGCACCCCGGGGTTGCTCTTTCCGCTCCCAACAGGTGTGCAAAGGGGAACACATCAGAGAGACTTAAATAGAAGGTTAAGCAGACTGTGAATTTCCATCTAGGCTCGGTCTAATTAAAGCTACGAACATACTCGAGACTGAGAATTTTGTTTAGAGTCATCCCCTTATCAAAACTGTCATATGCCAGGAAATGTTAGAAGCAGAGTTTCTTATTCTCCGTGTGCTCGAGCTGCCGTGCCTGCCATTTAAATACCAGCATTTCTCAACAGCTTTCAGTTTAACCCACAGAGGTTTCCCACAGTAACCAGCGGCTGACTTACGAGCCCCTTACTCATACTGGTGATGAGTTAATTCCACAAATAGCTCCGCTGACTGCACTGGGATCACATTTAATTATGACTGCATCAACGTAAAATATTTCCAGCCCTTCAGGACTCACGCAGATCCTGCCATGAGATAATGGCAAGAGCAGTCCTCCCAGAGCTTGTGATCACTAGACCTTTCTCTCTTTCTGCTCGTGTGAACAGCAAGCCTCTGCACCACAGACAAGGGGCAAAACGGAACGATTGCAAGCCGTGTGAAGCCCGGGGCTATTTTTTTCCCATTGTTGCCCTCCTACAAAGAGTTCTCCGACTCTTCCAGCTCTTGTATTCTACACTAAAAGCAGTATTTTAAACTCGAGGCTGCAAGGATTTTCTCAGCTTTACGCTGTCTCACTTGGTGGGGTCCTGAGTTCTGCACCTGTACACATGAACTAACAGACTATACAGAAGAAACAAATATTGACGTGCTATTTCTGTACCACAGCAGTGTCTTCAGGCCTCAGCTGAGCTGGAGGCCTCCTGTTGATGCTGTAAGGATATGTAATGTGCTTCTGATTCCCCTCATTGGTACCTGTTTGTTCTCAAGGGGCTAGACTGTACATTTCTCACGTGGCTGCAGTTCAAACGGCGTGTGATCTCACTGCAGTGACATCACTTGGGAGATTAACTCATCACTGTGAAAAAGTGCTCACGTTCAAGTCTGTAGTTAATAGGAGGAGAGGGGAGAAAGCTCTGCAGTGCAGGAGCTACAATCCTACATGGAGCAGCAGTCTGGAAACACGTGCTCAGGCATCAAGCAAGCTCTCCTGAGGCCACCAACGGGGTCTAGGGCTAAGTCTACATGTAGACCCCAGGGTTACCTGTTCCTCTAGGGCTCCTTTAGCTGGTGTCCCAGGGACAGATTTCCCTGCTAAGCTTTCACCTGCGTGCTACAAAGCTTTCTTTTTTGAGAACTGCCATGTAATAACCTAAAATAGCCTGCCCTCCATCCTGAGTGCAGCTGGGCAGAGTTCCTTCGTAATATCTGTCATGCCTAAAAATATTCCTGTTATGAAAATAGAGCCAGAGATACTATGTCTGTTTTTCCTGCGCTGTGCCGGTGTGTTTAGTGTGCATGTCAGTGTACGTGGAGTATGTCTGAGGGTGACATCTTCATCCACAGAGCATGAATGCTGTACTGAAGAATTACCTAGAACAGTGAGAATTATCTAAATTTAGAAATATCTAGAACACCCTTCTGGAATAAGGGCTTGCTGTTTGTTTCAGGGCATGTGTCTGTAGCTCTACTATCGCGCTATAAATACCTCCAAACCAAAGCAGACAGTATGTAAAGCAGGGCAGGGAATACCTCTGACTTCTAGACTTGCTAAACTTGCAAAGCTGTGGGCAGTGCTGCTCACAGTAATACTTCACAGGGCTGAGAGAGAGAAAAAAATACAACCAGGAGTGAGGCAGGCTAAGCTTCACAAGTGAGATGGGGTGCAATAGTCGAATAGGTATAATAGACATAGAATATAATGAGGTATAATATTCAAAGGAAAGGAACTAAAGGACGGTGCAAAGAAGGCAAGATGTACTTTGGCTGGTGTGGAGAGGATTGTACTGGTGAGGACCACAGTGACAAAGCAGAAAGGTGGGAGGCATTTTAGATCACATGTGGTTTTCCTCCTCTGAAAGTTTTAAGTCATAGAAAAAGCCCGTAGAGGAATCAGATATGACCATACAGAAACAGGAACCGGTGAAACAAATGAAGTCTCAGGGTAGAGGAAAACCCTATTAGTTGAGTGTTTCTCACAGCTTTTTTTCCCCCCCTTCTTTCTTTTTATTTAAATGATGATGCATTCAGCTTCATTAAAAAAAGGCAACCCCTGCAACCGGGCCTGCCCAGCTTAGCTGTTTTAAACTGCAAGGAGAAGCAAAAACATGCGAGCACAAACACCTGCTGAATGTAGAACAGAAAGGAACAAGAGAAAGGATGAAGCAAAGAAAATGCCCAGGTTGCCTTCAGTTCCCTCTGAACCCAGTCCAGGCCAGCACTGTTGCTGGCTACACTGCAAGATACGAGTTCCAGCAGGATGCCCAGTTTTTATGACAGGACGGATGGATATTTCTCTCCAGAGCTATCTTTACATCAGGTTACTGCTGCTTTGAAACCTTCTTTGCTTCATAGTTTCTGCGGTTCCACAACCGGTATCTCCATGTACTCATCCTCTGTGACTGCTGAAAACTACACTTAAATCCCTGGAGGGAGAGATGCAGGCAGATGAGGCAGCACTTTCCTGCCCAGTTCTGCACAGGAGAATGAGTAACCCTTCCAAGAAGACTGCCATTTACCCCCTTGAATATCCTCATTTAGTGCAAACTCATATATATATATAAATAACATTTTAAAACGATTTCTAAAGTCTGTGCCATAGCCTATAAAATACTTTGGCACATGCAGAGGAGTTTAGGTACTTTCAGGTTAAAACGGTTTTGGCAGAATAAAGAGAACTAGAAGCAGTAATGAAAAGCCTAAATCTCTGAAAGTAAATGGTGTGTCCTTCCCCATGCATTAGGCTGCAACGTTAGATATGCAAGGACGAAGTAAACAACAAGCCCGAGGATTGCAAAGTAAATATTTGGGTGTATTAGCTAACTGTTTGTGCTTTTAAATTTGTTTGTATTCGTGTTTGAGTCCAACTCACCTCTCCAAAAAAAAAAAAGATAACCCAAACGATCTGTCTCCTGCCCACAGTCATCTCCTCCATCAATATTTTTGCTTATCTCTCTTGTCATGTTTCATGTTGTTTCAAGCAGCTCTTTAGCAAGACACAAAAATGTCAGCTATCCAGCTAGGTTTAAGGGGACCCCAGCTGAAGGAAACACTCCACACAGGCATGCTATCTTCCTTTTCCATTTCTTGGGTAGTCATCTTTGGGCCTGCTACACGTAGATCAAGAGTATTTAAAATGTTTAGTGAGGAGACCATGCCTTACAGAAACTATGGCTTGCACAGTGCTGTGTTTCTATAGTAACCATCTTATTAAAGCACTGCAGCCATCTGCTTTAAATATTAACTTCAGAAGACCATCAGGACTAGCTTAAAACAATATCACATGTTTATTAAATATCAGAACTAGAAACAAAAGACGAGAACTACAGGAGAGAGCTTTTTCCTGTTCCTTCAATCTAATCTTTAAAAAAAAAACCCCAACACTGGTTTGCTCTTCTCAGATAATTTAACAGTTCATGCCACTGCTTTAGAAAGAACTGTTTCAGTGACCACACCAGTTGCTGGTGGAATGTACTACAACTTTCTGGGTGTTGCAAAACCAAACAGATGAAGAAAATAGCTTTTTTGGGGGGGATAGGTGGTCATTTTGTATATGTTCATCCTAACAACAGGTATTCTTGACCCTGTTTTCATAGCAGTACTCTCGGAGGGACTGTGGCAAAGTCTGTAGGGGAGGGAGCACACAGGGCTGCGACCAGCAGCAGCTGGGAAGTGCCACACTGGAGCAAACAACTGTCTGGTTTTATCACAGTCTGCTAAAAGGCAGATGCCTCAGAGAAATGTATAAACACTCAGTAATGCGTTCAGCCAACCTCCAGCTTGCAGCCAAGAGCACAAGACTTAAACCCCCCTATAGACTGCAGCCTAAGGAGCAGGAGCCTAGATGTTGTCCTACTTGACAGAAATGCCTGCTACTTAGAGGAGAACCTGCATCAGCAACAGACTGGGGCAGTAAGGTCCTTAGATGAAGCACGTGCAATCCTATTTGTTTCCTTTCAGCAATGTGAAATACGTTGGCTGTTACTTCTTCAGATACTCTTTTTCTTCAAACTGTGCTAGAGAGCCAAAGGTAAACTCCTGAGAGCCCCTCTCTGCTTGAACATGTGGTATCTCTCTCACCATCCCACGTTATCCTCTCTGTGCTCTACTTCCTGCTCCCTCGTTCCGCGCTGCCCGTTCTGAGGCCCTGACCCAGCACAGGTTACTGTATTTGGAGTCAGAATACATGGGAACATCCCTCGTTTGCAAATTTCATCTGAAAATTTCCCTGGAACAAGAGGAGAATTCAGATCTTCCCGTGGCAAAACCGCTCGCCTTTGGCACTGCAGCTCAAAGGAAATCTTTCCTGGTGTTCTGCATTTGCTCCATCCACTCCAGCTTACCAAAACCATACATGCTGCTAAGATTATGTCCTGTACTGCATCTGTTCTTCCCACTTCTCTTTACTGACACATTGAACAAGTGCCTACTCTAAGCTGTTCATGATATTATCCAGCTCTTCTTCTGGGTGAGAGAACTGCATGATGCGTGGAGTAGCAGCAGTGTGCCCAGGTGCTCGTCCAAGAAATTCAGCCTAGTGGATCACCAGGCCATCACAGAAATGTCTACTTACTTATTGTCAGATTCCCCAGTATGCATTTCCTCCTCCCCAATGACACCAACTTCTCTGTTCTGACAAGCTGGCTTTTTTTCTGAAGTTCTTCTGAGGTTTCTCATGTTGGTAACCCAAGGGCAATGTCTCAAAAGGCAGGAACAATTGGGAAGCACAAAGGCTGAATGAGGAACAGCAGTTCCCAGAATTCGAGTGAATATCAAGCTGAAGAGTTGATGTCAATCCTTCTGAGAAAAAGGGGCAATTTTTTATACAGGCTATAGTGTTTGTCAGGCATTAAGCTGCCTTTCTTCTCAGCCTTGGCAAGGCCTCAGCTGGAATGCTGTACCTGTCCAAAAGGAAAAAAAGCTGATCAAAATGAGAAGGCTTAGAAGAATAGAGAATCTCCACTGGCAGAGGTCTTCTGGAGCAGGTTATCTGAGTATCTGTCAAAAGTGACAGTAAAGATTTATCTGGCTTGGTAGAAGATGGATTAAATGGTCTCTTCCATGGCTATTTCATACGACGTTAAGGAACAGCTTGTCTGTCCTTCTCACTGCTGTGCACTGGTACAGGACAGCTCCATTTAGTGTATCTTGAGGAGAATTTTCCTGGAGAACCACATCAAAACTTTACACTGGAGCACAATATTCTTTTTTCCATGGATTTTTGCGTTTGCTGTGCTTGACACTCCCATTCTCTCCACACTTGTGGACCTACAGCAAGGAAAAATACTTGGGGGAAGGGGGGGGGGGAAGCTGCCAGGATAGTGAAATAGGAGTAGAAGAGAAGGCCTGATTTTGCTGCTTCTGGTGTCTCTCTATTGAATTCGTAGATCAGGGTTTCTGATGTTTGCCTGCTACATAATAAAGGCTTTTTTTTCTTTCACTGATGTATAATTTTGCTTCTAGAAACGGAGGTTTCATCACAATTTGAAGCTCTGGAGGTGGGCTATGGCCAAAGGCAGGCTGGTGGGCAAAGCACAGTAGTGTTTCTTGTAGTACTGAAAGATGGGGGAAGACATCAGCATCTCCCTGGTTTACCCCTGTGAACATGAAGAGCCCTTGCTGGCATGGCTCAGACAACTTATTTTTTCAAACTTACTCTATAACATGGAATTTTCTTGCTTTCCTAAGGATATCTCTGGGCATTTTCCCCCCTTACATTCCCCAGTACTGTAAAAATCTCAAATACTCCTCCTTACTTCTATTGTTTTTGTTCTCTGTTGCACACGTGGTAGTTCTTGTGACTCCTGAATTAACAGGACTTGGGTCGTTCTTAAGCAGGGTGCTGGGGAAGCATTTTTTTGCCTGTGGCTTGTGCTGAGCAGATATTCTGCAGGCCTGTTGCCTGTTCCTGCCCCACCTTGGAGTGCTGTGGGCAGTTATTAATGCAGCTCCATGCGTTGTCCAGCAGGTGTTCTGTAGGTTTTCTTCTCTGTGCTCATAAAGAATAAGCAGTTGGTCTGTTAAGGAACCACGTTCTGCTGAGAAAGCAATGAGTAAAAGAGACAGAGGAACAACGCGGTCCAAATCTGTCTACTTCCTGGGTCCAGGGGGTCCTCCCATTGCCTCATTCTGTGCTGCGGATTTTGGTAGCACAATTCAGACCCCATCCAAGATTTTCAGCTGCAGGAGACATCAATGACAAATCCCCACAGGGGATTTTTACCACAGGCACTGCTTCATCTCTTCACCACCTCTCCCTGCTTTTTCGGTAGATCGGCTTTTGAAGGTGGTGGGGGAGAAGGGCATTGGCAGAAAGTTGGAAGTTGGTGAATATTGTCTGTCTCTCATGTGGCAGAGAAAGCTGTGGCTGGGGATAGCTGTTTTATTATGCCAAGGGCTTCTTTTGCCCAAAATACTCACTGATGTGATTATTGATCAGCATGTGTTCTAAGTATAAGAATCATCAGAAGCCCCAGCTCTGTTCTCTGGTAGTTGGGTCTAAGTAAGTCCTCAGTAAGAGTTGCACCCGTGCATCTGAAGGCATAATTAAGGTGTGCCTTTCACTGAACTTGTTAAACAAGATTTGCATTACTTTTTTACCTAGAGGACAAACCCATGACAGAGTCTGTATTTATTTTGAGATACTCATCTAAACTGACACAATGGTGTTATTCACCCTGTAGCACACAATGGTAATCTTACACTGCCTGCTTTCATCCTGCCCCCAACTAAAGGCACTGAATAAAATAATCTTCATCATAAGCAGCACTTCTTTCCTTACATTCTCTTCACTGGGTGACTATAATATGCTCTTGGTATCATGTAAGAAAATGTCATAAATGGTAACAATAAGAATGTTCTCAAAGATGCACCAGACACAGAACTTGTGGATCTGTACAGACCTTACACTGGTTAAGTTAAATGTACTGGGAGAGTCCTTGTAAACCTCAGTACTTTCTGATTCAGAACATTTTAAAGAGTGCTTCAGGGCTTCTGGAGAAAGACTCCAGAACATGTGCAACGATGTACCCAGGGAAAAAAGCTATCTACATTTAGAGATGTTACAGTAAGGCTCTAGTTTTCCTTTCTCCGAGTCTGCCCGTACTTGCAGAGTTTCACAGTGAGGTGGATTTGGTTTCCTCAGGCAGGAGAAATGCCACAAAGAACTCTGAAAACGGGAACACAGCGGTGACCTATTTTCAGTGCTTCCATTCTTATTTCTAGGTCTATTACACTCAGTGTAATGAGCATTCAGCGGTGAAAAGACATCGATAACTGACGCAAGCGCGTACGCTCACCGTCCAAACGAAACACTAAAGATCAGGTAGGAGGCTGGACAAACCCAGCCGTGGGTCAGAGCCCTTCACGTGCTCAGGGCAGAGCTGTCTGACCAGAAGGAATGAGTCAGTGAGCGGGCCGGAGCGCACACGTGTCGGCCTCTCTCGGTTTGTTCGCGGAGCGAGAAAACTCTGCAGGAGCTTTGACAACTCTGCTGCAGAGCTGCTGTGGGTACGGGTGGAGAAGGTGAAGGCTACGGACTAGCTTTACACTGACAAAAGTTTTGCTCAGTAACGGGATTGACTCACACTGGAGAAGAGGCATGAGGAAGTTTGTAGGGTATGTTTCCGAAGGGCTTTGTCCTTACGCTATTTACAAACACTTGAGATGTCTCATGGTAACTAATATCAAAGAGAACGAGCATCTTGTCTGCTTCTATTGGTGAGGGCAAGAAAAAATCCTTCACCGTTTAGCAGGCTTTTGCAAAGCTGGGATTAAATTCTTTGATTCCAAAAGTAAAACCCAGAAGTGATTTATTAACAAGCCCGGGTTATTTTTGGTAGCTTAGCAGCTTTTTCAAGCAAGCTCTGTTTATCTTTGGCAACCACCGAGTTCCATAGCCTGTCTTCCTCCACATGCATGTATTTCTGAGAATCTGTCAAAAAACTCATCATCTGACCACCATTTTACAATAATCTGCTAACTTCGGGGAGGGAAGCTGCTTTACAGTAATTTGGCATACGATACAAACTTCTTTGAAGTAAAGGCTCATGAAGGGACTTCTTTTTTTAAAGCAGACATCTGCTGCACCCGAAAGTGATTTAAAAAT
>WUAM01000431.1:117348176-117360540 GCA_024336885.1 Actenoides hombroni
AAAGTGATTTAAATATATATATATATATATATGAAGATAGGAAGTGGACGTTTAGAGTGGAGCGTACAATGCCGGGTTTGCTCAAGGGGTATTTCAGCTATGTGTTTTTTTTCCTAAGGCCTATGTCAAAAAACCAAGTCAGCTGCAGAGCGGTTTTGGTGTTTTGTAAACGGAGGTGCGTCGTTTGAAACTACTAAAGGCATCTTTCTCCTAAATGGATACTCACAGCCCGGCTAGGAAGCAGTCATTAGTGCCTGAGTGCAAGTGTTAACGAAGGAATAAAATGGAACTGTCGGTCGGGAGCCACGCGATCACGCCGGGTTCTTTTCTTTCAGCCAAAGCAAGCCAGCTTTGCAGCTCCTTCCCACCTTGAATATTTCGTGCGCTTTCCGAGTCAATTCCACAGGGAAACAGCCTCACGCTGCCGCCGAACACGGTCGCTTCTATCCCCAAGTTGCTGAATCACTCACCCGCTGCTCCCGCTAGTTAATAGCGGCTATTTTTAGTTTACGGCGGAAAACTCTCTCATGGGTGGCAATGATATTTCCAAACCGTTTGGGAGCAAAATCACCTGCCTCAAACGTCCGACTGCGCTCTCGGAGCCCGCGTCGGGTACGAGCGGCCGGGCTCATCGGCTCCCGGCGATCTAGGTCAGCCTCGAGCGCGCGGGACGCGGCACTCGCCGGGCTCTTTCATAACCGCCCGTAAGAGTCGTGGGGTCATGTTTGTAAACACTGCTGCCATGTGCGCGTGAGCACGTGGGCGAGACAGCGGCGTGACCCGGAGAGCCAGCGCAGAGGTAAACCCCGGCGCCCGGCGTCGCTAAGCCGGGCAGCGCCAACTCGCTGGCGGGCCCTCTGCGACCTCGCGGCGGGTCGTCTGAAGGGCAAAGGGGAACCTCCTCGCTCTACGGGGCGCACGTGGATGGTGTGCTAACGTCGACGGCGTCCAGGCAGGTTCCTTCTCCCGGCAAACGGCAGCGCTGAATTGTTCGCGAGGAGGAGTAAAGGTAATCGCCGCTCTGAGCCGCCGAGGTCGGAGCCGGCGCGGTCCCGCGACACAACGCGAAACCGTGGCTGTTAGGAAAAGGAATCGTGTCGGGGCGCGTTGCCAAAGTCTCCCAATTGACTTCAAAGGCAGATAACCCAGACTCTGTGTCTGTAATAGCTTCTCGCTGGCTCTGCGCTGGCGAAATTGAGACCACGTTTCGGGCATTGGAGGAAGTAGCTCCCCAGTTATTTCTGTGTATCAGGAGAGGTTGCGTGAAGCGAGATAGGGCCGGGACGAACAAAAGTCACAAGCCTTTCATTTCCTCTTAGTGAGAAATTAGTAGATGCAGGCACCCAAAGTTTCACCCTAGCCAGGCGCTTTCTATGCCTTAAGCAAAAAATAAAACCCAACACGCAGGAAGGGGGGGGGAAACATTCTGTGGTCCCCTTCCCTCCCTGCCACACCGGCTCTGTTTCAAGCGCAGCTGTAAGTCTCGTTGGCTTTGACCTTTGCTGGAAGAGCTGAGAATAGGACAAAGAGTTAAAGTGTTACCAGCCCCTGCTGAGTCTGCAGTTCTGGGCAGGCAGCCGGCGGGGAGAGGGTGTGCGCGGGAGGGGGCAGCAGCAGGGAGAGCCAAACAAAAGGAGAAGAATAAACAGCGCACACCCCGAAACAAAACAGGGGAACAAGCGCAGGAAAAAAAACGCTCGTCTTTGGAGAACACGAACTTTTCTGTTTGTTTCCCCTCTGCCTGGTTCTATCTCGTTATCTGAACTCAAGGTACAGTAGATATATGAATCCTTGAACTCTGAACCGGTTGAGGAGAGCGGCAAAAGGCGAGTCAATAGGATTTGAGCTGAGTGGCTGGGAAGAAGCGTGCTTTGTCTTTTTGTGCCTCAGCTATGGGAGGCCATTTAATGCAACAGCTCCCAGCTGTTCAAACCTCTTTCTCGCTGTATGCCAATGGCCTGCTAAAACAAAGCAAAGCCGAAGCGGTCTTCTGCGAGCGATAACGCAACTGTGGTTTCCAACGCGAGCTGCTACAAGCCTCCTCGTGTTCCGTCAAGACCCGTCTCTTAAGCCTGGACAAAAAGCGGTCCCCAGTTTGTCAGCGGGAGGTTAAAAAAAAAAACCTGTGCCCATGCGTCTCCCCAGGCTTTCTGAAATCCTGCCCTACTGTACGTTACCCGGCTCCCTACTCGCGTCTCTGGAAAGCAGAGAAGCACCTTCCTCGCTGCTGCGTGTCGGCCTGGCCAGCGCTCTCCGGCGCGACTACTCTATCGAGCAATAAAGTTTCTATTTTTGACTCACCGTGGACGGCCTCGGTTCAAACCCCTGGCCTGAGTACTGCTGCAGTGTAAAAGTGGCTAACCCGAACAAGCCAGCCGACTCCGCCGGCCCAACGCAAGCCCTGCCTTTGGCCGCGGCCGGGGGTGAAAACCCAGTTGGGGGGGTGGGGGATGTCTCCCAAGCCAGGCCAAGGGAGCGCGGAACCCTCGCGCCTGCTGCGCGGCCCCTCGGGACGCCGAGCTGGGTGTTTGTAAACAGCGGGGCCACGTGCACCAGAGCCACGTGGGCACTCGCCCGCCCGAACCTCCAAACGGGCGCAGGGAGGGGAGCGAGCCCGAACGCTCCCGCTCCAGCTTCTTCCTAAGGTGTTTGCAGCCCTATCGGATCTCTAAACGTGGCAGGGGAGAAAAAAAAAAATAAATCCATCTGTCCTTCACGGTCAACTGCCTCTGTCAGCATCCAGAGACGCCGCATGAGCTCAATCACCCGTCGGATTTTATTTCCAAATGTGTTTCATCATGGATTGTATCACGAGTCTGGGAATGCGCTGAAGTTACTTAGGGTAGAGCTCTCGGTTAAACGCGCTGCACGCCGAACCAAGCGGGCTGAGCTGTGCCTGCCCACAGCAAAAGCAGTCCCAAAACCCAGAGGCATCAACTAAAACTGACCATCTCGCATTCAGGTCTGGGAGATAACAGGTGACTGTTGCACAGAGAGCTAGGAATGCCCAGCAGAGAGATTGCTGACAGCAAATTCAAATTGGGTTTGCTGGGTTGGGTTTTTTCCCCCTTTCCTTTGAGCTGTGCCACCAAGAATGATGTCAGCGTGAGGGTTCATGAACCCTGGCAAACCTTTAATTGACAAAACAGATCGAAACAGGACTGGTGTAGTAGGGTGGAGCTGATGTACGGACCAGTCTGCAGGCTGTGGGAAACCTTGCCTGAACGAATAGGAGGATCAAGGGTATTAAAGGTTAATGGGAGTTACTGGAGTACCTACTTACTGAAATGACATGACACAACTCTGTTTCACACGCTGCAACTCACTGACACAACATACTATTTTTAATTACAATTAGCTGGCTGTAAGATTTTGCTTATTTGTTTGGAGGCATCTGCGGTGCCAGTAAAACTGAGATAACACCCTCTCCTGCACCCTTTCTCTCTTGGAGGGGAGGGTTTCAACAGTGCTACAGTCAAAGCAGCATGCAAAAAGCTGTCCTCTTCCCTGAGGAGATAAACAACAGTGGTTAATCTGCTGGGTTGGTTTGGATCAGCACTCCTGGTTTAAAGGTTTGTGCAGCAAAGAAATGAACATGTCAACCGACAGAAAATACTACTGAAAATCAAATTCTGGGGGGGAAAAAAAAAGTGAAAAGCTACTTGTTTCTGAGGCTAGTTTCTGTTTCTTAAAATTGATACTTCTGTTATCTTAGTAAGCAGAGAAAACTATCTGTAAACCTCTGAATGAGCAGGAAGGAGGGTATCATGGGTAAAGCACTGGGGCTTAGGAGATATGGGTTCAGTTCCCAGCTACACCACAGCTTTCCTGTACGTCTTTCAGGGTTACACAACAACAACAAAAAAAAGGGGCATTGAAATGAATGGCTCCAGCAGGGTTTGTGCCACGTTGTGTGATCTGCGTGTGCTTTGGCTCTCAGTTGTTGCTTATTGGTTTTGCAGCCTTTCTCTTACTCCTTGCATGTTGTGCCTGCTCGTTAATATTAGCACCCTAGGGAAAATGACTGCAGCAAGGCTGGTTAGGAACTCCTCTTAACACACACACACACACACACTCACAGAGCAGGCAGCAATAGCAACTTTGCTTTATTTACTACAAATATTTAGGGGTTTTGCCTGCCTCTGCTTTGCATTATAAACAAGGGTTACTAACACTCTGGCTCCTTGTGCACTGCAAGACCCTGCTTCTCTGTCTCCCTTACTGAACTGAATAGCAAAACAGAACAAATATGTTTGTAAAGCCCCAAGCACAGTGGGATTCTGCTTTGTGGCTGGGATATGAGGTGCCTCTTAACATGCAATAATTAATCTGACTCTATCCACTCTCCTTATATTTAGAAGCATCAGAGTTGCCATCCTGAATTAGACTCATGCTCCAGCTTGTCCAACAAATATCCCCAACCAGCTAGTAGCAGTTGTTTCAAGAAAAAGCAGCTACTCAGTAAGTAGTTACAGACTTCAAGAGGCAAAACTTCTTTCAACAATCAGCTAGAGTTTATGTTTTATATCAAAACACAAGTTAGCTTGTAACTGCTTTGAAAAGTGGGTTTGTTTTGTTTTTTTAAAAGTAAAAATTAGGTTTTAGCTTCTATATCTGCCTCTAAGTCTTTCCATCCATTTCCTCCTCCACCAAAGAATTAAAAACACCCCTCAAACTACTTTTCTTTTGTTCAGTTGCTCCTGCAAGTATCTCTCCACAGGCAGACTGTCACAGCTCTGTGAGCCCCAGGAAAATGAATAGGGCTTTGTGAAAATGGCAAGGGCTGCCATCAGTTTGCAGCATCACAAGTCAGCTGACAGCACTGAGGAGAAAAAGAAAAAGCCACCCTACACCTCATGTATTGACAACTGCAGGACATAAGCATTCTTACTGGGCCTAAGCATCAGTTTTC
Organism: Actenoides hombroni; assembly: GCA_024336885.1. Classification (NCBI taxonomy): domain Eukaryota; kingdom Metazoa; phylum Chordata; class Aves; order Coraciiformes; family Alcedinidae; genus Actenoides; species Actenoides hombroni. The sequence goes on from WUAM01000431.1 coordinate 117,353,089, forward strand.
CTCCCTGGTCTCTCACTTCTCAGGCAGTACATGTAGCAATCAAGAGAAAGAAAATAAATCAGCACAGTTCTTATTTTTCCTACTACTTTCTCACACGTACAAAAGCTTCTTCTCTGCATTAAGAATTACAGGGAAGCAGAAAAGTACAGGTCCAAACTTACTTAAAGAGAACAAGTGTTCTGGGGAAAGTACAGAGAGCGCCATAGAAACAACAGAGAACTGAAAGGCTGCAGTTTTTCTGGTTTGTGCATCTTTCACATTTATAAATATGGAGTGCTTGTCCCTCTTTGGTCAATATTTCCACTTGTTTGGGGTTATGGGATGTGTACACTTTCAGACTGGCCGTGCATGGAATGGAGACTCACTAGCATAGGTTTTCTTTACCCCAAAATGTCGACTGGGTGTATGAGTTAAGTGAGTGTTAAATCTGATCCTTTTCAGTTGCTCAGCTTTTGTGGTTTTGATTTTTACTGTTGCCATTTTAGTAATACTTCAGACCTTTCTGGGCAGACAAACTTGAAATCAAACAGACAAGCAAGCCAAGGTGTGCAGTGGGAACAAAAAGTTGGGCACTTGAAAAGAAAATATGTTTGGGTCTGTAATACACACACACTCCTGCTTCTCCAAATCCCAGGGAGAGGAAAGTCCAGTGTGTTTTCCAGGTTTCATATATTCTCTTTCAGGGATAAATTGCATTCCTTTTATTAAGCTATACACTTTAAGCTTTAAGGAAATTCACTTCTGTGAACTTCAGTAACTTCAGAGAAAGAAAAGCAACTCCTGCTTCACTGCAACAGTTCACTTTCCTCCTTGTACCACGAGCAGGACAGTCATGTTACTTGGACACAAGAGGAAATATGCAATCATTCTTTTCTCCTTTTTGCTTACATAAGAGCTGAAAGAGTTTTGTGTCCTTTGGCAAGTACAAAAATTGTATAACTTCAAAGTATGTGACTTCAAACACAAGTGAAGTAGCACTGAAAGGACAAACAGATTAGACAAAAATGAAAAAAAACCAGTATCGGGGTATGAAATGGGGGTGAGTGTTTCATGAACAGTTGTTCTCTCTCACTCGAAGGGACAAATATGGAAAGTTATTAAAGGACACTGAAACTGAGGGCAAAACTTTCCTGTCAGCATCAGGTTAACGCTTACCCTTTGATCTCCCTAACAGTGCTAAAAGTGGCAAGAGATGGAACAAATACTCGGTGCAAACTCAGAAATGCCCTTGTCACATATTCTCTCCTGTATTCTTTATTCTTGCTTGCTACCTTCTGCTACCCAGCTGCTGCAAGAGTAATGGGAGCTGTGGGTCAAAAAGAAGTCAGAAAAGGAAACAAAGGGAGGTGAAGAGCCTAGTGAAACAAAAGCAGGTTGTGGATGTGACCCAAATAATTGTGTCTTGCAAATGACAGGTGAGAAAGAGACCACTGGAGTGTAATAACAAACACACAGTGATTGGAATCAACAGGGACATAAAATGCAACCCATGTGAGCATACAACTACTGGCAGGAGTCATGTGTATAACAAGATCTGCGGGCTGGCCTTCCTACTCCGTTGTACGGTGGGGAGTACCACCGCTCACCGAGACACATCCAGAACATGGAACAGCCACTTGTACCAACTACTTTCTCCCTACGACTCAGAAAACCGGTTCTTAGGCTCCATTTTGTACAGCAAGCCATCAGCTCTGCGCTCCATCCTGAGCATTTGGTGCAAAACTGCATGAGAAAGTCTGGAAAAGGGGCATGTCAGTGGGAAACCATGTTTCTGGATGAGGAGCAGCCCCTCCTCTAGGAAGGTCCCTCAGTGCAAGCACGGTATAGGCTTCAAGGCTCTGGACACCAGAACCTGTCTGACAGCTTTGGTTTGGGTCCAGAGGGAAGGGCATGAAACCCATTGTCAGTTGGGTGCTTCTGACCAGCTACAATGTCTTTTCATCAGTGCTTCCTGAAACCATCTTGGCAGGAAAACCCCAATAATTAACATCACTTTTCCTCCCTCTTTTTTTTTTTTTTCTTAAAAAACCAAAACCCAACCAAACAACAAAACAGATTGGTAGCATTATTCGTTTGGTTGAGCAAACTCAGAAATCTTCTTGTGTCTCAGGGGGACCCGAAACTTGCCTTGCAGTGGTGTTAGCTTTCGTAACAGCAACGCCTCTTTGTGTCAACATGTCTCATTAAGTAATAAAGACTTTCAGCTATTTGATTTTACTTATAAAGTTAGTAGGATTCATGGCTTCTTTTTGGTTCTTTAAAACAGGAATTGTTCTAGTATTCCTAACAGGCAGTGAGTCATGCCTAATTAAGGAAAAAAAACTACATAACCATTTACAGTGGGATTCTTGTCTCGCGAAGAGCTGTTTTGTCATGAAAGCTTTTGGGGGTTGAATCCCTTATACGTTTTTTTAAAGGGGGCAGGGAAATACTCTGAAACCTTTGCAACCACTCCCTTAACCTGGGTCTCACACTTGGGGTCAGCTGGTTCCAGGCAAACGCGCCGGCACGGCCCAGACTGCGTTGGAGGTGGGGGGAGCAGAAACAGCAGCATCCGACAAAGGAGCCGATGATCTAGGACGCAACAGATGCGGAAAGCTCGGCCAAAACCCAAACTGCAAGATGTTTTCTTAAACTCCACATTCATTTTTTTCCCCCCGTTCACCACCCGTGAGGACCAGGGCCGTTCCTAGAACTCTGTCCTCGCTGGCTGCGTCAGGGCAGCTGCTGAGGATGCTGGGACACTGTTTGTAAACACTCTAACCACGTGCGTGCAACCGCATGGAAAGTCATCCTCCTGACCTAAACATCTACCCGCTTGGTGAGCTGGGATATTACTGCAGTGGAGCCCAAACCTTTTCCAGACTTAAAGCAGCTCAAGCCAGGACACTGCGAGGCAAAGCTTGGCCTGCCTCTGCGTTATTAGAAAGGAGATTAAAGAGAAGCTATTTAAATTTTAGTGGTTGAAATGTAAGTTTCAGGAGAGGGTAGCTCATGTAGAGTAAAGAATGCAGGAGTCGTTACCCCCTCTAGAAGTCTGCAAAAAAAATTCAACTTCGACCTGGAAACCTCTCCTCCTCCGTGCACACACCTGGTGAAACCAATATTCACATGCTGGGAACCCATGTGGAATATACTGGAGGCTAGAGGTGATGCTGCAGAACACAGGAAGATACTTTGTGTTGTCTAAATTGGATCGCAGAAAGTGCCAAGGCTACTGCCCCGTCCCCATGGAAGGCACTGCCAAGGGACACTTGGTTATTCAGCTATTCCTGGTTATCCCAGATATCGACCCACTCACGTGCTCGCTTCTTTGAATCTACCTTAAAAGATCTGCAGTACCTGATTAGGATTAAAATGCTGAATTTGCCTTTCTTCCCAAACCTGAGCACAGAACAAGCCTATTCCTTTTTCACACTGCAACAGAAATGCTGCCTTTATTTTTTTAATAGGAAAAAACCCACACGCACCAAGAATTAGGTCAAACTGAAGCCTCAATACTGCAAGCCTTTATTTATTTGTAAGAATAATCCTCCTGGGGTTTCTTGCCATACGTATGCTACGAGGCAACAACACTCCAACTCACAATCCACACCTCCCCAGAAAACTTTGTTTTTGAAGGACAGCCTGAATTTTTTTTCAGGTTGCTAAGATGACTCAGCTTTCTGGAAGGTGTTTGACAGAGATGAATAAGCCTGCTCGAAAAGATAGCTGTAAAGATATAGATTCCTGCCTTTTAATTGTTAAAGTGTTTTTCAAAGCATGGCAACTTTCTCTAAACTGTCCCCAGGTTTAAAATCCTTTCCTATGAACAACTAGTAGAACACTCTTTATGATCCTCTTGCAAGGCAGGGCATTTTCCTCCCCCCACCCCCCATTTCAAGAATGGTGTGAGAGAGATGGGAAGAAAAGCTAGGTATTCTTCCCATTTCTTAAACCTTGTTTTTCTCTGCCTTCCTTCTGTTCCTCCCTGCTACTTAATGTGAGGCACATTCCTAGTGTTTTAATCCAAACACTTTTTTTGGGGTCAGTCATCAGCTGTCCTTGGGATTAGTCCAGCTGATGCTGGAGGCTCAGAATCTTATTCTGTGACCCCACCACCTCTGTCTCCACCTACTGAGCAATTCCTTGGGAAAATGGGTGAGGTTTGGTGGTTTGGTCCCCCCTCCACTCACACCCCCGAGAGATTTTTCTACCCTAAGGGAAGGCAGAAGTGACTTCTTTTCAATGGGTGACTGAGAAGATGATTACTCATGGTACTTTCCATCTGTAACATTTTATTATCTAGGATATTGGGACAAGCTATGCAAATTGAGCCCACTAGTGAGGATCTGAAAGAGTAACTGGAACCAACTATGGCAACTTGTTACCAGTTACTTGTTCAGTGTTCCAAAGGGCACCTTTTCCAGCAGAACATGATTAATGAGTAAGAATGTATTCACTTGCCTTATGGAGTATGGGATTGGAATAATGCTACAAGTGTGATTGATTCATATAATTCCCTTTTTGGCTTTCAGCCATGGTGCAGTCATATGCTTTATCTCTGTTCAGACTACAGCTTGCTTTTTTTTTTTTCTGCCTTTTTTTTTTTTTTCAACTAATGAATCATAGTACATCCCACTCCATTTCAGAACCAGCCCAATGCCTTTCAAAATGATGTCACAACACTTAGTGCTGCTGGCTGGCTGCCTTAACAGCAATCAGAGAGCTGGACTAAATAAATACTGTATATTATTTGGCAAAATCATTTGTGGTTGTGTTCTCCAGCACAGTTTCCAAGATAACCACCAACTCTACTTGAAACTTGGCAACTTTGTTCTACCACTTTCAGGCTCCAATTGTGAAGCTGGCTTACAGATGCTGCTACCACACTTAGAGCTACTGTGTGGCAGACAAGTCAGAGAGGCAGAAGGGTCACTCGCTCTGACAAGCCAAATTTGACAGCCCATCTGAAATTCCACCTTGAAAAATGGACAGTTTTTTAAAAAGGCCCTTATTTGGCTCCTGTAGAAACAACGAGATGCAAAGTTCCACTCAGAACGAAACGGAGCAAGGGATTTAAAGTCACTGCTTAGGCACACTGACAAAACCACTCCACTGCCAGAGCAAGTCACGCAGAAGCGAAGCGCTCCCTGTAATACCGAAGAGGTCGGTCAGTCCAACCCAAACCAGGTGCTTTTCAACACCTGAGCAGCAGATTTGTTCCAAAAAGTGATGTTTTTTTTAAGGGAGAGGTAGTTTGATTGTTGGGTTTTGGGTTGTTTTTTTTTTCTTTTAAGGCCATCTGGCTGTTGATAGTATTTAAAGGAACCGTATGGGAGATGGAATCCCAACAGCATCTGAAGAGCTCAGGGCAAAAGGGAACGGTCCCTCCCAACTCCAGCAGCTGAAGTCCCCGTTCCAGCAACAACCGCAGGCTCTCCCGATCCTGCACGCAGAAACCAGAAACATTCACAGCCTCCTCCTTCCAACGAGAGACCTTGGAAATCTGTCCGTCATAATAACCCCTCAGCGGGCAGGCATTTCTTGTTCTTTAAACAATGTTGACGTGCCAAAGTCTAGGACCATGCGCGCTGTATCAAAACAATACCAGCTACCCTGGCTAACAGCCAGGAATCAGCACAATGCCAAAGCTCTCATTAAAAGCCTTACTATGAACGGGGATAGTTCGGCAACCTCGGCAGCCTGCGTCTCCCATTCAACCTTTCCTTCTTTTGAAGATTTGCTAATAATTAGTTGTGAAACGGGCGATGCGAAACCACCTTCTGGGGTTCCCTGGATGCACTCACAAAGTTTTTTGATGTCCCGTCCCGAAATGAAACAACTCTTTCCACTGAGAGGTGATTTTTGAGTTCATTTCATGTAAACAGCAGCTTAGTCCCGCCACCTAAGCGCTTATTTTTCACATCTTTGCCCTCTTTTTTTCCTCCTCCCTACACCCCAGCTGCTAGATGTACATGTTTCTTGACTTCACTGGCAAGGTTCACACCACGCTTTCCATGACACCGAGGAAGAGAGACAAAATATTGCCCGACAGTGATTGATTTATTTACATGGGTTCCAAACTGTTGGCTTTCTGCAGTATAAAATCCAAGATGTGTACATTCTTTCAGAGTATCAGCAGCATATCTGGCAGACCAAAACTTCTCCACTTGCTAGATTTACTAGTTTTCAGGAAACAATGGGCTTAGGTGTAACAGCAAGAACATACTGTCAGAGCTGGAAAAGAAATCTACAAAACTGTCTTAAGGCAGATGCAGCAAAATAGTATCAGTGTTTGTATCCAGTTTTCAGTCTTTTGAAGAAAAAATAATTAGATATTTAGTAACTGAGACACTAAAGTGTCAAAGGACAGCAGTGACCCAAGTGCCACGTGTTTGGGAGAGAAAGAGATGAGAGAAATAGTGTTTCTGTATGACAGACCATTAAAAACGGTTACCTGACCATTGTTAGTCATGGACCTTTAGCAATATAGAAACTACACAGGCTTCCCTTCGCTTGGAGGGGTGCGAGAGATTATTTATGAGGCAACCAGGAAGAGGAAAAAAAAAAACAAAACCACCCCACCAAGAACGAAAGAAGTTTGGGGAAATGTAAGGGCAGTTGAGGGACAAGCAGCCCTAAGGGCTCTCTTCCCGTGGCTACCGGTAAAAGGAACCAATACGTTCATCACCCACCACTTAAGGAAATTTGCCTACCTCCCGAAAGATAAGAGAAGGAATGATTTATCATCCACGGTCAGCCTGCTATGCCGAGGGGGTCTCTTAAAAGCCCACTGCACGGTGTTGGTTTTGCCACCTTTTATTCAGCCGGTTCCCTCTCTAACTCGAGTTTACACAGGACTCTTGACCATTAACATCTCCCTGCTAAACATCTTACGGCAACCACGTCCTGTTTTGCACTTTACAACCTCCAGAGAAAGTGCCGTAGTAGAATACACAGGCAGCTACACAAGTGAGCGTACGTGTTACTACACTCACCCCCTGCTGCACTAAGTCAACCTGCCATTAACATGCAAATAGAATGGCCTCATTAGCCGGCCAACAACACCCACTGACCCGCTTTCACTAGGGACAGCATCTCCTCAGCTCTCGGAGTCCGGAACATCGCATTCGGAAACGAATTTAGAACCAAAACAGTAACAAAATCAAAGAAGATGCTGAACCGCTGAACAAAATCAAAGAAGATGCTGAACTGCTGAACAAAATCAAAGAAGATGCTGAACTCGGAGCTGCTGCTGACTGCTGGAAGCCTGCACGTTTGCATGCCGCTCATCATGGAAAACAAATCTTGTGATGAGATCTCCGGCTGCAGCGTTTCGATGGAAGCACGCGAGACCGCATCACTTCTCCCTGCACCTCCCCCTCCGAAAAGGGAAAAATCACTTAGCGGAAAAGGGTCTGCTAAATTTCCCAGGTTCAAACCGAGAGCCGAAAAGCCTCCTCCGAAGTG
>WUAM01000431.1:117360640-117378933 GCA_024336885.1 Actenoides hombroni
CGGAAAAAGAAAGAAAGAAAAAATTAAGGTGAAAATCTCCCCAGGTTTCCCCAGGAGCGAGTCCCGTGCCCACGTGCGAGCCGGGGTTGCGGAGCAGACGCACACCCGCCCCGCTCCCACGGCTCCGCGAAGCCGCATCCCGGCGGCTCCCCCCGCGTCCCGGGGCCCGTCACGCCACTCCCAAACTCCGCTTTCATCGCTCTCCCGCGGCAGCCGGAGCCGCAGAAGGAGGTCGGGTGCCGGTCCCAGTCCCGCGGCCCCCGGAGCGGGGTCCGGTGCCGCCCTGGCCCGGCAGCCCTCGCCGGCGGGTGACAGGCTGCCCTGCCGGACCCTCCCCACCCCAGCCCGCTCCGGGGGAGCTGGAGCTGCGGGGAGCAGGGCAAAGAGCGTGAGAAACCGGCTCCGTGGGCACGGCCGCTGCTGGGGTTTCGCGCAACCCCGGAGCCGGACTGAGCCGGCGGTTTCCCCTCCACCGTGCCCGTCCCCGCTGCACAAACCTTCCGCTGTCCTTCGGCCCGCCCGGGAGGCGTTGGGAGGATTTTAGGAGGGCTTTCTCTTTCCAGCTACCCGCGGATGTCCCCTTCGCCCCAGGGGTGGCAGGAGGGGGTCTGCAGGCACCGTGCTCCTCGGCGGTGCCCGGGAGATGCTGGATCCCCACAGCTGTCCCCTGCCCGGGGACTTTAGCAAGATGCCAAGTGTGATGCGCTCGATGGGAACCAAGAGTGATGATTTCTAGGAAGTTCAGGTCATTGCTGAGTAATTTGTTTTTCACATCACAAGTTCTTCTCTGGGTTTTGGCTGTGCTTTAATTTCTGTGAAAGCGTCTCAGAAGCAGACTGGAGATAAAGGGTTGCCCTTAGACCCTGCAAAAATAGCTCTGCTCTGGCAGCAAAGAGTCACTCCTGTACTCGTGCTGGGCAGCTCGCTCTCCCCAGCCCTCAGAAAGGTGCTGGCCTGGCGAGCCCTTTACCATAGGAAAATACATGGGGGTTCTACACAAAGGTCTTTGTGTTTTCTTCCCCAGAACTGACCTCAGCAGCAGCTTGTTCAGCCTAAAACTGAGCAGTTTAGAATCCATCTCTTTGGAAGAGTAAGTGATGCAAAAAATGATCGAGGTCTGCCTCAATTTTAACCAGATCTTTTTTTTTTTTCGGTGCTTTCGTATCACTTGCTTCATTTCCAGCATGCTTTAATTAGCATTTCCAACTCTTGTAAGTGTTAAAGTGTTATTTGTTAAAGTCTAGGGTTGCTCTTCTCCTGGTGTGGCACATCCAGCTGACTCTACCAAGAACACACAACCTCTTAGCAGATGCCGAGTGCTGTTTTCTCCTTGGGCTGCTCCCCCAGCACTTGCAGACACCTCCATCCACTGCACCATCTTCTGCCTAACCAGGGCATGGCATTGACAGGATTCTGCTGGGCCTCTCTCGGTGCTTTTCACTGGTGTTCGCACTGTGCTGGGTGAGGTGACCCTTCTGTGCCTGGCTCGGATCCCTCTCATGCCTGCGTACCCTTCCCGGCTGGTTTTGGCAGGACCCTGCCTCACTGGCCCTCTGTTCCAGGGGCAGCACACCCCCCTGTTCCCTTTACACAAGCAGCACCAGCAAACTTGGCTAACTGGGTGGGTAAAATGAAAAAAAGAAAAGAAAGAAAAAAAATGCTAAATCCACCCAGACCAAGCCCAAAGCTACCAGCAGAACTTTCACACCGAGCTGGGATTCTTTTCTTTTCTTTTCTTTTTTTTTTTTTTACTTTTCAGACTGTGCTCCTGTGCTGCAGATAAGAAAGAGACAACTCATGCATATCTGACCTGCACGTATGGGTGCATTTTTGAAATGCTTCCTGTCATAGGTGTGGTTCACTTCTCTATTCTTTTCTTTCTCTTTTTTTTTTTTTTTCAAACTTTACTGCCCTAATGACAGCCTGTTGCAACCACCAGGCTCAATAAACCCAGGAGCAGTGCTGCTGAAGCAGCAGGACTCTCTTCCCTCCCGCAGCACAAGGCACATTTCCCGGAGCCCCCCCTGCCCGGCTGGGTTGTGCTCAGCTATCTTGACCTACAAGCCTCCTAATTGACCCGCTGCCCTCCCCTAGTCCTGCCACGTTTTGACAGACTGCAGGATCTTCTGGCTCCCAAACCAACAGCTTTCTGTCAGCCATGCCTCTTGCTCCACAGTGCACACTTCTTGGTATCTGGTAGCAGCCTAATGAGAGGGACGTGGATCTAATGTCTCTCTTGGCGTAGCTCTGTCAGGTTCAAGGTATTTACTGAATGAGAAAATCTGACCCATTTTGCTTTGCTGTATGTCTGCCTATCAGGGAGAAAAAAAAAAATAAAAATGCCTGAACTTGACCATAGCCATGAGTGACTTCAAAGACTCCACACCCACTCACTCTTAAAGCTGTTGGGCTTTCACCTCTCAAACATGCTGCTCCCAGTGTGAAGTTGCGTGTGTTTTTCAAAAGAGGTATCTGCTGTAAAGAACAGATATGCAGCTTCCTTGGAAAGGGACAGAAATGCTCTTAGCTGAAGTGCTGATTTTGGAGCTGTCTCTAGGGCTACCCCAGCCTCACCATTTTTCTTCTCAGTTGATCTTCGCATCTGTAAGCAGTGAAAATAATAATTAAAAAAAGGGCATTTCCACTGATTGAATACATCAAGAATCCTACCAAAAGAAACACCCCTCTCTAGACTACACGTGTCCGCTGCTATCCTTGTCAGGAACAGCTTTTGTTCCTCTTGAGAGCTTCTGGGAATGGAATAATCTGCTTCAGTCTAACTTTGTGAGCTGAGGGTTAACAGCAATAGAGTCCAGAGAGCTGCTCGTCTCACGGCAGGACTGCAGGACAAGGCGGCCGGGGACTCGCTGCGGGTCGTGGCTAGAGCAGCATTTCTTGTTTCCCCAACAGGCACTGCAGCGTGACAGACGTTTTCAGGGGCAAAATGTCAGGTAAAAAGCATCCTGTCACTTGGCATTTACAGTGTTTGTGTGTGCAGGGGGTGACTGTTGAACAGAGCACGGGCCGGATGCCTCTGCTAGAGGGAAAGCTCACTCCCCAGTGGGGATGTGGGGGTGGACTGGTGGGTGGCCAGGGCATGAGCCACAGACAAAATTCCCTCCGACCTCTAAAGCTGCAGTGACCAAACCTGGCTTCAGGAGCTGGGAAAGGCAGGGAGTGCTTGGTTTTGCAGCTCGTGAAGAACTTTACCTTTAAAGTTTTAATCGTCTTTTGCCTTTTTAACAAGCTCAGTGGGACTTGGCTTGTTGGTTTCCCCTCTCCCAGAGCATCCAGATGAGAAGCCCAAACCCTGTCACGGGGTTGCCGTCGCCCCTGTGATTTGGAAACTCAGTCCCTGAGCAGAAGCATCTGCGTCATGTTTGTTCATACCCTCAGTGCAGGCACAATTATGTTTAGTTAAATCCTGCTTAAATGAATTTTGCCCTATAAATAAAAGCTACGTGCAAAATGAACTTCTTTGCAGTGTGCATTTAAGTGGACACATGGTGTTCAAAACCAATGTAAATGCTTGTGTACCTGTGAGCTCGTTAGTGTGGGTTTTCTAATCTGGGAGTCATATAAAGAAGATGTTACAGCTGCCTTTGTCTCTTCTGATTTCCTTCTCTGGCAGAGCAGTTTGCCTGTGGTCCTGGCTGAGCTGGCAGCTTGCTTTGGTTCTTTCCTTGCATGCCTGCTACTGTTTTAGGCAGGGAGTCAGCACCGTAACTTGTTGGGGGCAAGAGGTCTGGGTTCGGACATGACCTGGCAATAGCCTGGGGTTTTGCAGCTATGCGTTTGGTCCTTTCTTAATTTTCTTTTCAATTTTTTTTTGGTGAATGTGGGGATGTTATATATGGTCTTCCTTCCTCCCTTCTTCGAAAAGCTGTAGAAAAGCTCTACTGAAAGATGTGTGTGTATGTCAGATATGCTGTCACCATATTGTATGTATTAAAAGGTATGTTTTTGTCTGCAGATTTGAAGAGCAAGAGGAATAAATAGCCAGGCAGGACTCTGCCACCACGAGGCACCAGCAGAAGTCCTTGTCACCTTGAGTAACTTAATACCCTCCTCCAAAATTCTGTCTTCTCTGGGGGGTTTGGACAGTGGGGATAAACTGGCTGCTTTTCATGGCTCATTGGAGCAACTTTCGCTCTTGCCAGCCTTTCTCCATGGGGAAAATGTACCATCCTATGCCCCTTTTCAACAGAGTGATTGGGCAGCAACTGGGGCTCACTTTCAGTCGCTGGTGTCAGTGGGTGCCTCAGAGCAGGGCTGGGGGCTGGCACCCAAAGCGTGGCCTGTGGTCAGCCTTAAACCAGTGTCATGCACCTTTCCACGCAGCCGGTGCCTCCAGTGTGATACACCCCTGGCTGTGACAGTGAAAAATAGCTGTGGTGCTGCTCAGTGGTGACAACCTGCCCTGTTTTCTCCTTCCCTTAATGGGGTCTTGAGAGACAAGGAAAAAAAAATATATTATGAAGCTGGTAAAAAGTTTAAAAAAAAAAAAAAGTGACTTGTAGCTGCTGGGACAATCTCTGCCTTGCTAATTCTGTCTCTGAAAAATGAGAAGATGTATTAAAAAGTGATTGCTGTAAGAGAAGGAGATTGTCCATGGCCACGGACTCTGACTGTCACATAATCTGCAATGTATTTATTTTATTTCCACCCAGAAAAACAGCTGTGGGTGAGCTCCCCTCCTGTGTGACAGTTTTCCGCAGTGCCAAGGAAGCGGGGGTGCCACCGATCAGATGTCCCTAAACTGAGCCAGCTTCAGGGGCACGAGTTTTAAAGGATACTTATTTGGCATTTGCAGAAAATTCGGCTGCTGGATTCTTTTAGGACATCTCAAATTGGGGACATGCTTTATGAGATTTTTACTTCCAGTCCCACTTTGCCTTGCTTTTCCATTTGTAAATAAGACCACTAATACCCTTATCAGCAGAGGGATTTAGCAAAGATAAACAGATTTGGTTTTAATTCCTTCAGAAATCATGCCAGAAGTACAGCAAATAAACAGGAAGTATTTGGACACTGAACACAGAAGCAAACCAAGGATTTACCAGGCACCACAGAGACTGCGGGGGACAGACCACAGCTTGGACAGGGAAGGGCACAGCTGATTTAGGAATACTAAGCAGAGAAAACAGGGGTTAAATTTTGCAGCAAGTACCAAGAGACTGTTCTTCATCTGATGTTTGGGAGGGAGTAAGAGGAAGGTTTATCGATTGAGTTTGGAGGCAGATAAAGAGGGAAAAGAGGAGGGTGTCAAGAGGAGGGCTTTTACAGCCCACTTAGTTGGAAGGGAGATGTTTGGGAAGACAACCAGGTAAGCAGTCTGGCAGTGAAGGACTTCACCTACCCCCAGCCCATGGAGGGGACAGTCCCCGAGAAGGGCACAGGCTCAGCGTGCCTGGGGACACCAGGGATGTACGGCAGAGGAAAGCTCCAAAGGCACCAGTGGGTGCTGCCCAAGGGCAAACCACGCTCTGTATTTGCCATGGGGAGGTTTCCTCTGTCGTTCCCAGCTTGGTGAAGCTTCAGATGGAGAACTGTAGCCAGCTGGAGAGCTGAGCTTTCAGTCGTACATCAGGTGAGAGAGCTCAGAGATGGTCTGCAGGAGTGACAGCTTCTACAGGGAGCCTGTCCCGCAAGAAGAAGGATCTGGGACTGCTGAGTCTGGGTTTGGGCAGATGTGAGGACGTGGTAAGTAGTCTGCTCTGTGTCAAATTTTATCAGAACACTGAGCACAGTCTGCCCTTCACGTTCACTGGAAATAAAGCAAGAGAAACCTGGGGTAACTGGCAGCAAGGCACATCCACAGCTACTATGCCAAGACAGTAATTTCTGACTCTGAAGATAGTTCTGTGCTGAAACAAGTTGCCCAGAGAAGATACTGCACTGGTGGCTCGTCAGAGCCAAGCCTGTCACAATATGTCCACCTATGCAGGCCAAGGGTGGGCCAGGAACCCACCTGCCATCCTTCTCAGACCCACATTTCCATCGTGTTGACAAAATTATGGACATTTTAAAGAGTCCCAGGAAGAACTGTCAGTCTCAAAACAGCATCCCAGTTGGAGAACATAGAGAAAATAAAATCTGGGCACTGAGAGTAAGCTAAATAGTGGAGATGTGCCATTTGCTGGGCTACCTGCACTCACAGAGTTACAGGCCACATCATCACAGGTGAAGGAGGTGAAGGAGCACAGTTTACATGACTTTTTTTCTGGGGTGGTAGGGAAGGGACTGAACCTGGAATATGAAAATATGTGTTGAAAAAGGACAGCTAGTTGTACACTGGGAAGTGTCGTGGATGGAAAACATTCTTTGATTTATAGAGATGGCAGCCCAACAAAGCCCAGCTTCAGAAGTATTTTAAATGACTTAAATACGATAACAATATGTAAATGTGAAGCCAAATTAAGAAAATAAAATTCTGCTGGGAAATACATAGGGAAGCAGGGATATTCCAGGTAATTACTGGAAGGCTTATACCCATCTGGGGATGGGAGGGACACACCCAGATGAGGCTGACAGGTTGGGAAAGGTTTGGAGAGAACCTGTCAGTTTGCCATCAGTTCCTGACCTTTTTTCCTGAGGTGAGAAAAACTTGTCTCCTTCTGAGAAATGTAAAGAAATTGCACTTAATTATTTGAAGACAGGCAAGGTTAAGATCACAGTCCTCAAGGATCTACAAAGGGAAATGTTCTTGGTAGCTGCAAGTTTTTTCATCAGGCAGACAAAACAAAACCCAGTGGACAGCAGCTAAAACGAGATAAATTCAGTCCAAAAAGGTCCTGTTTTTAAGAGTAAGTGGATTATGTTGTTTTTTTTTTTCTTAAACTGTGGAAAGATTTAGCAGGGGAAGTGGCAGAGTTTTTCCATCAAGAGTTTGTCTAGAAGACATGTTGCAGGGCTTTAGCTGGTTAGCTAAAGGCTGTGCTGTGTGAGAGGTCAATTGAGACGACTGTGTGGTCTGGTCTAGTCCGTGGATCACCATTTTATCTCATTTCTGCTGTTACTGTGGTTAAAACACGGCAGGAGTGTTTCACCTGGAGATACTTGTTGCTGGAAGTCTATCCACTGAGCAGATGCCTGATGTTTGGGAGCAAAGAGGCAAAGTGCAAGATGCCCCACCCAAAGGAATTGTAAGAGTATTAATTGCAGGGTCCTTCCAGGGCTTTTGAAGCCAGGGGTTGCCAGAGGCAGCTGCTAGATCACCAGTGAGCCCGTGAAGCTTCCACTTGTGTCTTGCCTGGTAAAAGAAACTTTGTGGGCTCTTGCTGCAGGGCTCACGTGGCTTTGACCCTTTCAGCTGGCTGTCCTTCTTTGCCAGAGCTCTTCTCCATTTTCAAGCAGCACAAAGAAGGGTGCTCCGTCGGGGGGAGGTCGAGAGAGCAATGAGTTTATGAAAAGGGCAGGACTCAAATTAATAAAGGCGGGTGGGACGGAGCTGGTGAGGTGCGTTTGTCTTTCACATCTAGTCACCCATGTTAATCTGTTCTAATTGCATTAGAGGCAATGAACAGGCAGCAGAGTTGATGTTTGCTTGTAGTAGCTCCGGGCATCTGGTGGAAGATTTCACCAGATCAGCTGCATTGAAGGCAGAGATGTTTCTCTCAAGCAAAGGCAGACACCATCTATGTACCTGTGTGACTATATTGGGTTAGTGACAGGATGACATTAATGCTCTCAGGAAAGAGAGCTTCAAAGTGTACAGCTAATGAACATAATGTCCTTTCACTCCAAACTTAGGTGAGACCCACATGTTCCACGTTGAAGAACAAGCTCTCAATTTATCTTTTGCTCCTCTTGCATTTCAAATGCACAATTTTCCCAGCAGAAAGCATTCATCACATGCCCCATGGCTCTTTCATACTGATCTTGTCTGGCAAAGCTCTTGAGCAACAAACGGTGTCATGTCAGTGGGGGCTTCAGTACACACTGGAGTCTCTGAGTCTCACCGAGGACAAGCTTTGCCTTGAGGAGGGCAGGACCTGGTCCTGGAGCTGAACATCATCTAGAGTTGATGGGGTTTGTATTTCAGGCTATTTAAACTTGATATTTTTCTCCCAGCTCCAAGGGTTTGTTACATGTAAATCAGCAGCAATGGGGTGGCAAAAATCCCTGTTTGAAGCCTCCTCATGCCATCTCTGTACCTGATGTGCATCACCTGGTACCTGGAGGGAACAGCCTGTTTTAATAATGCCTCCAACCTCTTTTAGCTAGTGCACATCTACAGCATTGCTTGTGGGTGGGGAGAAGTGGAAAAGAGCAATATGAGAGCACAGAGACCTCACGTGCCTGTCCTCTCGAACCAACAGCTGCAAGGAGTTTGCATTTTTCAATCAATTCCCTTGTTACCTCCCATATTTCTTCCCTGGGTTTCAGTTCTTTGGTGTGGTGGTGGGAAAGGCAGGGAGTTTCCTGGTGGTAGAGCAGTGAGGGGGTGATGCTTTACTTGGGGATGTAGTTTAGCTGCTGCTGGTGCCCTTCAGGAGATGGCACTGGCTCAGGTAAGTGCTGGACAGAAAGCCAAATGGCAATCACAGACAGTCTGGTGCCCACTTGATAAACTTGCAGGTTTTTCCCAGCTTGATGATTCTGTGATTGCAGCAGGAGGATATGCAAGTGTGCTGCTGGATATTGGAAAAAAAACCAAACCCAAACCAAAAAAAACCCCAACCCCCCATGATGTGGTCAGTAAGGGCCTGTCAGATTGGTTTAAGGGGAAAAAAAAAAAAAAAGATATTTTTTCCTTTTGTGATAGCTTTTCCATTCTTTGCATTGAAGCATCTGGGACTTGAAAGGGTAACAAATGCTTGAAGTCTCTCCAAAACCAGCAGCAGGAACATCATCTCTCCTTTTGGTGCTTTTTTTTGCTGGATTTCAATGATGCTAAATTCTACTGAGTCCTGCAGGGTGCGAGGTAATGCTGCTGGGTAGGAAATTGCCTATAAAATGCCCATCCGTTGAGTGTCCAAGCTGGGGACTTGAGCTTATTTTTTTGGGGGAGTGATGTTGTTCGTCTCCACAAAACATTTATTTAACATGAAGGTGTTGGAAATATACATTCATGAGAAAGCAGCCATCAGATAGTCAGTCAGACCCCTGATGGTCTCTCCTAGCTTTAAAAAGAAAGTGTTGCTCTCTGCTCAGCGAAGCCAACACAAATCAGCGCAAACAATCGTTAAGTCATTAGCAAAGGCTGCAAATGCCAGTAGTCCTAACATTAAGCCTTCTGGTGCTCTCCCTGGAATTGTCTGACTCGCCTGCATCCTGTTACACTTGCAATCTGCTCTCTGCTATCAGCAGATAGCCTGGCAGCCGTTTAAATTCTCATTTAGAAAAATCCGAGAGTGCTTGGGTTGGGGTGCCTTTTTTTTTGTTGTTTTGATTTTGTTGTTTGTTTGTTTTGTTGTTGTTGTTGCTCCAACAAGGAGGTCAGAGCTCCCAGAGGGCAACCTGAGGAAGAGGTTGCTCATCCCCAGAGCCGAGCACTGCCAGCCTGAGTTGGGGCTGGTGAAGCCTGCAGCAAGGACAGCTAGGAGGGAGGGCGAGCCTTGTTTCAGGGGTGGGACATCACCCTGCTGCTCCCCCCTGCCTCCTCATCCTCTGTCCCTGTCCCTTAGCGAGCTTGTTTTGCAAAGAGATGTGGGACAATGTGATGCCTGCGTTCCCACAGCCTGGGGAAGTCAAGTGTTTTTCAAGGGGTTTCCTGTCCCAAGGGTGCAGCACGAGGGATCTCGGGGGAGTTGTTCTCATGGAGCTGGGATTTGGGTCAGGCACAAGGATAAACTTTATCTTTCTGGGGAGAGAGGGGAAGAGTAGGTATTGTCCTAGCGTGAACAGGGAGGCTGTTCCTCCTCAAACTCCTCTGCTCCTCCCTCTGACACAAAACAAGGCAGAGCAGGGAGAAACCCTTTTTCTGGGCAGCCCTTTGTGCAACCCTGGCCCTTGTTAGAGGGGGCTCCTCCCAAGCCGCCTCCTCCTCCCAGTCCCCTCCAGCTTGCAAGGGCAGCCTGAAAGGGAACACCATTTGCTGGAGGTATCTCACAGCACAGCCCCCCCAGAGCCCCAGTTCAGCCTCAGGAAAGGTTTCCTTTCTCAAACCTCCCCCAGCCACCTGAGGTGTGAAGCTGCTGGTGCTGCTTGGCACCTGCCAGTTTGGCATCTGTAGGGTTTGACTGGGATGCTGGCCCCAAGGCCAGCTTTTGCACTCCTAGGTCTGCTTTGCAGAAGGAATCTGCAGATGTGGGCAACCTTCATACAGATGCCATCTGCCTGGATCCTGGCTTTGGGAAACCTTGTCCCAAGGGAATATTTTCTGATTTTTTTTTCAGTCGTGGCTCCATGATGTGGTGAAATGTAACCACCTCCTCTAAAAATATCTTGACAGCATAGGAACCCTGGCATAACTATCTGTATAAAAATCATTAACCCAGTGCAAGGAAAATAATTTGTCCAGCAGAGTTTAGCTCCTTGGTGTCGCTTTATACAACCAAATCCCTATAAACAAATAAAATCTGACAGCCTCACTTCTGTCTGTAATGAACCACGGTGATCCTGTTGACTTTCTGCCAAGAGAGGCTGCACACATCCCTTGTCAAGGAGAGCTGTCAGATGTGCCTAACTCCTGTTCCAGGACTTGAGGGATGCTGTGGTGAGTACATTTTCTCCACAGGAGACAGGTTGGTTTGGGTATTTTTTTGTTGTTGTTTTGTTTTGGGTTTTTTTGCAGGTGTCTGAGAAACCCCAAGAGGCAGATCCACTCTTGGGGGGCAGAGCATCCTTTGGCCATTCTCACCAACGTATGAAAACCATCACCCTTCCCTCCTGCAGCTCTGTGCGCAGGGGGTGGACCTGGCCTGGGGGCTGGCCCCATGTGTGTGATTGGATGGAGAGCTGCTGGGCAGTTTGGTTTAGTCTCATCTGCCAGAAATGGTCTCAAGGGAGGCTGAGGGAACAAATGAACACCAGGCTCGTCTAATGGCCATGCTCCTAGGGAGACATCTGCTGAAAATCCTCAGGCAGAGGTAGGAAGCCTAGGAGAATAGAAGGGCATTTTGGTAGATGATCTGTGACACTCCAGGAGCAAAATCAGGACCAGCAGTTGAACACCAGGCTGATGACTTCAAAATACAACCTCAGCATGCTCTTCCTTGATCAGCCTATAAACCTCCTGCAGGTTAAGCCTCTTCACCACACTGTTGTGTGGAAACATGAGAAGCAGGTTTGATCTTTCAGCTTGCAAAGCATCAATCAGGGTGGTGATGGACAGGGAGGCCGGTCCCTCCTGGCAGCAGCAGAGACCTCCCATTGTCACATGGGTGGTACTACGTTGCTTTTGCCCAAAGCAGAAGCTGTCACAAGATGTGGGCATCCCCTGCCCCATGTGCTTTCATACCAGCAAGCCTGCCCACCAGCAGCTTCGAGGGAGAAACGCCTGCTATTTTTAGGAAGGCTGTTACTTGCAGTGTGAGAAGGGGGAATTGGAAAGGAAAAGCTGCAGAAGTTAGATGACTTCCCTCCAGGGAAGCAGCAAAGAAAAACACCGCCTGGGAAAGAGGCAGCAGACCCCTCTTTGCTGCCAGGAGCACGGTGTCCCAGTGCCAGCAGGAGAGGTGTGGGCCTGGAGAAGTGCTCCAGGGAGGGCCTCCCTTTCTCTGCTCTTCCCTTCCTTCCTCCCCCAGTTTTGCATCCTCTAACTGAAGGATACCAGCAGTGACACTGGTGCCTGCTTGTCCTTCCTGAAGCAGCTCTGCTGGAAGGAGAGGGTGGTGATGGAGCCATCAGGAGCCATGCTTGGAGCCTTGGCAATGGGGAACCTGAAGGCAGCTAAAGCAAGAGCAGTGTATATAGAGATGCATGTATGAGTATGTGTGTGTATATGTGCATGACTGGAAGGATGAATCCAGGGGTTTGCCAGCTGGAGTCCCCTCCAGGTTTCCCTTTCCCTATTCCCTGGGCTGCTTCCTTTGCTCTGCAACAGACTGGACTGAAATGGTGGCCCCTGCTCATCTCTCTCTGCTCCCCCATCTCCTCACGCTTTTGCTGGAGGAAGAAAAGGTGCTCCCTGGTGGAGCTGAGCCTCGGGCTGTGCAGGCAGGTGAGGGCTTCCCACCTGCAGCTGCTCCCAGAGCCTGGGTTTGTTCCTCACAGCATCTGTTCAGGGAGGAAACGGGGCTGGGCTGCCAGAGGGAAGGGGCTTCACCTCACTACCATCTCCGCTCTGAGGAAGTGAAACCTCTGGAGCACCACAAAATGCTGCCGAGGAAAGGAATCCCCTGCGTGGAGATGGGACAGGAGAGTGCGACTGCACCAAGCTCTCCTGGGAAAGCATGGGATGGAGAAGGGGTGGCATGGGCATGGGGTGTGGGCAGCCCTTTCCTCGGGGCTCACTGGTGATGGCACATGGGTTTGGCTTGGCTTGTGGTATCCTTTTTTGGTAAAGATGTTAATTTTCCTGGAGAAAAATTATTTCCAGGGCAGGTATCCCATTGCCACCACAGACAGATCAAGTCTAAGTCCCATACTTCTGCTGACAGGCACCAGATCTTCATTGGAGCTTGGAGAGCAGCATGAAGCCACTTGCCTGCTCCGAGGGGAAACCCCTCTCCCTCCTCTGAGTGACAGGTTGGTGACACGTGCCTTAAGGAAACTCACTTCTCAGAAGTCAGCTGCCAAACGATGCGTGCTTTCTGCGGGGGGCTGTGTGACTAGTCAGGCAGCCACACAAACATACACATCCATGAATATAGATATCCACACATGTATATATGCACGTATACAGTGTGTGCACCTAAAGCGTTTATCGGTGACAGAGAGATGAAGGGGGTCATGCCCCCCCACTGTCTCAGATCCCTCCCTCCCCGAGGGGTCTGGGGTGGTCTCCTCCGGGGCACGGGGCTCGACAGCCCTGCCACTGGCACTGGCTGCTTCATCCCCGAGTCCGTGCAGGTGGCAGATGATTCACCCTCAGCATCAGTATGATGCTCATCTGCACAGTCTCAGGTTAGAGGGTCGGGGGTTTTTTTGGTTGTTGTTTTGGTTTTGTTTTCATGCCCAGGTGATTCATCTCGTGCTGGTGCTTCAAAAGCTTCAGTCCCAGGGGCACTGTCTTCTGTGGTCTGTCTTCTAGGAAAATCATGCCGCCACTTCCCTCCCTGCTGAGCAGCACTGCCTGGGCTTTTTGCACTCTTTGCTTTCTTACCGACTTATGCTTTGGTTTACGTGGCATCTGGATAACATTAGCTATCCAGAAATGACCATTTTCTGTGTTATCTCACCCCTACTATTTTAGGTGGCTGCTCGTTACCACAGCATCTTCCAGTCTCACTGCTGCAAGACTTGGCTGAAGGTGGTGAGATGGTCTGGCTGAAGGTGGTGAGATGGTTTGGCTGAAAATATCTTGCTTCCAGAAGAGTCTCCCTAGATGCCTTTCACTGGAGTGAGTGGGCAGATATCCTCTGAAGGAAACCAAAACGCTTGCCCAGAGTCACAAAGGACATACTTGGCTCTTAGGTGTGTTGAGGTGAAACAGCTGCCAGTGGTAAAGCTGGTTAGATATTGGTTCTCCACTATACTTGTTGGCCCATGAGGTGGTGAGAAAGAACTGCTGGAGATAATCAGTGAGGGCATGAGGGCTTTAACCTGTCTGTCTGCAAGCACCATGGAGCACCAACAGGAACATCACCCGGAGGTAGGAGTTGATGGGACCTGATGGGGTGCGATGGGAGATGAGCATGTGGACATAAAAGAACCATGAGATTGGTCCAGAGAGGAAGAGGATTTTGAAGGTAGAGAGAGATGCAGAGGAAGGAAATATTTCCAGAAAATAGCCTTCCTTTCAGGAAGGAAATATCCCTGTGGATGTGGGGAACAAGGATGGAAACGGAGAGGGGGCAAGTCCAGCCCCTAGCATGGATGCAGCAGAGACCACGTGGGTTTGTGGCTTAGATTTTGACCTTAGTGTTACTCGGAAAATAGCAAGAGTTTTTCAGAATACTCCAGCAGCTGCAAAATGTGTCCATGATGCGGATTTGTTTTCACTGCTTGTGGATGTCCCCTCTGAAAAAGAGAGTGCTGTAAAAAGCCTGCCTTCCTAATTGACTGACTGGGTAGATGGAGGAGGTGCAATCTAAGAAAATGAATGCTAATTAATTATTACATGGTCAAATGAGCAGGAAATGCACGTGGAAACTTGAGAAAAATTAACTGTGTGAAAATAGGATAATGGCTTGTGTGTTCAGATACAGGTTTATTTGAGCAAGTGTATACTCAGCATTCTAAAAAGGGTTACTATAGAGGAAAAAAGGTGCTGTGAAGAGAAAACATTTCCTAAAATACTTCCTACTGCATATAAAAAACCCCAAAAAACCCAAAGGCAGCAAAGAAACGATGAAGTTAAGAAAAAGAGGCTAGTTTCGGTATCACTCACCTTCAGAGGGGAAAATACTGACATCACACAGCTGACCCCACTCTCGCCGTACAAATGCAACCAGCCTGTGAATTCAGTCACTGTTAAAAAAGAAGAAAAAAACCCAACAACCCAGAAAGGGCTAAATTTTGCTAATTGTCCTCGGGGTGTGCAGTGTTTTGTTTTGCAGGGCATTGCAGCGAGGCTGGAGAAAGCAAGGGGAGAAGGCTGGGGGTTGAGTGAGCAACTGAAACCCACGGGATGGGAAAGTGCAGAGGCAAACCAGTGGTTTTTGCACCTGCCACAACTTGACCTGAGTAACCATTACAGCTGCCTGCAGACAGAAGCTGGTTTCCTTATAAATGTAAAAAAAAAACAAACCAAAACCCCAACTTGCTTAGAAAGCCTCCAGAGCTATCAGGATCCAGGTTTTCTTCCCATATGGCTTTGTTCCTGTCACCTCCCTGGCCATAGCATGTGAAAAACTGCTCCTCTCCAGCAGCTGAGGCAGGACTTGGCACGGGTGGAGGCAGGGGAGGGAGGTGGGGGCTGCAGCCTGGGACACTGGGCTTCCCCAAACAGACCCTTGGGGTTCACCTCATCGTACGGGGCGGTGGAGCTGGACGTACCGCGTTGCCTTGCGAAGCGGGTCCAGCACCTCCAGGGTTCCTGCTGGGATGGGTGGGACAGGCCGTGATGGGAAACACAGAAATAAGTCTGGCCAAGGAGCTTGGGATGGGGGAGGCAGCGGTGCTGGAGAAATACATTTCGGCTCCGCTGAGAAAGATCTAAAATATATTACTGCATAGCCAAAATTTCTCGCTTTCTCCCTCCTCCTCATCCAAGGATTCTGATTTTAGATGTTTTAATGAAAAAGCAAGCTTGCCAAGTGTTTGCAAAATAACCTGCTTAGAGGAAAACCTAATTTCATCCTAAAACTGTGATTGATTCAGAAATTCATCCTAACCCTTGTCTGAAGATTTGCAGTGCTAAGGCATGTGCTTATCTGCTTACACTTCTCCTCTGAGGAGCAAGTAGGAGGAAGATGAACAGAGTTTGGACCTTTCTCCAAGGAAGAGCACCAGTTTGCTGTGGATGTGCCTCAGCACAGACTTTCTATCACCTTTTGGGGGAAAAAGGTAAAAAGATGGAGGAGCTGTCCTTGGAAATGGACAGCGGTCTGAGCACATCCCAGGACCTGCTCGTGCACAGAGGGCTGGGGGAAGAGCTCAGTGCTGCACCTAATGGAATAATCAAGTCCTTGGAAATACGTAACAGCTAAATTCTCATCTCTGAAAGAACAGCAGCAACGCTGATTTGGGATTCATCAAACATTTTATCCAAGTACAGGCATCAAGTCAACCTCCAGGAAGCAGGTGGATGAAAGGGTGAGGCGGAGTGTGTCATTTGTATTAAATTGGAAATAATCAGTTAAGCCAACAGCGGTTCCAGGGAGCCACAGCAGACCATTTCCAGTAATTGATTTTTTGGGAGCCCTGCAGATAGAGCTTTGCTTTTTTCTTTTTTTTTTTTTCTTTTGTATAATGGATCTGTCCCCTGATGATTAAGTAATTCCACCAGCAATTACATCCCCTCCGAAATGATGGTTTCGTGGCTTAGAAGTTACCCGGAGCTGCTCTGATCCCTGCAGTCTGCCCCCCTGGGCCAGTCGACCCCATCCTTCCAACATTCCCATCCCTCTCAGACCTGGCTGTCCCTGACCCTCCATCCTCCGAGCTTCCTGCTTGCAGGTGAGAACCTCATTGCAACATCTGTGAATGTGCTGTAGAGACAAGGCAAACGGCTCACGCTCTGGCACAGGGGCCATTGCTGGTCTCTTGCCAGCTGCTGAGCCCGCGGGGCAGGGAGGGTGGTGCTGGCAGATGCAGAGGTGGCCGCTGAACCCAGGAGTTGGGGCACAGGCATCCTGTTTCTCACCCAGGAGCAGCAATGCTGTGCAGTAGCTCAGGCTGGAGCGACTTTTCTCTGTAAGGTAGTGTGCATCTGCAGTTGGAGGTGCAACAGCTCATGGAGGAAGGGTCTCTAACTGCAGACAGGGGCAGGTGTGACACAAGTGGGTTGTCTGGATGTTGTTGTTGTATGCTGTCCATCCTGCTTGCTTTCAAGTTGGTTGGGCTCGACGGTCTTAAATGCCTTTTCCAGCCCAAATGATTCTATAAGATGCATTTTGGCCATACCTAGGAGACAGCAGACAGATGTCTTCTATTCATTTTAAAATTGCCTCCTCGCCTCTTAATACAGTTAGCAGAGCGTGATTAACCACTTTCATCCTTGAGTGGGAGTTGCACAGGCAGAGCTTTTCCCAGAGGAAAGCTGTAGACCTGAGGGCGTACGATGGAGACAAGTCCTTATGGCCACTGGCCAATGGCAGATGATTACAAAATAGCCGGGGCACCCACTTCCTTCAGCTTCCTATAAACCAGATAATTATCCTTTGGCTTTGATGCTGGTATCATCCGTGCAGCGTTGGCTTGTCGAGTTGGCAGGAGCCCACGCAGGCTTAGCAACAGGAAGTTTCTTCCGTGAATGCTTAAAACTTTAATAATTATTTATTGAAGAGGTAGGCTGGGAGCCAGGACATAGCAGAAGCGTGAGGAGTTTCCCAGGAGACCTCCCAAAGCCTTTGAGATACTAGCAGGTCCATCTGTGAAGTCCCTAGATAGAAAGAAAATCTTCTTTAAAGAGCTTTTTGGCTATTTTTCTTGCTCTCTTTCCCTCCCTCATTTACCTGGCCACATCTCTTCAATCTGCCTTTATTTACTAAAGTTACAGAAACCATTTTCTTTTATAAACTGAATCCTTTCTGAGTGATCTTGGTGGAAGAGGTGGAAGAAGAGAATATAAATCGCAGCACCAAATTTATTCTTAACAACAGGAGCTGTTGCTGCTAGTCCCGAGACAAACAGATAAGTCCAGTAATTATAGATAAGTGCTTTTGTTTGATCTGTATAACAATTTCTGCATTTTCAGGTAATTTCCCTTAGGCGTTCACAAGCAGGTGGGAAGCTGTTCGTATACAGGCTGTATTTTAATCTATTTTCAATTGACTTCTTGCCAAGCAAACAAAGAACTTTCTTCCATTTTTAGGACTAAACCTTTTCCTGAGACTTTGCATGAGCTGAAGGTATGATTGGTTTTTAATATTGTTATACTTTCTGACTTCTGCCCTTTCCCCCAAGTAAGTCAGCAAATAAAATAAAATAAAACAAAATACCTCATTGCTTCATTCTTGATTTTTGTTTTTCCCCAATAAAAAGCACTTCAAAATACCCTAGCATCGTGCAAGGCCTTATTACAACTGAAGAGCCAAAAGCCCTGTCCCAACTCTGCTAGATGCCATACCAACTTCTCTAGAGAAGTGAGAATAGTGTGCGAATAACTCAAGGAGTCGAGTTGTTCCCAGCCTTCAGATTCCTAGGAAAGCCCCCAGGGATGTTTTCCAGAGGTATAAACAGAGACACAGATGCCTTGCTGGACTCCACACACCCTACGTGCTTAGCAAGCTAACGTGCAACCAAGGCTTTAAGGCTGCTCACAAGAACATTCCCCTGGCCGGGATGTTCCAAAGTGGGTGTGAGCCAAAGCCAGCTCCAAAACTAAGCAGTGAAGTCAAGCATTTGGTACCCCAGCTTCGGGTCCCCAGAACAAAGTCAAACCCATGGGGCAGGTTGCTAAGCCAGCAGCATGACCCATGTGGTTAGTCAGAAAATGCTCCCCTGGCCAAAATCTTCCCTCTGTGTTGGTGTTCCTGGGGGATTGTGAGAAATTGCAGCTGTTACTGCTAGGGAAGAAAAAAAATAAATATATATATATATATTTTATGTGCAGAGGGCCATAGTAGGCTGCTTGTTAGCTT
>WUAM01000431.1:117379033-117400201 GCA_024336885.1 Actenoides hombroni
TATGTGCAGAGGGCAATAGTAGGCTGCTTGTCAGCTTGACTGGAAATTGTTCTTTTAGTGGTGAGAAAGCAGCTACTTGAAAAGGCCTGAAGCAAACCAGGTATGTCGAGCTTTGCAACTTGCTCTTCCTTCTCTTCTCTGCTCTTTTTGGCCCTGAGAGCAGTAGCCTTGCTTGAGAACAACAGCATTCACCGCTCCGACCTCCAGGCTCAGTTTGGCCCTGATGGCAACTCCAAAAAGGGTGACTGGTTGGTCTGGCTGAAGATGAGGGTAGGTGGTGGTTTACTTTGTTATTTATTTATTATTTGGAGTGCTGATGCTGGGGGTAAGGCTGAACACAAATGGTGGTGCAGAGAGGCAATAAGAGATGAGTTTGGCCCAAGAAACTTGCTTGCTCTGAGCAGTCCTTGGTGGCCTTGAGATAGCTGCCCCTTGCCTGCTCCTGGCAATGCAAGACCTCTTGTGGTAGAAGAAAACATCAACTTGGGCAGCGCTGTGACCAAAAGCCGTGTCTGAATCGATGGCACTTCTTGCAATGAAGCTCCAAGGCTGTTTCAGTGGAGTTTCTGACCCCTTTGTCAGCCTTTCCCTGGTTTGCTTCTTTCCTGGACACTTTTTTTTTGCCAGACAAATGGAGGATGACACGTCTCCCACTTGGGAGCAAGGAATAGCTCGGGATTGCACTTGACAGCGCGATTGTGCCTGGCAGTGAGGGAGAGCTGGTGTTTAATTGTGGGCCGTGTTCATGTCAGGTAGGTGTAGAGGGAATGAGTGTCTAATAACTATTTGACACAGTTCATTATCAGTCATGGTAGATTAAATAACAAGACATACATTAACTCATTTAATAATTAGCTACCATCATATCAGCTTGATAAAAGAGTACTATTAAGTAAGTCTGACATTGTATTAATACAGTCTTTAATTTTTAACGTGGAAGATTAAGATAAAGCAACTGCCAAGGATCACATTGTTACACCTTTTCCAGCTCTGTTGGGGTAAACACCTTCCTGACAGCGTTAAAGCTTCCCGGGAGCAGTTAATGTTAACTCCCGTGTCTGGTGTCTTTTGGAAACCTTGACTATTTGTATCAATTGCTGACTTATGTCCAATTCCTTTGGGAAAGAGCAAACTGGGAACGGACACCTGAGAGAGCAGAACTGGTTTCAGGGGAGGAAAGGTGAGGATGTGGTGAAACCACACAGAGCTGGGACCGTTCCACGCAGGGGAGCACAAGGAGGAAGGATGGCTGGAGGAAGGATGGCTGGAGGAAGGATGGCTGGAGGAAGGATGGCTGGAGGAAGGATGGCTGGAGGAGCTAGCTCAGGTATGCTGTGGTGGTCTGCTGTGGTGCTCGAGCTCTTCCTTCACCTCTCTTTGCACCGCTTTCTCATCTGTGTAAAAAATGGGAATACTGGTGGTCTTCTTCCCGCTTGGTTTGCTGTCACTGCTGGTGTTGCTGTACCACGTGTAGGGTTAACCACGTTCCCCGGGCTGGCTGGGGGGTAATCGCTGCCCTGGACATCTGTCTGTCAACCCCGTGGAAAGTCCAGGGTTATGTTAACGTGACAACAAAAGCATCGTGTGGTTTGTAAGTGGCTTAAGCTGAGCACATCCAGCAGATCCCCTCCTCATAGTGAAATACTAGTAGGAAGTGGGGTGAGAAACCATCACTTTCGTTACAGTCATGTTGTACAAATTTGCCGTACGTGTATTTTCTCTTTTATTTGGCTTCCATTGTTGCTGGGGGCTTTGTGGTAGCAGTGATTTTTTTGATCCACTCAGGTAGTACGTGCCATCCAGCAGGATGATCTCTTGCTTCACTTCTGGGTTTAAAAACTCTGCAGGAGAAGACCTGCTGGTAGGACTCACACCCAGCAGGTAGGTGGAGGTGTAGCAGCGGCCGTGCTCCAGCCGAGGCACTGGTGGGCACTGGGGAAAGCAGAGCTATGTGGAGTTTCCCAGCAAAAGCTTCCCCAGCTAAAGCTGCTGTGTAACTGTGCTGCAGGGATTTTTCTTATAGGAGTTTGCCCAATTCTTTTTTAAACCTCTGTAAGCTTTTGGCACCCAGAAGATGTGCTGCCAGCTTTGGCCAGCCACTGTGCAGCTGAGTATCTTTCCCATTTTCCTGCCTGCCAGTTCCTTTCCATGTCCTGTGGGCATGAGCCATCCTACCTGTTGATGGGTACCAGCCTGTGCTCTCTCACTGGGCAAGTGGCCGTGTATTAATGTGGGGCTTTGGGGAGTTTAATTTCAGCTTAACTTCAGAATCTAGATTTATTTCTGGAAAAAATAAACCAAAAACCTGCTAGGAGATGAGTATTTGGTTGGCAAATAGATATTAACTTCTGTGATAGAAGAGAGGTTGCAGAGGTCTTTGTGAAAGGGGCTTAAGTACTGTGATACCAGTGCATTCTTTGTTAAAAGCTGCAGTAACAGCAATGACCACCGCTGGAAAATATTGGTAGGCTCAGAAAAAAAACTAGAAGTCATCTTAAAATCATAGTAATATATATCTATCTTTTTAGCCCTTGTTTACCTACTGTTTTCTGAGACTGCTGCTTATGTTTGCAAGGGCTTCGCCTGTGCTTGTATGCTGGCTCAACACTTTTTGATTACACTGAAAAACAGGCTCCCAGGAAGGGCTGAAGGGCCAAGGCTTTAAGAAAAGCAAATATGACAAGATACTTGATGAAAGTGAGGAAGATGGCAAGCTACTGTGACTGCTTAGAGCATCTTTTCTGGTGAAACAAGTTAGTAGTTGGGAGAGGGAACAGGTAGATTTATTCTGAGAAGTCACATTAAGTGTGTTTATGCAGGAAAATGAGCTCTTGATGGGAGGTGCTAATTGTTATTAATTAAACAACTTACAGATTTATATGATTAGTATTGACCCACAATATTAAAACAGTAAATTACTTATAGAGAGGGCAAGACTACTATATGGGAAATTGAGTAAGTTAATAAATCAAAATTAATGGGTGTCTGGAACAATTATAGTCATTAGTGGCACTACAGTCACTTTAAATATGTAAAGGGAAGTCCATAAAAGCTAATAACATTACCATGGAAAGGGATTTCTTGGGACAAAACAGAGATACAGACTCCCCTGGGTAGTAACCTATGTGGGTTAGGTATTGAATGGGGGCATCAAAGTGGGGGGAACCTGTGGGCAGGAGAGTCATTGCTTCTCTGTGGCTTTCTTTAGGCAGCTTGGAGAAACTGCTTCCAAGCTGTATGCAGTATGCACCTCTCCATTGAAGCCAATGAAAATTAATGACTGTAAATACCTCTCAAGATCAAGCTTTGATGTAATGTCCTCCCAGAGATTAACAAAAAATAAGTGGCACTTAATTTAATAAGCCCAAATCCTGCACCATGCTCATAAGGGCCTTTCAAAGTGCCTTGAAACTGGGGAAATCGCTAATGGTTTAGAAGAAAAACCATCTCTTGGGGACTGCTGCTGGGATCCTGGGCTACAGGTTGCTCACATTGCTTTTGCTTGCTTAGACTGTGTCGGTGCGGCCGCGTTGCTCCAGCTGGGAGCTGGGTCCTCCATCCATAAGCCTCCCCCCTCGCTGCCTCTGGGCACAGTCTATCAGCCTGGAGAAGTGACCCTGTCACTGCCCACGCTGGGGGGACCAATCCTGGCAGGGCCCACCCAGGAGAGGGCTGCAGTCTGGGCACTGCCCTTGGTTACAGCTGGGAGATGAGGTACCTGCCCCCGGCTGATGCCAAGGGATGTCTGTGCAGGTTGAACCTGCCCTGCACAAAATGAGCGTGACCCCTGGCAAGCTGGTTCTTGCCAAGCTCCCTTGGTTCCTGCCAAGCTCCCTTTTGAGAGCATGGCCACAGAGATTCGGTGCATCGAACGTCACGCGCGGCCGGGAGCGTTTCCCAGCCCTTCTGGCCACAGCCTGAACCAGAAGGAACCCTGCTAAATTCAAAAGCAAAGCCCTCGTTGTCTTGACTGGAACAACACTGTCTCAGACTATGAAATCTCCTGCCTGCCTGTGGGGATCCCACCTGCAGATGGGAGAAGAGCCTGTACCTGTGGGATGGACTGGGATGGTTTGCATCCAGAAGCAAAGCTGTGCTCTGTCACCCAGGCAGATCTGATCACCGGGAACCAGTGCTGGAGGGCACTCACAGATAAGCAGAGAAATTAGTCCCAGAGTCATTGTAACTGAAAACATCTGGATGATGTCAGCCTGCCCAAAAGGCCATTTTTGGGAAGAGTTTGTGAGTGCTCCTAAAATCCTTGTCCTAACTGGCAAGAGCAAACCTTTGCGTTGCACACTGCGCTTTTTTCTGCGTGCATGTCTGTGCCATATTTTATGGGCTTGGATAATTCCACAAATACAGTTTTCTTTTTTTTTTTTTTTTTTTTAAAATTGGAAAACCAATGCCACTTAGGAATTTACAAGGGCAAACTGATGGCCAGACTCCTCAGCAGATGGAAATGTTTAACAAATTTCTGTATCCACTGGAGAGACTTACTACAGATGTATCTTACCCGGAGACTTCAGCCAAGTCTTTATTTGGACAGGAGGAGACATTCTTTTTTTACGTGAGACTTTTCACTTGATGCCAAAGCAAAGAAGCTGTACCTTCTGTACCTGCTCTCCGCAGAGCAGAGTTGGCTCTGGTGGGCTCAACTCAGGTGGAAAATGGGCAAAGTCCAGCTTTCCTTCCTGGGTTGTCTGTTGAGACTTTCAACATCAGCACCCTTCAGCTGGAGCACGTGCCCTTTGTCGTATTGTTAAGTAAGGTGAAGACAAATAGGCTACCTCGGGGCTGGTGTTGGAGTATAAGTGAGGGACATCAAGCTGGTGCTGATGGGACCTCAGTGCCTCTCTTCTTGGGGATAGGTAAGAAAGGAGCAGCCAAGCTCTGCTTGCTCCCCACCTTTCCTGCATCCCTGTACATCACCCCGCAGGGACAAAGGTAACCTGGTCTCCTGCACTCCTTGCTTTGCAGCTTTCTTCCTCACCTCTGCCTCATCTTCAGATGGCACCAAAAACCCCTTCAGCTTGTCCTTGGGTCAGAGGTGCTGACGGGGAGGGGACAGGCTTGTCGAGGGGATGGGCAGCTTAGGGACATCTTCCCAGGCAGAGAACTCGGCCAGAGCAGGTGAAGCTACAGCACATCATCCCTTTTCAAAGGTCAGGAAGACTTTCTGATGAGGAAAGACTGATACCCTTAATAGCTGAAAGGGCTTTTTGTAGTTTGTCTTTCTTTCAATTAAATTCAACTGACAACTGACCAGGATTTTCATTGTTTGTAGGAATTGTGTTGCCCCCACCAATGACTAAACTTTACAGCTTATTGGTTTGGTTTACAGTCTGAGCAAGAGTCATCCTCATTAACGTGACATTGTAGAATGAAAAAAGAGCTCGGGGCTTTATCAGATGCTCTCCTTGTTATTCCATGGGATTCGATGCAGGGGGAGGGATGCTTCAGCACAGACTTGTTGCCACTACGCCAACTGGTGTGAGATGGGGCAGCAGGGGTTCACTGGGAGCTATTGCAAGACATGCTGTACAGTAAATGTCACCGACATCCCCATTAATGGGCTGCTGCAGGAGCTTTTAACCATGCTAAAATTAACCTGGGGTATTGTTTCAGCATTTTATCAGACTGATCTAATCTGCTTTTCCAGGTGTTTATAACATAACCGTGGTTGTGGTGTCTGGGTGCGCTACAAAACTCTCTGAAACTCTGCAAACGTGCTGTGCTAGAGGCTGAGTTTTCTCTCTGTAAGCATCTCTCTGGAGCAGAGAGGGTTTGCCTTGTCTTTGCTGTACAAAAGAGTCTAAGGGTGGGTTTGTTTAGGCTGAGGCCACTACAATACATCCCAAGCTGGTTACAAATGACTCTGTGTCTCTGCGGTGCAGAACCTCCTCCTTTAGCCCCACGCCAGCCTCTGACACACGATGCTGTGTGGTGGGGTCGGTCCTTCTGGCTCCGGCTCACGGAGGTGTGGGAACCTCTGCAGCTCTGAAAGAAGCCTGCAGGCTGAGCACGACCAAAGCCTGGAAAAAAAATAAATAGCAGCCTCTTTGTAGCTGCTTTCAACAAAAGGGAATGAAAGAGCCACATTCTCTGACCTCTTTGCTGCAATGTGCTCACCATATTGCTTCTCCTGGCCCAAAGGAGGCTGCATTTTGTAACTGCACAAATAGGTCTCCCAGTAGCTTGGGCTATTTTGAAGTCATGTTGGTTGGTTTGTTTGGGCTTTTTTTTGTTTGTTTGGGCTTTTTTTTGTTTGTTTGGGCTTTTTTGTGTTTGTTTGGGCTTTTTTGTGTTTGTTTGGGCTTTTTTGTGTTTGTTTGGGCTTTTTTTGTTTGTTTGGGCTTTTTTTGTTTGTTTGGGCTTTTTTTTGTTTGTTTGGGCTTTTTTGTTTGTTTTTTTCCTGGCACACAGTGTCTTGGAAATATTTTAATATTTTGCTAAATAGAAAATAGATTTTTCTTGATGAGATGTGTACCATAGGAATAGGCACAGAGGGAAACCTTGCCAGCCATTAAAAATACCCAACAGAACAACTCCAGTTTGGATCAAAGTGTGTCACCTATGGTACAAAAGCACCAGGCTGCATTTGGGCAAGGTCAGACACGTTGCCTTTTAACCAAGCCCCAAGGCAAGCCTGATGATGGCAAAGTCCACCCACTCAAACCCTTAAAAGCAAAGAAAGGGGCAGTTGGAGGGAAGCTTGGTCCTGCTCTTCCATCCCTTGCAGCCCTCAAAAGCCTCCTGAGCAAAGGGGGTGAGGATGTTCTGCCAGCGATGCTGGGAGGGAGTGGGGTTGGCCTCTGCCCTGTCCTCTTGGAGCTTATTCCCACTGCTGGTCTGACCATATGCATCCCAAAAAGCCAAGGAGGCCAAAGGATGCCCTAGGACAGGAGGGGAGGGCTCGTCCGGCTGCGTTTGTTGCTTCGCTCGCTCCCCAGGCAGCAGTGGGTGAGAGGCACAGGCGCCTAACTTTTGTCCAGCTCCAAAGCCTTGTAAAACATAATAGACCAGATCAAAGGCCTCAGCAGCTTAATAGCTCCTTCCCTCCTCCCCTCCTAGCTTTTTGCTGAGGCGGTACTGGGAGCTCAAACCTGAACCAACAGGTTGAGAGCAAAATCGCATGTTTTCACAGGGAATCACACTTGCCCTTCAACAACCGGGAGTGAAAAGCCTGAGAAAAATAATTCCCTGAGTGCAACAGCTTACTGGTTATTAGGCATGTGCAAACCTGAGGACATGGCTGCTCCCACAGCCTTGTGCTCAGCTAGAAGCGGGCAGAGGAGGCGTTCAGGCTTCTGCTGCCCTTTGCATCGCTTATCGCCCTCAACCCTCCTCTCTTTGCTGGTGCAAACCCGTGGTACTCGCGCCGGGGGCATCCAGGATCTGTCATTTCTAACAGCAAAGTGCTACGGGGGCTGGTGGTGGTGCAGTGGAGAAAAAAAAAGAGATGAAACCACACATTCTTGTCACCAGGATTAACTAGAAGTGTCTGTGCTGGTGTATGGGAGGCAGGGGATCTCTAACAGGTGCATCGCTTGATGAAGTGCTGTCGTTACAGCACGGCAGCTCCTGGGAATGAAGCCCATCTCATGCCTTCCCATCTTCCTTCCTTCCTCCCATGCTCTGTGGAGTTATTTCTGAAGACCCCAGCTCATTTACCAGGAGGGGTCAAATGCCAAGCAGCTTGTTGATCATGCTGGCTGACGCAGATGCTGCTGAAAATTAAGTTTTAAACTTTGAAACATCACCGATGTTTCCAGTTTTCTTGCTGGGCTGCATTGGAAACAATAAGTGAAGCACTAAATTACCCAATTTGCACTGAAAATGAAGGCGTGGGGTGGCTTAGTCCTTGTCATCTGCAGCACAAGGTGCTAAATCAGTATCAGATGAACAAGATCAGGATTTACGTGAAGACTTGCTCTGTCGGAAACAGGTGAATGTGGAGCGACGCTTGCCACGAATATTCGTTGCCATTTGAAAAGTGACTTTACATCAGCCCTTCTGAGGTAGTTGGTGTCTCCAGAGAAGACTCATCATCAGAGTTTAGACTGGTAACAGTGATGGTTTCGGGCTCTGTCCAAATAATCCCTCTCAAGCTGAGTAACACCCCTTGGCAAGGCAGCGGGTTTGCTCCCGATACCCGGGAGCGTCGCGCTGATGGGAACGC
This sequence comes from Actenoides hombroni, assembly GCA_024336885.1. Lineage (NCBI taxonomy): Eukaryota > Metazoa > Chordata > Aves > Coraciiformes > Alcedinidae > Actenoides > Actenoides hombroni. Next base: position 117,387,216 of record WUAM01000431.1, read on the forward strand.
ACGACAGGGACGAAACGGCCGCCTCTGGAGAAGCCCGGGTGCCAGCACACAGCTGCTCAGGTCCAGCCTGCACGCTGGGTAGGAAACTTCAGAAAAGCTTGAGAGCTTTAAAAGCTAGAGGTGGTGACCACCCTGGCGAGGCCCCACCTGGCTCCCCTCCCTACTGTCTGGCATGTGGTGACAGCTCTGGCAGCCGCCGGGAATACGCTGGATCGCAACGGTTCCAAGCTGCTGTTCAGATCTTGAGTTAAGAGCTTGTTTGCATTAGGAGAGGGGAAAAGGGGCCACGCTGCAGACAAAAAAAAAAAAGCTCCTGCGAAGCTTCCAGTGCTCCCCAGCTCCGCTGCAGGTGGACCCCTTACAGAAACTGCCTCCCGTGGTTTATGAGGTAGAACTGAGGAGCTGTTTCTCATTCCAACCCGCGAAACAAGGGGCGACCAGCGCAGTTATCCCAAACAGGCCCTTGTGCCAGCCCTGGGAAGTGACACCTTCTTGCCTTGCTGGTGGGCCTGGGGTGGGGACTGGCCACAGCCACATGCATTGGACTGTGGGGGACTAAAAGCCTGGGGACAGCCCCTGCTTGGGTGCCGGGGGGACGAAAGGGGTCTGGGGGAGCTGCCATCTCTCCTTGGGCTGGCCCTGCCCTGGGCTGCAGCGAGCCCAAGTGTGGGACCCAGGGGAAGGATGCACCCGATGCTTTTTTCTTGGGGTATCACCGTGGGTGGGTTATTTGGGTCGCAATTTTTATTTTATTGTTATGTCTGCAGCGCTAACAAAGAACGTTTTGCAGGGCTCAGCTTTTAAAAGAAAACCAAAGCAGCTTTGCAGGGTGTTGCCAGCCCTACCCACTCAACTACTTTTAGCTTTAAAAGACCTTATCAAGCTGAACACAACTGACAGGTCATATTTCGAGGAAGTGAGCCAAAAATGTTTTCGCTATTTAGTTGGGTAAATTCGAGCGCTGAGCAGTTTAACCCCCAAAGCACCCTCCTCATCTGCTCCCTGCATGCCTTTTAAAATTGGTTTTGTAAAGGACAAAGCGTAGCTTGGCTATTTGTGCACTGAAACGTGAGTAAAACACCATGTTTTCCCCACTGTTATAAATAGACTAAAGATCATTTGATAAAAAGTAAACTGGGGGGGTGGGGAGAGGGGAAGAAAAACCCCAAAGGTGATTTCCATCAGTGTTTCCAGGCTCCACTTCCACTGTTGTGCAATTAAGTCCAATTCAGTTGACACATTGGTTATCCGAAATGGAAAGACAGAAGGTTTATATTGCTTTCCATTATTCTGGGTATGATGAAAGTACCACAGGACCCCATCCCTGATAGAGACCTCTATTGTCTGAGACACAAAGCCGCATAATAAACACAGTCCCCAGGGGAGATTCTCAGCTGGTGTAAATTATCACAGCAATTAATGTGCTATTTTGAAGTATGACAATTTACAACAGATGATAATCTTCCTCCTGGCCTGGAAGAATTCCTGATTTTAGCACACGATTCGAGAGAGTAGCTACAACTGCAAACGGCCACGATTTACACTCTCTGCTAAAAACCTTCTTCTCTGCCACGTCCTTCTGAGTTCAGAGGATTAAGTGCAACGTTGAGGTTCTCCCTCTTCCTTACAACAGGCACCTGTGGAGCAGCCACCCTCCACGTGCAGCTGGCAGGATTTAGGCATTGCTCCTCTCAGAGCAGCTTGGCTGCACCCTGGAGATCTCACCCTCCCTGGGCTGTCTCGTCTGCCTGGTCTCGTGGTGGGGCAGATCTTCTGGAGGTGTGGGGTTTTCCAGTCGCTGCCTGGAGGAGTCTCTGAACTGATTGTTGGAAAGGGGCTGGGAGGTCGGAGTCTGTAACGCACCGGGCGAAGGTGGCACGTTCCCGGGGAAGGGTGAGAGATGATAAGGTGAGTGGGAAACCCTTCCTGAGCCACCTCCTGCAGCGCCTGCCTCGCAGGTTGCCCTCCCCTCCCACCTTAGGGCATGTCAGCATTTACCTGCTGTTGCTTTTGTTACCCAGTTTGGGCTCTGGTGCCTGGAGGACCCCAGGAGACCTCAGCCACAGCTGCAATGCTGCTGTTGCTCTAGAAGCAGAGCTGAAGCCTCTTGAGGAGCTATGTGTTTTTTAAAGAGGTGCATAGTGAGCTTCCTTAATGTTTAAAGGAGGAATTTCATGTTCTGACTGTGGATTTGGACACCTGAATTATCTTAATCCCTCTCTAACAAAGCAATTTTAATTTTTTTTCCCCCCTTTGGGAGGCAGGCTGTTATTGCTCCTTCTGTGCACGTGTATCTTTTAACCCCTGAATTACACCGTGAAAACTCACAAGAGTGAGGATCCCTCACGTATTCTTTACATCTAGTACAAATACACACTAGGTTGAATCCTGGCTTGATTGTTTTATTTTATTTTAGCCTGGAAATGTTTCAGATGCCACTGCTCTTACAGATGTGGAATAGAAACAGTATATTTTTTTAAATCTGGTTAAGCACTTTTGGATTCTGCAGGATGCAGACATTACTATTACAGTAATGGTTGTGGTAATTTCCAAGGTAGGTGATAAATCTATTGCTTAATCCATCTCTTCCTTAATTAGACAGCAAGCATAACATCACTATCTGGAATAGAAGGAGACTCAAGATCAGTCTTTAAAATCTAAAATTCAAATTATCCTTTCCTTTGTGAAGGGGGGGGGGCTGTTTAAAAATAACAAACTCCAGTGATTTATGGAGGATCCTCTTGTCTTATCAAAAAACCACAGATTCAAATTGCAGAAGCTTTAGTGGACCCAATGGAGAAAAGCCTTAAGTTTAATCCTACTGGGCATTTTAAAACCATGAGATGATACAGAGCATAGATTTTTTTTTTTTTTTTTAAAAGGCAAAATGAAATGCTTAATCTTCATCAGTTAAAAAAAGGCCACTCCAATAACAAAGAAGATTATGTAACTTTGAGGAGAGGGTTTAAGTGGTTCCTGCAACCTAGCTAAACTGGGATGGTGGGAGCTGGGAACGGGAGATGTGAGCAGGGGTTTTGGCTCAACGTTGGGGTGTCGGCACGTGCAGCATCGAGACCTGATGCTGTAAGTTGAGATCCTGGCTCCCTTGGGGCCCTTTCGGGCAGGAACAGCCCCAAGTGCTTCGGTAACTGGAAAGGAGCCGGAGGAGCCGTGCGCGTCCCCGCGATGCTGAAGGGCTGTGGGGAGGAGGCTCGTGCAGCCATGGGCTGCTGGTCGTGCTCTTGTGTTTCTGTCCCGTTGCCTTCACTTTAATTTGTGGGAAAATAGTTGTTTTGTAAAGGTTTTGTGGATGTTTTTCCCGGTTCAAGAAGCCTTTCAGGTGCTGGCTTCAAGGTCTCCTGCCCATGAGCTTTACAGAGCTCTGCAGTCTTGTCTAGGGCTTCTGGATTAGTAGTAGTGTTATTATTGTGCACTTGGCATCAAACCCACATGAGTTGCTTTCTCTTTTGAGAGAATAGAGAAGAAATCACTGGTTTTTTGCAGGATGGAAAAAGAGAGAGTCAATCAGTTTAAAATTTCACCCAGCACTACCTTGAAGATGCTCTGCTAGTGTAATTTTTTTATTCCATGAGCTTGTAACAGGATGCATTTGAAGCTGGGCTGTGGCTGCAGTTCATACTTTCCTCTCTTTCTTTGTTGCTGTAAACTTCTTCTTCCAGTTAAACAAAAAAGTGCTTTCTACACCCAAATCAAAGTTAGACTCGTTGCCTCTGATGCAACAGGTGGTTTTAAGAAGAAAGAGATTTGCATTTAGGGTATTTTTAGCTGATTTGCAGCATAGGAAGTGGCTTATGTCTGTGTCCTTGAATGTGAGAGGCAGGGGCTTGTCACTCATAAAGCCTTATCTGATGCAGAAGATTTCCTCCATCTGGAGCTTCTCTGTTCTGCCAACTTTCATCCTACTGCAGAGAAGCTGTAAGGGTTGGATCGTTAATTAATAATATCCTAAGGATATTGTCTTAAGCCAGTGCAGTAGAACAAAGCACTGATTTATTGAGTTGTTTCTTTTTCCTGCCTTGAAAGACTTAAAATAAAAACAAAAATCCAACTCACAAAAAAAACCTAAACAACCCAGATTCCATAAGGTTTGTTGTAGTGGCAAAATCTAGACGTAGTGAAACTGCTGCATGGGGTGGAGGGTGGGAGAAGAGGGGAGGGGGAAAAACCTGTCTGGCTTTCCTCCTCTGCCAGGAACAGAGAACTTAGTGAAAACTGAAAAACAGATGAACCTGTTTACAAAAAAGACCCTGCAAACTAGTCTGAAAGCAGCATGCAGCACTGCCTCAGCTGCAGCCCCTGGGATGCCCTGGGTGGCCTTGGTGGACCTGGCTGGGACAGACGTGTCCAGGCAGGGTCAGTCTCTGCAGAAGCACTGCTTCCAGAGGAGATGTGCGGCTTCTATCAGCTGTGGACCTTCCCCTGCCAGACACCAATTGTTTGTTTGGGTTTAATGGAGCTGCTTTTAATTTATATTAGCTTCACTCAGATCAAACTTGGGACTGGTACGTCGATAAACCCACGGACCCCTGTCCTGATGAGGTATGAATTGGTGCCCTTTTACCTAGGCCTGCTGGCATTCATTTAATATACCAACATAATCATCTGACATTAGCATCCAGGTGAAGGTATTAAATGAGGGAAACTAACACAACATATCAGAGGTGACATTCAAATACAAAGTCCCCATCATTTTCTTGACACAAATTCAGCAATTACAAAAAAAATTAGAAAAAAAAAATAAAAAAAAATGAGCCCATTACATGCTGGGAGTCCTTCCAAACTGCAGGGCAGCCTTGCAGGCAGGCAGCGCGGCAAGAACGCGAGCCACGCTTTGTGTTCAAACAGTGTTTGACAGCATTAAATACAACATAGGCTCACCTAACCTTAACAGCTCCATTCAGGAGCCTGACAACAGCAGCAGCGTTGTTTTATTATAGATTGAAGTGCATTTTCCTTTTACTTTGGCTTTTCTTTCCCCTTCAGAGCACACGGCAGAGATTTTATTTGGGGTTTTTTTTGGTGTATCGAGGTAGCTGGGGGTATTCTCTTCTCTTCTCTTGTCTTTCCCAAAGCGTGGGCTGGCCACGAGGGCTCAGCATCTCTGTGGCCCTGGCAGGAGTTGAGCCCCCTGCTCCTGCTTCGAGGGCAACATTGAGTATTTGGTGGATGGCGAGGGGCTGAGAAATGAAGGGGCAACAGATCCGTCAGAGTGGGTGCTGTTTGACTTCTCATGCAGCCAGCAGCAGTACAGGGAGGAGGGATGAGAGGATGCAGGGCTCAGTCTGGCCACGGGTTAATCTATTCTGACAACAGAGCTGTCAAGGTATCTTTGCTTAATGGGACCCAGAGATAATTGGGTTTAGCAGTCGGGGCCAAGTTGTGAACCCCGAGGCGAGGTGGCTCGTAATTGGGATTTCCCCTCGGAGGGGGACTGGGGCATCTGCCTGGCTGGGAGGTAGCTGGGGAGAAGTCTTTGCTACAGCCCCTCTGCTTTCTGTAAAGCTTTGGGGTAATGAGCCAGAACCTGCCGCTGCTCCCTCAGAGAGAGATTCCTTTCAGCATCACCTTTTGTGCCCCTTCATCTTAGATGTCTTATTTTTGTTTCCCTGATGGTTAAACTCAAAGGAATATTTTAAGGAAAAAAAAAAAATCATATTGATATCAATTTGGGTTTTTCTTTTTTTAATTGTAGTCTTATACAGCATTTTGAACCATCCTTAGGAAATAATAAAAGTTACAGAAGTCAGAGTGGCAAGAAAGATAAAACACAATTATACCAAAAAAGTAATTTAAAATGCAAATTTGCTGGAGAAACTGCAGCCCTCTAATTGCAGCGTTCTCTCTTATCGTGGCTTCAAAAGCTCTGCGTGCTGCCTTCCTCCCTCCGGGAAGGGGCTCGGCCGCGGCGATGCTGCCACACTCTGACCTCTCCAGCGAAATACGGGTGACCCGAAATAAAACTGGGAGGAGAGATGGGAAGGAGGGGGCTTGGGGGGTGGGTGGGTTCACCCCCTGAAAACTCAGGGGTCCGTGGTTGGTGCCTGGGGAGAGGCACCTGCCCTACGGACGGGGATGGGAGCGATGCTTTAGAGGGCGAAGGCTGTGCCTGTGTGGGTCAGGAGAATGCTTAACCTGCTGCGTGCACCTTCCCATCGGCCTTTACTGGTGAAAAAAACCCCGTAACTGGACTGTAAAACAAGCAAAAAGTTCAGCTGTGCAATGTGAACATGTTGGAGCTATTGAGCTGCAGCCTGCTGTGCCAGCATCCAGGATGGAAGCCACAGGACAGTGAGGCTCATAGGACCGGCTTCTGGGCACCTGTGTGTAGGACCTGCTGCTGCAGTGGCTGCTGGTGACTGCTTAATGTTGCTTATTGTTGCTCTGCCTTTCACAGACTCCGGTCTGCTTTTTAGGGTTGTATCCTGTGCAGCTGCTCTTCAGTCGTGGGGTTGAATTTCCTCTGCAGGTCCCCACAAAGGACATACCTGAGCATGATGAGGAGTTCACAACCTCTCTGCTGGCTCTTCTAGAATAGATTTGTCACTATAAGGCATCAGGATGCTCTAAAACTGTGAGGAAAGGGGTTCCTCGGGGGGCTGCTGGCATCTCCTCTGCCCTTGCATGTGCAGGGGGACACGTGGCACAGCCAGTCCCTCCCCACTTCAGTCTCCAGTGGAGAAGGGACAGGGCTTTGCAGTCAGGCTGGTTTGGGTAAAATGACTATTGCTTGGCATGTCCAGCTTCGCTTAACGGTGTGAACAGCTTGCTCGGCAGGGACAGTGCCAGCTGGACACAGGGTTACAAATATGGGCACAAGGAAGAGGCATTCACATAGTCCAAGAACAAAACCCTGACTCTTAAAGGCCTGAGATATATGTTGGAATCTTGAACCATGAACACAGTCTTACGTTGAAGATACGAATTGGCTGTGGAAATCTTTGGTGTTACCATCTGCTGGTGACTTTTCCGAGCTGGATTTGCCAATGTCATTGACTTTATCAGTACTTTTTTTGAACAGTCTCACGTTTTCTCTGGAAATACTTATCTAGCACTACTTACCTTGTGACCTAATGGCACAGTTTACTTTGGCACATCATTATTTCTACTGTTACCGTAGATGCATGCACTGCACTGCACAGGGGCCAGCCAGGGAGAGCAGCAGCAGCTGCCTTAAGGAGCTTAAAGCAGCAAATGAAGTTTCCAAATGAGCTTTCAAACGTTATCCCTGCTACATGTCAGTAGCAGAGATGGATTACACTGTCCTGGGTTGGCTGTTACACCCGTTCAACCACAGGCATCACCTTAGTCCCGAAAGTTTCCAGCGGCTCTCGTTCAAAGGTCTCAGCTAACTGTGATGTCCCCCCGCTAGTTAAAAAGCTGCTTATCAAGCCAAAATGTGGGGCATCCTTAGTTCACGTAGATGGGCGCAGGCAGTGGGCGCTCGGTCTCGTGCTGGCTGTGCTGTGACTCTCGAATGCTGGTGGTGGAGGCCGGGTGCTCACACGCAGGCAAGGGAGCTGCAGCTGCTGGTCGTGGCTCGACAGCAGCAGAGCTGAGTGAAGATTATTTATTTCCACGTAGCAGAGCCGTAATGAAAAACTTCTCTCCTCAGCCAGGCGTGCTGCTCACCTGGCTCCTTCTGCACTGATGGATGGGAAAGCGAACGAGGTTTTACTTGCCTGGGGGGAGGGAAATCTGCAAAGAAAGCTATCCTGAGCTCACCTCATTGGGAGGGCTGTCAGGGACTTTAAAAGCCATTTTTTGGGGTAGGACAGTAGTGAAGCAATTATCTGAGCGCATGCATACAGTAAAATGGGTATGTTTTCTAAATGGTCTCTTTTAAAGCAAAACTGAGTGGTAAGTAGGAATGCTTCCCTGCAGGCTGGCAGAAGGACACAGTTGGTATCACACGTTTTAGCAGCTGGCATGTTAATGAGGCCATTTTTATTGAAATGAGCTAAATACTATTAACATTTGTGGACTCCCAACTGATTTCTGAAGCATTTATTGAACTTCAGAAAGTGCTTCAAGAATCAATTAAAAATAATGTTTTAGATTTGACAGAAAGAAGACCAAAGAAAATTGCACCGTCACATTTGTTTATCTGAACAGATCTTACCTTGGTGTCATTGACTTTAAACAGCCTCCTCTCTTTTTTTTCCTTTCTGTTCTCTAAATAACTCTGAATATCTCTTTTGAGAAAGGGATAAGGTAGATGATTTTGTTGGTGCAGGTTCTCTCCCGCATGGGAAGATGGTCAATGTGTGGTTGAAAATGAATCTGGCTCCTTTATATGGTGATTGTGCCTGGCCACTTTTACCAGTCAACCTAAAATGTATTTAAACAATTTAATTAAAACATTAAAAAGTTTTAGCAAGGACTAAAGCAATGAAGAGCTGTCTAGCTTGGCATTGCGGGAAGGGTGGATGGCAAAATGGTGCTTCCCATTTCTCCTCTCCCCGGGCAAGTCTGGGGGAAGCTCTTGAGCTTTGACATGTTTTGGGAAGCCTGAGCAGCCAGGTCTGGGAGCAGCAGTGAGGGGGCTGCTTGCCACACCAGTAGGGCATCTGGTGGCCCAGCATGCCCACCCCTGCCGTGTCACGGCCAGCTCCTTGGCTGCTTCCCTCGGCTACGTGAGACCTGCAGCCAGCCCGATATTTAAAGCATTGTGAGGAACTCTAGTACCCTCAAGGCAGAGTCAATTATTTGGTGCTAAGGTGAGGGGCTTGTTGGTAAAAACGAACGTTTAAAGGAAAAATGAAGCCACGTTCTTGAAAGCGCTGCTAATCTAAGCAGCATGTCAGCCTGCAGATGCCAGTGGAGTCATTATCCTGAGCTGAAACAACAACCTATGTGCTTTTATTTCCCTCTTTTTGTGTTGTTTTGGTCACAGCAGGTATTCGTTGCTTACAAATACGCGTAACGTTGATCAAAGCCGGGCAAAGGTTGCCCCAAGCCTTGACACAGTGCAGTAGAGTGGCAGGAGCTGGACATATCATGGTGGCCGAGGGCACCTTCTGAGCCATGGGCCAACCATGTCCCGTGCAGCTGCTGCGGGTGGAGGTGGAGGCAGAAGAAGGGATGACTGACCAGTTTGTTGAAATAAGTCTTACTAAGCATGGCCAGCCCATCCTCTGGCCTCCCCCTGGGGCTGCAGGGGTGTAGCTGCTCACTGCCTGATGGGCTTTATGGCCAGAGCAGAAAACCTGCTCACCAGCAAGGCTCCCAGGAGAGCAAGTTTGTGCACTGAACGCTGTTGGAGGGACTGGCACGGAAAACCGGAGTGAGAATTTCAGGCCATACCCCAAGTCCACTTTGTTTATTTACTGACGAATCCAGCCTGCACCAGGGAAATGCTGTCGGCTGCCTTTAGCAGCTCCGGAGAGGAAGGCAGAGCGTTAGGAGTGTGATCGATGGTTACGGACCAAAAATAGAGGCTGTTAGGGCTGCGTGCAGCCTGCGAGACCGCAGCGTGCCACAGGCGTGCAACTGCGCAGCAGCTGAAATGAGCAGCGTTTCTGTTGCTGTACACGCTCCAAAAAGTTGTGTCATTGCTTCTCGTTTTATCTCATACCTAACCTGACAATTACTGGCCACTAGGCTGATGATTTTTTTCCTTCATTGGTTTCTTTTGAAAGAAAAAAAAAAAGACGACAAAAGAAACCCTCAAAACAAGCAAAAAAAAATCCCTTGATGAAAGCACAGCATGTGCAAAAATAAACCAGTAGGCAAAAAAAAAAAAAAGAAAAAGACTACTTATTGTATAAATATGCCTAGAAATGGTTGGGCTTTTTTTTCCACATTTGACTTGAATCCTTTCCCAAATTTTAAAAATAGCCTGGTCGGAAGGAAAGAGAAAGAAACCAAAAGAAACAGCCTGTGGCTCTGGTGCCTTTAATAGCAAACCTGTGCTTCTCCAAGCCCCTGGGCAGTCGCCCAGCCAGCACTTAGCTGGTGGGAGCCTGACTCACAAGAAGAGTAGGCCAGAGCTTGCTGGGAGGTGAAGGAAGGAGGTTCTCCCACCCCTAAACACTGGAGAGGAGAGGTGCGAGCGTGGCAGGCTGGGATGATGTGGAGCAGAGGAGGCGAGCGGCTGCAGTATGGGCTGGGGCAGTGGCTCGTGTCCCCCACGTGCTTCCTTCACCCTTCCTGGCCATTGGGGGTAACAGCGTGACACTAGAACAAGCTTGGTGCACTCAGCATGGAGGTTTTGGGGGGATAGATCATGACTAACAAAGTCAGCCAACTACAGCTGATGCACAAGGAATTACTCAGTTGACGTTTCCTCGCTCTTCTGAGCCCAGTTTTGTCGTGCGCAAGAGAAACGCGGGTGATGCGGTTGCCGGAGTTAACTGCTCAACATTGATCTTTGTTATTTAGCCCTGTGGCAAAATCTGGTTTACCTGCTGGTTGTCTCGGAGGCTGCACAGTTGCTTCAAGCTTCACCTAGGGAGGACTTTTTTCCCCTTCTGAAATCCGCAGCCTGTTTCTTGGTGTGTGAGGCAGACCCCTCGATGGCACGCGTGCTGGCTTGTCCTCTGGTGGGCACAAACACACCTGTGAGCACCCAAAGTGCACTTCAGTTTCTCCCTCTGTTACCCCTTCTTGGGAATGGTCCCTATTTGTATTTTGCATGTATTGAAAGAGTCCAGGGTCAGTGACCTGGCTGGCAGAATTTGAGCTCGTTTCGTTCACGCCGCTGTCGTTCTGCCGATGGAGCACAGCTCTGCGTCTTGACCGCTCCCTTTGAAGATTCAAAATACTCTTGAAGTACTTCACGTGTGCTTTCTGAACAACCACAAACCCCCTTCCCGCTCCTTGTTGCTGGGGGTTCACTTTGGTCACTCAGTGTGCAGGACAGGGGCAGGGTGGGGGCAAGGATGCTAAATGAGGGGGGGGTCACAAGAGCAGTTCCGCGGCAGGAATCGACCCAAGATGTGCTCGTGGCTGTGCTGCAGTTTCGACACACGAGCCACTGAACGTGTTGAAATAAAAAGCCCAGCCGAGGCGTTTGGTGATAAAAGCAATGTTCAAAAGCCCACGAGATGGAGAAAGGGTGTTTTAACAGAATGAGTCAAACAAAAGCGTTTTCGCCTGAGCTCTGCTCTTTAATGTCTTAGTGTGGTCAAAGCAAAGAAAATGTTGGGTGTTTTTAAGTAATAAGTAATTGTTAGTGCAAACAAGGCGTAAGGGCTGACATGGGACTAGACCTAATGCCTCCTGAGTAGCAGTGGGTGCCCCTAGATGTGTAAAAGCAGGGAAACTGGGACTCTTTGAGGAGCCAGTAATGGTCTGTTCATGGTAAAGCTGGACAGAAAATTGGCGCTCAGACACAAAACCAGCGCAATTAGTGAAAACATCTCTTCTTGTGAGCTCTGCCTTTTTTCAAAGCCCCTCTCTTGGAATGAAGAATACGAGGGGCCTTTTCTGAATCACCTGCCTCTTATTTCACTTCTGTCTGAACACCCTGAAATCACATGCTAGTGCCTTCTCCAGAAAAACGCTGCTTTAAACAGAAATCTCTCTGCCTGTAGAAGTATAAAAAATGCATGACTCTGTAAACACGAACAAAAAGAGCTGCATTTATCCTTCCTGTAACTTCGATAAAGCTGATGCTACGCTCTGTGTCTGTACCAATGGGATCAGCCTGAATGGCAAGGGAGATGACTTTATACTAGCTAATTGCAAATGTTTGCAGACACTCCGCTTTGCTACCAGGAACGCGTTGCTGTTGTGCAAATTTTAAGTACTATGTATCACATAAACCCAGAAACTGGAAGCTCTGTTTTGTTCTATGTCTGCATATCAAGTATTTATTATAAACACCGGGCTTTGTGAGGCATTGGGAAGCTGCTATCCCAGTTCAAGAGCTCGCTTGCAGCCCAGAAGTCTCTAGGAAAATACAGAGTTTCAACCTCGGTTTTGCAGTGGGGTGGTTTAAATGGTTAGTTTTGGTGAATTTTTGCTGTTCTGGATTTTAAGCGAAGTTATTGTGCTGCTGCTGCTGCTTCAGTGAGTGGTGCTGCTATTTTTTACTTCTCTGTGAATGACAAAACCATAAAGCAAGCTGGCATCAAGGATTGTGCTTTATAAGAAAGGAAAGAGAAAATGGCTACATATGGCAATATGGACAGTTTCCAACTTAATGGAAATAAAGAGTCTGATTTTTTGCAGCATATACAGAGAACTGAACTGTATTTTTATGCAAATGCTATAGAAAATGCAGCTCAGCAAAGGCTGTTTTCATAATGGTGGCTTGAAAGCATTTTGAGCACCTAAGGACTTACATTTTCCATGAGAATTTGGTGAGAAGGAATAAAAAGGGGTAATAGAGCATCTAAAAACATTACGCCTACCACGGGTTGTTTTATTTTTCTTTTTAAATCCAAGTTTCATCTCGAGAATCAGCTAAGAGAAGGAAATACTGTTGGGCCTTTTAACAAGCCTAAGTAGTGATTATTCCTTGCTATTTTATTTATTTATTTTTTTTTTAAATGCAGGTTAAGAGCAATTTGTTTGTGGACTAAACCACCAGAAAAACAGTGCACATCTCACAGCATGATCCAGCCCTGAGAGCAGCTGCTGGAGGTACTTTAGGTGCAATATGGCTTTGAAAGTATAAAGCTTTATATATCAGAGGGGAAAGCAGCACGGCGCCGGTGCACAGGGCTAATTCATCTCTGCTACTGAGCTGACCCAGCCTCACCCAGGTACCTCTGTGTCAAATGATGCTGTGCCACATCGGCTGAAAAACTCACTGCATGTGGTGAATAAGCTGGTACCACTGTCTGAGGGAGCCCCATAGTCTAGAAGAACCTTTGGCATAGGGTAGTTGAGATGCATCTTGGGGTATGGATGAGCATGTCTCAGAATGAGGATGCTCCTTAGAGAATCATAGAATTGTCAGGGTTGGAAGGGACCTTAAAGATCATCCAGTTCCAACCCCCCTGCCATGGGCAGGGACA
>WUAM01000431.1:117408851-117427349 GCA_024336885.1 Actenoides hombroni
CGGACCCGCCGTTGCGGCGGCGGCGGCGGACGCGGCGGGGGCGGCTGGAGCGTTGATCCTAATTGGAGCCGACGCGCGGCTCCTCCATAATCCTCCGACATCCCCCCCGCCGCCTCGTAATTCCTGGGCGGGCGCTGCCGCCGGCTCCGCGGGGGAGCCGCCACCGCCGCCGCCGGGGCAGGTGTTGCCGCCGGGCGGGTCGCGCTGCGCAGCTCAGCGCTGTGCTGTGCGGCGCCGCCTCCCCGCCGCGGGGGGCCCGGCAGCCATGTTGTCCCCTGGCGCGGCGCGGCCTGCGGCGGCTGTAAAAGCCGCGGTCGCCGGCGGCGTGACGAAGCAGAAGGGTGCGGGGCAGGCAGCCCTCCCGCCCGCCAGCCCCCGGTGGTTAATAATTAAGCGTGAAAAAAGTTCATTTGTGTCTCTTTTTTAAGTGGCGCACGTAGCCCAGGTGCTGAGCGTGCGAGCGCTGGTGTCGCTCCCGTACCGGCGGGAGATGGCGGAGCCGCCAGCCAGGCAGCCCCCCGGCAAAGCCCGGCGGCGTTTCCCGGCCTCGGCTCCCCGCGTTTTCCTTCACACGCCCGGCCCCACCGCTTCCCTCAGAGGGGAGGGCGGGCAGCTCCTCGCCCACCATGTCCGTGCCCTCCCAGGGAGCTGGTCCTTGTCCCCAGCCGGGGGTGCGGCCCCCAGGGCTGGCCAGTGCCTGGAGCCTGGGTTCTGCTGGAGCGTGCCTTAAATAAACTGGAGCCTGGTTATACCCTGCTTGCTGCCTCGCAGGCCACTTGTGCTCCTGTGCTTGCTTTGAAAGAGGTATTTTGTTAGCGAGACTGTGGCTGGGTGGTATTTGAGGGGAAAGTAACTAATGAGCAACTGGGTCAGGCCCTAAACCTGCCTTTGCCCAGGTACCAGTACTTCCAGTAACAACAAGTGACTTTTCAGGTCGCATCCCAGCCCTTCCTTCGGCAGAGGTGAGGAGCTGCAGAGTTCAGCAGTGGCCGCTGGTCAGCAGGAGAAGATGCTCAGTGCCCTCTCTTCCCTTCCATTGCATCTGCCCGGGGCCAGTCTCTGAGGTAGAGTCTCTTTTCCCTATGCGTTCCCTGAGCCAAGTGTGTACGTTGATTTCCCTCCTTCACTGTGTTCGGGGCCCTGGATGTTGCACAGCTCATGTGCCAGGGCCAGTGCAATTGTGTGCGTGTGTTTGGGGGTACGGGATGGAGATACCAGGGCCTACTGGGTCCCAGTCCTGCTGTTGAAGGCTGGTGTTACCAGATGAGCACTATCTATCACTGCATTTGTGTAGATACTCATTTTTTCCTCTCCATGCCAGCACAGAAATTGGTCTTGCTAAGGACTGCAGGCTTCTGCAGCTTTGCCAGAAGTGGAAATAGGAATTGTTCAAGTCTTAAAAGGTTTGGGCTCTAAGGTTGTTTCCGCTCTCGTTTTAAGCAGATGTAAATCTAGAGTTAACTGCTGAAGGAAGAGTTAGGCAGCACAAAACCATTGTGCATGTCTGCGAACAGGTACAGCTGACTGCTGGAGAAATGAAAATAATGAAGGAGCGTTGAATAAGCCGAGCACCTTAGTTTCAGCCATAATAAGCAGAGTTTCTGAGAAGCAGATGCTCTCCTTCTTGCAAGGGCTGGTCTCTAGCTGAACATGGCTGAGGAGGCACTGAGGTCCCCCAAAGCCTGTGTGAGGCATGAATGTATATATGGGCTTTAATGATGTCTTAGGGGCAGAGTCCCCGCAATCTGATCTGTAGTTGCAGAATTACAGTATTAGATACTCTGCCAGAGGTGTTCTAGACGGATTGGCTTTACAGGGATCTGCCTTTGCATGTCTCCTCATGTGTGCCATAAGCTATTAAAGCAAGATTAATGGGCGTATTCTTCTGCAGCTTTGTTCTCTTGGGGCAGATTTATATCCCTCAGTGGGTCCTGTAAGCACTGGTGCCATACATTACACCTCCTGCTGATCGCGAGTGCTGTGGTGTAACGTGTAAAGGGCTCTTTCAGTCCTTTACAACAGGTTTTTGACAGGACTGGGCAACTCTACTGTTGTGTATTGTTGTGTATTAGTGGGATTGATGAAGGTTTCTCCTGTCCTTCAACATGCTCCCTGATTGCAGAAAATAGCTGTGTACTGAACTGGGACGATGCTTCTCTGACCTTTACGTGAGCCTGGAACAAGCATGAGGAGAAACTCCTTACCTGCTCTGCTCCTCTCTTGTTTCTGCATTTGGACTTGAGGTAGACCTGGCCTCTAAGAATACTCCATTCTCCAATGACTGTTTTTCTTCTCGTGGCCACCTAGAAAAGACTGCTTATCTTACGCTTGAAAGAGGTTTGTTTTACAGGATTTTCTAGCTCTTTCCTGTATTTACATAGCTTTTCTGATTCTTTGCATTGACTTTCTTCCCCATATAACACCTGTGTGCTTTCTTCTCTGGTATCTCACAATCCCCTAAAATGGAAAGCAAGGATGTATTTATCTTTGCTGTTACACTGTGAAAGAACATCCCACCTTCCCCAACAAGAATTTTATTTTCCCTTTTTGTGTTTTTACTACTGGATCTTTACTTGTGCTCCCAGCACATTTTAATACCTTTTTAGCTATTCTCTTTTCAAAATCCATCAAGGTTTTGTTTCCTCCCTTCCAGCCCCCGCCTTTACCTTCTGCAGTTCTTTTTGAATTTCTTCTTTTTCATTCTGTGGCTGTTTGAAGTCCTGGTTCTGCTTTGTCATTGTGTCTTCCAGCTTCTTCATGTTGGCTGTCAGGTTCCTCTTCACAGCTTCACTTGTTAGCCATTCCCCTTCTGTGCCAAGCTGCTGGTAAACTTTGAAAGAGCTTGCTGTCTCTTCTAGTTGTGCCTCTAGGGTGTTCAGTTGCCCATGCCCTGTAACCTTTTCAGGTTGCAGCTGAATATTAACTGGACTTGGTCACTGCAAAGTGAAGGGTTTTCTTTATTCCTCTTTTGAGCATTTGCACTTGCAAATGCTGAACAAGTTGAGTGTCATCCAGGGAATGGTACATCTCCTGTAGTGTTGCTGCTCAGGGGTGTGGGCTCATTCTCCTCCAACACACATGCAAGTGCTGCCCTGGTTTGGGTGTTCTGTAATTGTGTCATTCTGTAGCTTTATGAATCCCTTAAAGCCTTGGCTGCCGAGGGAAGGTCTGTGAAGATGGGTTAATAAACAATGATTTGCACTGTGGCCTTGTGTCCAAGGCAGGGAACTCTTGTGGATACTGGTTGGGAGAATATAGCATAAATATTGGCCAGTTCTGCATGTAATGAGTCTGGAGGCAGGAGGTCTAAACCAAGCATTTACCTGTCTCCTGCTGTCTTCAACTGTGGCTTACAGACAGTCTGGGGGAACTGGCCTTCGATTTGGGATTGACCTGGAGACTTCTGAATCTTTCCGACTTTTGTCATCCTGAGCAATTGTTGTTCCAGTTTTGGTATGCATACACTTATGTAACTGTTTCCTCTAGTAAGTGGTGCTGCTTTTATTCACCAGCAGCAGTTCTACAGGCTTCTGACTTTTTTCCTTTTTGTCCTTCTGAGCAAGTTTCATTCTAATTTTGGAGTATGTATTTATGTAGCAGAGGATTCTCTTCGTGTTTACCAAAGTCAGTTCAGCTGCAGAAGCTCCTGCATCCAATTTATCTCGTTCTGTGGAAGTGAAGGAACCAGCTGCCAGCCCACTCAGTCCTCTCAGAGCTGTAGGGTAACCATAACCAGGGTGATTTCCAAATCAGCTTCTGAGTGAAGAGCTGTGGCTGTGGCTTTACCTGCAGGAGAACAAGACAAAACAGAAGCGTCAATACTTCTGGTGAGTAAGTGAGGCTGCTAGTCTGTCCTTCAAAGGATGCTCTTTGGTCCTCCCTTCATGGGGGAAAAAAATCATCAACCACATTTTTGATCCATTTTCTTACTTGAAAACTTGGTTGTTTCTTTGTAAACAAAAATCCGGTCACTGGATCTCCCTAGTTCAGACTGTACAGTTCTTCCTAGAGCTAGACCACAGCAAAGTGTTTTTAAGTAGTAGATTGGCTGAAGAATACAAATTTTCCAGGAAGACCAGATCTACTTTGGTGTGAGATGAAACTTGGTGAAGGTTTATTACATACACTGCCCCCCCCCCCCCGCCAAATCAAAGGACAAAAGGAAGGGTTTTAAAAAAAGGTTTAATTTTGTGGGCATTTTTTACCTTTTCAGGTTAAAAATAGAGAACAGAGGATTTACTACTGTAAAGTCAGACATTTCCTCCTTTGTTTTTTTTGTTTTTCCTTAGCCAAACCCTCCCCTCTTAGCTTTTATTTCAAGTAGATTCAACTGAAATTTTTTTCTGCCCGTGATTGTTTTTTGTTTGGCCGTTGAACCAGATAATCCAATATTTGCACAGCTCTCCCTGGAGCTGCACAAAGAGGTAATGGTGTCATTATGACAGGTAGACCTCAGGAGACAATGTGGAAGCATGGGGTCTCTTAGCAGAAGCTCCCTGGCCTTTAAATGTTCACTCTCAGATCTTTAGGATTTCCCTGCAGATCTCTGGACTGTGTTATATTAGAGGGGGTTGGAGTGTTGAGGGTTCTATGCTTTCCCAAAGGAAGGCAGAGGAAAAATGGTATTTGCAACAGGGTGTGGAGTTCCTGGACTGTTCAGGAGTATTTTTCCCCTGGGGAAAGATAAAACTTCTAGTTCAAAATGGTAGGATTTACTCCTATATATATATTTGAAATTTATTTTCTTTTTAGTTTGTGTTTTTTCTATTGTGCTGCAAACATGGTGACATACATAACTCATTCTTGCTATTGGGTCTTGCTTAGGTCAATGTACCTTGATGTGTTTATACAAAAATACTTGTTCCTAATTAAACTCACCTTCTGTTTGCACCAAAACATCTTGGGCTTGGGAAAACTGCCTGACCAGTGAAGATCACTCAGTTTGCTTGTGGAAATCTGAAGTTTTTCCTGTCTGTCTTGGATGGTTTGTAGCATAAATTTTCTAAGAAAACGCCCACTGTTACAAGCAGCTGTAGGTTTTGTGCTGGTGAAACCTATTTGCACAAGTATTATAAGCCACCAAAATCTCCACCCAGATCTGCCACAGTTGCTGGGATCTTCCAACAATTACAATCTAATTAGACCCGGCATTCAAAGTTGCCTCCAGCACTTGAAACGAAAGTAATTTAGCGGTAATAAAAGTGCTGGATTGACAGCTCTGGAGGCTGAACTCAGCTTACCCGTGAAGCATAGCCAGGATGGGAGAGAGCTACAAGAGTTGCCACGATGACTGTCTGAAGGGCTTGACCCCTTGCCTTGAAATGACAACCTCCAAGGGATGAACATATGGGTAATTTTCTACAGGTCCCTCTACTGCTGCTGCCAAGAGTGCTGCTAATTGCTGACAATAATTAGCTTATTGTCTGTGTCATGAATACTTTTCCACAAGGAAAACCACCTGATTCATTGTATGATAACAATCAAATGCCCATCATGTGGTGATAGTGTTTGGGAAGTTAAGAATTGCTCTGAATTGGAACCGCAGCCTGCGAGGCGAGAGGCTTTATCCTGATACCAGTCCCCTGAGTCAGTCCCTCTATGGTGTGTGAGGTATAGGGCTGTGGTTACCAGTTCATTTCATAAGGGCCAACCATTTAAAATTCTCTCAAACTAGCAGCTGCTTGAGGAAGAAAAAAGTGCCCAGCTCTGGACAAATAAATTTAAAAAGAAAGCCAACAATTTGGAGTCAGAGACTTTCAATCAGTGTTGAGCTGTCACTGCAGAAGGATAACTCATCTTTGCTTATTTGGTGTATGGGATTCTTCCACTTCTAGAGGTGAAAGTCATGGTTAGGCTGAAGAGCACTTGAAAGAGCACATGGTGCCAGTCAGCAAGAGGAATCATTTGGGGTTGATGCTGAGAAAAGAACAGGAAATCTACACGCTTCAGTTTCATGTGGTGTTGCTGGATTCTTTTATGGCTGTTGCTTGCAACCGTGGGCAGAGGCAAGAAACAGTTTTCCTTCTTTCTTCTCTCTCCTTTTTCTTCTATTCATTGGTTTCTCAGCTCTAAAATACCAAATTACAACGTAGGAAGAATCACCAGTGACTCCTGATACCTGACAGGTCTTTGCTTTCCTCCAGATGCCGAGTTAATATACACCTTACTGTGGCAGGCAAACCTTAATTCACTGGCAGTAGGATTACAGCAGGTATATTTACCCTCAAGAACACTCATTTTCCATATCTAATTATCTGCTTATCTGCTGAGTCAGGAGGAAAATCAAAATTATCCTCTGTTTTAGATTATGTTTTCTTAGGACTGACATGAGAATTCTGGGTGACATTCTCAAAAGCATCCAATTTATACAGGATCAAAAGACCATGGCTTTCAGGGGATCATCTGCTCCTCAGATGTATTAGGGAAATTAGAAAAGAGTACCTTTGGTTTCTAACGTTGGAGATGGAGGCATAGATAGAAGATTGCTGCCTTTATTTCTGTCAGGATAGGATAAGATCATAATTTATGTTTTCAGATGAGGCTTAGAAAATGACCAGTCGTCTACATTCTAACTGGAAGCCAAGTTGCCCAGGGGACATGTACAAAAGAGTATGAGTTTGGACTAATATTTCCTTTATTTTTATTTTTGTCCCTCTGCAATGTGTTTTTCTGGCAGCCACCATCCACCCCAGAGGAGGGAGAAGATTGGGGAGCTTGTGTGTGTGTGTGAAAAGGCTTTTGATTTTTGCTGGGAATAGCTGGGATTTCTTTCTTTTCTGCAACATTCCTGTGTGATCTGAAAATTACTATTCCCTGTTTGAAAACTGAGTATAAGCAAGGTGCTTTTCTTCCTCCTTCATCAGTGTATGCCACTTAGCCCAGGAGCAGATTCAGACAGAAGCTGTCTCTCGTGCCTTAATGATCTAGATGTACTGTGCTATCCCACTCACTAGCCAAGGCTGATGTGGGGCAGCTGTACCTAGAGACAGGCTCTGCAGGTCCTTTTCTCGTCCAGTTCTCTCATCCCTATTTGAGCAAAGCAGAATTTCCTTGATACAACCGTGTCTCTGAACAGCTACGACAGCCAGGAACCTGTCTCCTCATCTCTCTAGCTAGACCAGCAATTTGGCCCAGCATCTAACCCAACACCTCACCAAAATACAGATGCTAAGATAACAATACAGACAGAAGCATTTAGGTTAGTGTATGGTTGGTAAGAGTAGTTTGGGACCCTTTGGGTTGATAAGTTTGAAGTGCTCCTTCATCCCGTGCTCACATGAAGTTTCGTTCCGTGGCGTTGCGTTTTGCTCTGCAGGTGAACTTAGAGCAGATCTGCCTGGAACACCCACTGAGGCTAAACAGTGGTGCGTCTTCCGCTTCGTTGTTTAATATCAGATGCTTTATTATGGGAATTTAAATAGAACTTGACCTAAACAAGGCAGGCCTTCCTGCTATTTTTAGAATGTTCTGCCACATCCCGTGTCCGCGTTTCACAGGCCACTGTGTAATTAACGATGCGTGTCCTTCCTTCCCTTGTTAATTGATGCACAAGCTTTTGGGAGGTGTGTATCATTATCTAATGTAATCATGCAGAAATGTGAAAAGTGGAAAAGGAGAAAAAAAAAAAATCTTTATGCCTTGATGTGTGGGGAGTGAGGCAGGTTGCCATAGCAAGTTCAGAACTGGACTGCCTCTCAGTATCACCGGGATTCACAAGCTTTGAACAGTCTCTGGCTCCAAGTGCCTCCACGATTGTGTTCAGAGAAGTAGTTTTAAATGTCTGTTCCTTCTGTTGCCCCTTGTCCTGGCACCTGGCAAGAGGGCAGAGGAGCCTCTCCCTTCATTTTCTGCTCAGTGATCTCCATCTCGCCAGCACTCGCGTTCAGGTTGGAGGCAGATGTGTGGGAGACTGCAGGTTCCTTTAATCCCTATTAAGAACAGCAGATCACAGTGGCCCCTCTGGCCTTGTTCCCTATGACTATAAAACTAGCTTTAGCAGCACAGAGATTTAATCTTTCTAGTGGAAATGTAGTGCTGGTCAAAGGTCTGCGCTGCATCTTTTAGGACAGTTTCTCAGCTGTGTGAAGTTAATCGCGAGGCAGTGGCCGTTCCAAGGCACAGATTTTGGCAGAAGGCTCGTGCTACAGACTCGCCTTGCTGCAGCTCTGCTCTCTTCCCTGGGAGACATCCCAAAGAAGAAAGCCACAAACTCTGCCAGAGGTGCAGAGCAGGCCTCGGGGCCCCTCTTCTCACTCACCCACCTCCTCCCACCATCTATCTGGTGACCAAAGGAAGAGCACGAGCAGCTCTGGGGTTCCCTGTGAGCTGTGTGGGGACGATAAGCAGCTCCGTGTCTCTTGTTACCTTGAAAACCTACCTGGAGTGGTCTGTGAGCATCTCCAGGTCGCTGAGAGCAGCCAGTCACTCCTTCCTTCAGCTGTTGCTCTCCAGTTTTGTTCCTCCATCTTCGGTTAATTTTGATCGTACCTAAAGTGCGTCCACAACTACGTTTAAGCGAAAGCGGTTACCATAGTAACACTGGAGATCTTCTAAATGCAGTCTGTGATGTAAACAACTAAAACGACTCTCACCCCAAATAGTTATTTATTTCTTCTGTGCAGTTTAGTGAATATTTAAATCTGTTGTAGCACACACAGATTTACCACTTCTAAGTATAACTTGGAGGAGTAACACGTCTTTTCTTGTGGCTTCCATTTCAGCAGATCTGTTTCCATGTCAACAGTTCACATTGATAAAGGATTGACATTCTGACTGCATTTGGCAGCGTAGGGTACAAAGTGACAATTAAAATAAATCAATGTTTCTAATGATGCTGATGTTAAAACCCTGCCAAAACGCTGGGATTCCCATGCACGGTAGCCAGAGATTGCTGCTTGAATCTGCAGAGAGCGAGGCAGGAATTCTCACGGGAACAGACTTTCTTTGCAAGGTTTTCAAGCCTTCCTGCTTACAGATGCAGAAAGACTGGGGAAAAAGCAAGCTCGCTCTGAAAAATGCACCTAGCACTCTGTGTGTCTGTGTGCACACGTGTGTTTGCTCTGGCTCAGCCACTCCTCATCTAGGTGAGGGCTAGAAACGCGTCAAGCATGCGATTAAAAAAAAAAAACCAGAATGCAATTCTTAGGCTAAAAACCTGGTTTGAGTCAAGTTTCTGGCAAAAATTGTGGAGCAGGAGGGCTTGATTAATGCCCCCTTCTACTCCTGATTTCCTCGTAGTGAATATTTATATTGAAATGACAGAGGGACAAGAAACATGGAGGCTGAGAAGGGCATCTTTTTTGAGCTTGCAGATTGTGTATTTGGGGGATGGAAGTGGATGGCTTTTTCTCTGTGTGAGCAGCATGTAGATACACACTTGCCACAGCTGAGGTGCCATCCCTCTGCTTGTTTTCCCTTAGTGTGTAGAGGGGCTGAGATCAGTGGCCCACTGTATTAAGCACTCAGTTTATTCACGATAGGAGAGGCAGACACAATCCACAAACAGTCCCAGACTAAGCAGACAGCAAACGGAGAAAGGAGATAAAATGTTACTCCCATTTTACAGGGGCAGAGAAGAATTAAAAAGGAGTTTTTTCAAAGCTACAGATGGGAGTGGCATCTTCCAGGTGATGGATACAAACTCCTTACCTGTGGTTTGGATGCCAGCAAATCCTTTATCTGGTGTTGATTTGGGGTCATACTGCAGTCTCGGGGCAGATGTTGAAACCCAGCTCAGCGCTCCTGAATTGAACTTTGCTCACCTTTAAGGTTGAGCAATGTTTGGGGATACAGTTCCAAGGAGGCTTTCAACTTGTCTGAAGGCACCCTGTCTAGTTTGAAGTAGGTTTGAATGTAGAATTTCTGTTGCATCTCAGGACTGTACGTACCTCCTAATGTTAGGCATTTAAATGATGTGCCTAGTGGTCTTAGTTGCTGTGGGTTCTCTTGGTAGCCAGTGAGGAGAAAGAGTTGTGTCTGAGCAAGAGTTCAGCTCACCTTCAGCAGGTGTCTAGCACTGCCTGATGCTGCTTTGTGAACCTGTAAATTCAGTTATGCCTTTCCTATCATGGGATCATATAATTTTTGTGGGTTTGACAAGTCCAGGAACTTACTTTGCCTATTAAGGCTTCTATTTTAGAATGAAATTCTTAGATATTGTTTTAGAGAAAAGAATATAAAAGCAGAAATCCTGGTAAGAGTGATGTGGTTCCTGGTACCACTGAGGTATACCAAACTGTGGTGAGTTTTCACTCTCATACACGTGCACAGGAGCAAACTCCAAACCCCAAAATCAGCCATTTGCTTAGTAGAGAATGGAGATGAATATAATAAATCCCTCACGTGTACTAATGATAATTTTCTTTCCAGATTGCATTCTTCGGAGGGTCTCTGAGCACTTCAGAAGGACTAATGAATTATGCCTCACAGCAGCCCATAAGGTGGTAAGTATTATTGCTTTATTTTGTAAGTGTGAAGGAATTGTGCGAGATTGATAAACAGAGAAATTGTCAAATCAGTCAAGTTCGTGGCAAATAACTTTTCTCTGTAGAAAAACACCACTCTTTCAGATACAAGAGAGGTGCAATGTTTATGAATTTCAGCAAACAAGCCATTGCTAAATGACTTTAATTTGATTACACAGGAGTGAGACACTTTTAGGATGTGTCCTGTGCATGTCGCTGAGGTGCTGTAACAAAAAATAGATTGCAGCTGAGAAGGGATGTGTAACCTCTGGTTTTTGGTCTTGAATATTGGCTGTAGCTGACAGTAGAACAGCATCTGGTTAGATGGGTCTAAGGGCTAAGAAGATCTAGCTCTCTCCGTTGAACTGCTGTTGTCCTTATCAGATTATCTCATCTCCTAGTTGCAGGGATGAGTAGTCATTCAAGGAGGCGTGCACAGTATTCCTTTTCCCCACCCTGAATTAGAGGTGTGAAAGTAGCAAGGGCTGGAAGTGCTACTTCTCAGAGGCTGGGCTGAGTGGGAGGTCCTGTGAGGAGGTAATCTCCAGTAGCTGTGGGAGTTGGCTTTGGAGAGCACCAGGGTCAGGCAAGTGTCCCTTCTGGTGCCACAGCTTCTAGTACCTGGCTCTGCCCAAGCTCTGGTGTCTTCTGTCAGAAGTCCTTTACCACACCCAGTCTCAAGCCAGGTTTCAGTACCTACAGCCATTGTTCCATGGAGATGTGACTAACCATATGGTAATGCTGCTTCTACCCCCGTTCTATTAGCTGAATTTAATTAACAGGCAATTATAATAACCAGACAGACAAATAGAATAACCTCCTGTCATGCTTCCTTGTAAATAATGGCTGCAGTAGCCACAGCAATATTATTTGACTTAGGATGAATGTGTTTGACGTCTGCCATCGAGAACGAGAAGACCATGCCTGAGACAAACTGTCAATTCACACGTGGCCCCTGTTGTTCAGAAGCTCTGGGAACCTGGCTGTGATCAGCAGCAGCAAAGTTCTGATGAATGAAAGGGTGCTCACAACCATTTACATACAAGTTAATGCAAACCAGAAGATATGCATAACCAAACGCAGACAGGAGTTGAAGAAAAGCTCTTAGTCCCAGCCTAAACTTTTAACAGGAGTGAACAAGACCTGTTCCTAAGGCACAGCTGAGAAATCTTTGCGTGAAACAAAAGGAAAATACATGAAAGATGTCAAATGGTGTTTGGCTGTAATTGAATACAGCATGTATTCTGTCCCAGATCTCAAAGAAAACTTTGCTCTTGCCACCTAAGTTTTCTTCTAGGTGCAGTTGTGGAACCATGAACTGAAAGAAAGCTTTAATTCTAATAGTTGAACATGCTCTTTTGTCACCAGTGTTGTCCAACACTAGAAAGTGGAGGAGGAAAGAAATCAGTTACTTTACAGCCCTTCATGTAAAAAACCCAAAACCAAACAACCAAAACCAAACCAAACCCAAAAAATATTGGTGTAGGAAATAATAAAAATGTAGTTTTTCTAATAAATCAGATGCATTAAGCTGTAGGCTTCTGCCCTTCTTAAATAAAAGGAAGCAAGAGATTGTCAGTGGCAAAAATACTACCTTGTGGGATTTTAATAGAATTGTAAAACCCATTCCCCTGCCTTGGGGATGATGGACTGAGGAAGCAAAGTATTGCTCACAGTTCTGCTTGGCTTCATTCAGTGTCTGAGTTGCCTTTTGTCACCAGTGGGGTGCAGTTCCTGTGGGGTGAAGCAGTCTGTACAGCATGGACTGGAGTGCCTCCAAACAGCTGTGTGCTGCCTTAGGCAGTACCTCAGTGGTTAATAGGAGTAATGAATGGGCACATTAGCCACAGAGAACAGTTTAAGGATCAAGACCAAAGGTTGCTCTCAGATTAGAGAAAGGAGAAGGTGAAAATGTACAGGCATGGCAGTAAACAGCGTGGTGAGCGCGTTTGGGGCCTTGGCACAAAGCAAAGATTCTCCTCCCTCTGCTGTTACTTTGCAACCTGAAACATACCTCACTAAAATATTGCTTCAAGCTTCCTCAGACTTCACAGAGGCTCTGTTCTACCTGTGAGAGTTGGGCAGAGCAGAAGGGAAGAGTAGTAGCTCAGGCTTACTGAAAACTGGTGGGATTCTCTCCTGGGGCACACGTTACTGAGCAGTCACTTTGCTACCTTTTGAAAGGACAGGCATGCCCCTCCTAGCCTGTCCATGCTGGTGAAGATAGCTGTGCAGGCACAGAAACCTGGTACCAGAGTGGGTGCTGCAATGATTCGTTGGTAGATTTTTGGCCAGAGCCAGTGGAAGAGGACACAGTGATAAGTGTGATATCCCTGTCTACCTCTGCTGCCCTGGATGTGCCAGCTACAGCCCAATTCTTTTTCTAGCCCACAGCAGAGGAGCAACATAGCAAGTAATTGGCTGGCTGGTTGCTCCATTCACTCTCCTGTCCCTGTAAGATGAAGAGCTGTTGCTAGCACAGGGAGAGTAGCAGCGGGGCTCTGGTGACGAGCAGGCACCGGTGACTTGCAAATGCATCCTGGAGCCAGGGGGTGATCCCAGGATGTCAGAAATGTCTCACTGTGGTTCGGTGTCTGGAGGTTGAAATGCTGAGCCAGCATTCTGATGCACTTTTTTACTGGGGAGGGAAGTTATTCCATTTACTCCTCAGGTTCCTGGAAGGATTGCTGGGGTCAGAGGCTGGCCTGTAATTGCAGCTGTCAGCTCACCGTTAAACGGAGAGATGTAAAATACCTCCTCGCACATCGTTTATTAACATTTAAAACCCATCAGGGGACATATAAAACATTCCTCTTTTTCTAACATGTATAAACTACCGAGGAGCGCAGACACATTCCCCTATATTAATTACCCTAATTTAGGCAATGTCTTTGGAGGGCCTGTGAGCACAGCAGCTATGATTCCCTCCCCGGTTCTTTTCTTTCTAGGCATCGAGGTTCCCCTGAGCCTATTCCAGCTGCAAATTCTCCTGGCATGAAGCAGGGTAATGCTGGAGAGTGGATGTATTTTCAGACCTTGTGTACGTGAGGGAGTTGCACTGAGATTACTGGTAAACCTGCTTAGATAAACCAATGCAAAATGTGACATGGACAGTCTTGTTTCATCTAGTTGCTTCTTTTAGGCTTGGATTAGGTTTGAAATCAAGTAAACCCCCATTTAACATCTTCAAATAAAGATGCATGAAGACATTTACATCAGTTGAGCTTGAATTGTTTCAGTCAGATGTAAATGAGACCAGTGAAACTTTTCGTGTACTGAGATGACCTCAGTGAATACAAATTTTCTGTCCCTCTTCTACAGGCCTGAGGGGCTGCAGCTCTTTGGGTTTCTCACAAGGCATAGTTTTAGTCACCTACGTTAGGAGCTAGTGGGAATTTAAGGGTCTGCTGGATCAGGGTAAATCAAGTGAGGGGCATTTAGTGGTCGATGAAGGGGCACGAAAGAAAGCAGCTTTACTTGTCTCACTTGGTGAAGATGGTCACAGCAGCTCCACTGAACCAATTCAGGTCCAGTGCTGTGAATGGGTTGGGTCTGCCATAGATCCTCAGTGTCTTGTTGTGGCTGCCAGAGTATCCAGTGGGGCTAGCAGGTGGGGAGTAGTCCAAGCAATGCTTCTGGCTGGGGAAGGCTCAGCCTGCAGCATCTTTAGGTGGCACATTCCCTTTAGAGCATTTACTCCTCTCTGCTGGCCTTTGGTAGTATGGGTACCTGTGCCAGATCCCTGTTCTCCTTGGGCTGTTTCAGCCAGCTGATAACAAGTAAGAACTGTGGCTACTTTCAGTCCATGACACGTTTGCAGCGGGCGTGTTTCTCGCAGCAGCGCGACGTTCGGAGAATAGAAGAAAACTGTTCTGCTGAATGTCATCTCCAGCTTCCCCCATGAAGTAGTTTGAAGAGTGTTCCCCAGCTGCATGTTCTGAGCTGGGAGAGTTGTTGCTGGAAGCACGTAATGTTGTGTATAGTTAATTTTAAATGACTCCACCGTGGAGAAGTCTGTACGTGGTAGAGAATTACCGTGGTTTTGAATAGTGCAGATCTATGGTTTTCTTCATCGGAGGGGAAGCTGCATAAAAGCTCCTTGTCACTCTCTTGCTGTATCACCTCTGAATGTTTTAGTGAGTCTCCCAAATCACTGATGGAAAAGCACTGAGAACTATCTAGAGTAGGAGGGTTCTTGTGCAAGGTCCGGTGCCTGGAGAGTCATCCTTCTGCAGAGGTATTCTTCCCATTAGCTGTGTCACTAAGCCATATATCATAGGAGGGCTGAAATTTGTTTTTATCAATTCAGGAACAAGATCCTACATCTGTTCCTAATTACAGGTAGGGTCCTCAGAGGAGGTCTGAGTTACAGTGTATGTGGATATCAAAATGCATAGCTCTCATTACTTGAATAGGTAAATAATTTTATTCATCATCTGTGCAGGGACGTAGGAAGCGTAGCCCTGGAGATGTTAACAATTAACTGCAATCTCGTTTGCATTACTGGCTATCAATATCTCCAGCTCTTCTGCACAGTTTAATATTGACTATGTAAACTTTCTGAAAAGGAGTTAACTTTTTTTTTTCTTTTGGTCAACTGGGCATTTACAAATATGTTTATCTCTTGGTCAGATTGAATTTACATGGTATTTTTTCTATAGAGGATGTGTTTTTACGGCTCTTTGCTTTCTTTTGAGGAATAAGGGACCAAGTGTCCTCTGTAAAATCTGAGCTACCACGGTTTCTGTCTGGCTTCTGTGCAGGTCGAGGTGCTCACCACCTCACGGGACTGTTGCCTGTGTCTGAAACAGATAATCTCCCTGGACGCAAACTTCTAATTTTGGCAGAGTTGGTGTAGTTGCTTATTCTTGTGAGAGCACCTGTCCCTGTCTCAGGTGGTGTAGAGATTTTACAGTCCAGAAAACACAAGGATTTGCTTGTGGGGTCTTTTTTTTTTTTTATTTTAAAGGACTTGCCTTCACTGTAGGTTTCCTGGAGTTGCTTACAGAAAAGTCACATGTAAGAAACGCACCAAGAGACTCCGCAGTCCTCATTGATACAATTTATTGCTATAAATTGAAACAAACCTAGGAGAAAAATAACAAGCAGTGTAGCTATTTGCAAGCAAATGCACTATTATTCATTCTTTTAACTTCAGCTGGCTTAAGTGAAGCACACTGGCCCCTTTCACTGAAGTAGTCTGCAGGGTTGGAGAGCACAGGCAAGAACCTGGGTTAATACCACACACCAGATGCTGATATGACTCCCCTGTACAGCTTAACCATGACACTACGACTTGGCTGTCCTCCCTCTGCTGATCCTAATTTGAGAGTGGTTAGCTCAGGGGTGTGGAACTGCTGGGAAACTCTTTCTGTTACAGATTCCAGGCGTATCTCAGGCGGTGCGAAACGCTGCCGACAGATTGGGGCTGCACTCTGCTAGTTGTGGTAGCAGAAGGGCTTTGGTGGTTTGTGCTTATGGGGTTAGGAAACCCCTCTGAGAACCTTCACGTGGGCAGCTGTGTAAAATAGGCTGTGGCTGGTACTGGGATTGTTGTTTGTTGAACAGCAGCTACCTGCCAATGGGGACAGGAGAAAACCTGGTGACTTCAAACCAGTGCGTTTAACTTGAATTCAGTACCAAGCACATCAGTGGTGTTATTAGTAAAGCAATCAGTCTGGAAACAACTTCAGCAATATGGGTGGTAAATAGATGGCAGCAGGGATTTATTAAAAGTAAATAATGTAAACTAACTTAATTTCTTTCTCTGATAGGATAAAAAGCTTAGTGGATAAGGTAAATCCACTAGAGTAATGTCTCCATTTCGTGGACATTTTTCTTACGGTTCCATACAACAATCTCATGAGAAAATTAGGAGTATGGATAAGATATAATTTTTATAAAATATGATGTCATTTTGAGTGACAGTAAATATATATGTCAAGGTATATCTAAAGTGCTTGTCACGTTGGTACTTATATATATTCCTAGCTCAGTTTTGAGAGAGGAGAGAGCTGTCTTTCAGGAATCAATTCTGGCTCCAATGCGAAGTTAATGTGCTCTATTTTCATTAATTGCTTTGATGGTGGGATTAAGACTGCATTGATCATATGTGTGAATGATATTAGTCTTGTTGGGACTGCAAATACCATGCAGAGAGCAGTCATTAAAATAAATCCTTCTCTGGACGTGTCCCTGGCACACGCCCTGGGGCCTCAGACAGGGAATGTGTGCATAGCTGGGCCACTTTGGAATTTCTCTGTAAAGCAAAACTCCCCGTGCATCCTTCTGGCTGGGGTCAAGAGTTTGGCTCTCTATCTGCAATTACAGTTAAAAACCAAAACAAAACACAACCTTGAAAAGCTTACATTGAAAGAACATGAAGGTTGTAAAGCCAACCGCTGAGTAATTGGGAAATAATAGAATTCAAGTGGCCTGTATAATTTTATTTCAGCTTCCTAATGCATATGTATTATGAGGCAGTCTTTAATTCCAGGAACCCATACTATTTTTAACTCGGGATTCTCCTCTGCAGAGGAAGGCATTTCACGCAGGCCGGGTTTTGCTGCGTGCAATTTCATGACAAACCCCTCAGAACTTCACTTGGAGGCTGGTTTGCAGCCCACCCTGTCTGATGATGTCCTTGTCAGATGTGTGTGCCCAAAACACTTCGGCGTCGCTTTTCGGAAGCGCTGAGAAGCGCGCGGTTTTGCAGTGCAGCGGTGATAGGAGGAATTGCTGAAACGCTCACATTTTATTTTTTTTTTTTTTATAAGCTCAAAAAACCCCCCTGCCAAATTCGAGTTTCAGCGTGGACGTTTCGCAACGTCTGTCATTAGAGCCCCGATATGATCTGTGCATCCACTGAATCTTTGTGTCTGAAGGTTTGCGCCGGTGCCTTAGATGCATGACAATTAGGCATTTTTCTGTTGAATGCTCTGGATAATACCATTAGATGCACAATAATTAGGTGTTTTCACCTCATTAATATTCATTTTCATACATTTAAATGCCTCTCTTATAGCATTTGTTAATTAACATACATTTACAATGGTATATTCCTCTTCCCCATTCACCCATTCTGACTAATTTAATGAGCTGACATATCAGATGACTTCTCTTACAGGATTGTGCTGTTCTGTCTTGGGTGGGAACAAAGAGGTGGTTATCGTGCTGTTTGCGGGTGGCATTAGCACAGCTATTTTTTCTCACAAGGAATCTGGGGCACGGAGAGTTTGTCTTCAGCGACGCCGTTGCAAAACAGAGTGCTCCTTACTGTCTGTTCCCTTTCATTCATATTATTAAAACCCGCGTTCCAGAAGCAAAGTTTGGGCCCTACTGTGTGTTTTGAAGTGAAAGCCCATTCAGTTTGTACCCCTAAAAGTTTCGTGCGACTTGGAGAATAAAGTGCAGCCTGCAAAACAGAGACACATTAAAAACCATCTTTCCTCATTCTCCTAAGGAGGGCTAATTTAAAAGGTAAACCAAAACATTCAGGGGAGTTGAAGGAAATCCCTGTCTCCTGAAAATGTCTGCAAGGAGGTGAAGTAGGAGCTGCAATGCTGCTGTATAATTACACCTACTGGGGATATTCATTATGATTCTTGGGTTACTCTAGAGTCTGACAATTAGTATTAAGTTAGACAGCTTGCCTGGGTATCATACAAATATTTTAACAGATTGTGCACAGCTCCTCCCGCAGTAATGTCTGTGCTTTCAGTTCCTCTGTTGCTGCTGAAGTACAAATACTACTAATAATAATAGTAGTAAACAGATACAGAAAATAAACACAGTTACAGAATCGTTTAGGTTGGAAAAGACCCTTGAGATCGTGTCCAACCGTTAGCCCTACTCTGCAAGTTCACCCCTAGACCACGTCCCCCAACACCACATCTAAGTGATGCTTAAACACATCCAGGGATGGTGACTCAACCAGCTCCCTGGGCAGCCTGTTCCAATATCTCACCACTCTTTCCGTGAAGAATTTTTTCCTAGTGTCCAGTCTAAACCTACCTTGTTTCAGCTTGAGGCCATT
>WUAM01000431.1:117427449-117449479 GCA_024336885.1 Actenoides hombroni
TGAGAGAAGCGCGTGTCTGAGAAGGGGGTGTTGTGTAGGGGGGGTGTGGGTTGGGGAGGGGAGAGAGGGGGGGTGTGTGGGGCAGAGGTGAGAGAAGGGGGGGGGGGGGGGGGCGGGAGGGGGGAACTCCTGTAAAATTCTTCATACTGATAAATCAAAAAGCAATCTCAGCAGTTAACAGATTATTCAAATTCAAAGGGAGAAAACATACCTGGAGGGGAATTTTCAAAAAGGCTCAATGTCAACTTAATTCTGCTCCCACTGAAGTCAATGGGAGCTAAGCCAGTACAGAGCGTGTTTCAAAATCTTAACCCTAGGATCTGCATACCCATCTGAGTTCGATGAGGTTTATTCTTTAGGAGATTCCAAGTTATTAAGGAAGAGATTTTCAGTAGCACCTGGGGGATTTAGAAGCACAGTTCAATTAGTCTTTCGGTGCAATTTGTGCTTCTAAATACCTGAGACAGGTTGGAAAATCTCAGGCTGAAACCCCGTCTCAACTGCTGGTTAAAGCCTCAGTGCACATGTCTATTCCGATAAAAATAGGATTCCAGTCTGAGGCACATGCAGAATGCTGCGTGTGGTTAGATGGGATGCCAGGAGAATAGGCTGTCACATTATCGTTAACTATAGATGAAGGGCACTGTCAAGTGAGGGACATTTGAGCACCGTTGCAAACACTGCCTCTCTGGGCCTGGCCTGGGTCCTGCCGGGGCCAAGAGCCGCGCTCGGTGACCTCTCTCAAACTGAGAGACCCCCAACTCCCTGATGATGCTAAGAGGGTAAGTTAGTATTCATTTCAAGCATGATGGAAGGATCTGGCGCTCCACTTTTTGGATTGGCATATCATTTAGGAGTGATGGATGCGGTTCCACGTCAGTGAACATGATTTACATGGGTTTAAATGGCTCCTTTTGACGAGGGTGGGGTTTTTTTTTCATG
Source organism: Actenoides hombroni (assembly GCA_024336885.1). NCBI lineage: Eukaryota > Metazoa > Chordata > Aves > Coraciiformes > Alcedinidae > Actenoides > Actenoides hombroni. The sequence continues at coordinate 117,428,392 of WUAM01000431.1, forward strand.
CAGTGTTACTACAGCCATCCAATAAAACCCTGCCCTGCTAGTTCAGTGAAGATGATCAGATTTAGGCGTCTTGACAGCCCTCGCTTTTTCTGCTGGCAAGAAAAGACGTATCCCTGCTTTCCCAAATTTCATGGAAGAGAAAACACAATTCCTTTTAAGCGTCTGGAAGAGAAAAGAGGAGGGAGTTCTGCCAGTCCGTGAGAAACTGGGAGAGGCTCAGCCCTGGTTCTTCGGAGGAAGGGTTCAAAGCCCAGCGGTGCTTCCTCTGCGAGCAGCGTGGCTGGCAGAGCTGAGTTAACCCCCTCATGCTTCAGGAGCTCCAGCTGTGACATGCCAGTGGCTCAGAGTTTAGTCTGCCTTTTTAGCTCGTAGGACGCGGTCTGCGTTTCCCACAGAAATGGGCATGTGCTGCTTTTGAGAGGTCAGGTTCTCCTTCAGATTCATTTAAACACTCCCACTGATGGAAACGAGTCAGACAGCTACTGAGCAACATTACAGCCAGAATGATGGCTTGTACCGTGCCGGTTCATCTCGGGACCCCTTGTGAAGGGGCCTTGCTTGACATTTTTACCTCTGCTGCAGTGTAATTTGGGGATCAGGCAGGAGGAGATGGGAGTAAGAAGTTGATAAATGTTTTCCTTTAAAAAAAGATGGTTAAAAAAGGATAGTAAATGTGAATTATTTTAGTGTGCAACACACCGCACAAAAATGACGAGAAAGCTTGCAACTGATTACAGGGGCTGTCCTAGTCAGGCTAAAATTAAGCCTAACAGGACAGCCAGTCTTAGTCTTTACTTGGGTAGAGCAGATGGGTGAAGGAGAGTTAAGTCTGTTTCTGTACCATCCCTTCTTCTCAGCAAGCCTTGTACTCGTGTCACAGGGAGGAAAAGCAGGAACATTACAGAGCATACCTAGAGAAATGCCAGATGCTCTTCTCCTGTGAGCAAAGGGGGATGAAGCAGCAGGAAATGAAAGGAGCCTCCTCCTGACGAATGCGGGGAGGCAGCAAGCTCTGGAAAGCAGGGTGAGATTGCTCCCCACTCCGTAGAGGAAGGGTTGTGGGAAGTGAAGTAGCTGTAATTCATGCCACCCATGCCAGCCTGTTCAAGGGACTAGTGTGATACTGAAAACAGAGTGAAGAATTACCACCTCTATACAATACTGAACATAAACCAAGCCCACTGGGGCCAAACTGTTTCGAGGGACAGCATTTGGACTTGCACTGGAAATAGCAGTCAATGAATGGCTCCAGAAGGTTCAGGTGACATTAAGAGTGGAGACTTACTGTCTGATGAGGTTATCTTTATGACAGTACCTTTGTTTACATATAGATAGTCCCTTGGAGCTGCTTCATAAAGGAAAATATGATGTCATTGTTGCAGGAAGGATTGTTGCAGAGAACTGCTGCTCCTGAGACCTTCTGAGTACACTCAAGCAGGGAAGCTCTGGACATTAGAAGGGTGGAAAAGGGTTCAAAATAGGCAATTCCTAAGCTGAATGAGGTTAGGCAGTGTGGGGCTCACCATCAGGTCAAAGAATGGTGACATTCTGGGGATGCTAATGGCATGTGAACCTAGGATAGGTCAGGAGGCAGCTGAATTGAATGTAAGAAGTGAACCATAGAATGGTTTGGGTTGGAAGGGACCTTTAAAGCTCATCTAGTCCAACCTCCCCTGCTATGAGTAGGGACATCTGCAACTAGAGCAGGTTGCCCAGAGCCCCAGCCAACCTGACCTTGAATGCTTCCAGGGATGTGGCATCCACAGCTTCTCTGGGCAACCTGTTCCAGTGTTTCACCACCCTCATTATAAAAAATTTCTTCCTTATACCTAATCTGAATCTACCCTCTTTTAGTTTAAAACCATCACCCCTTGTCCTGTCACTATAGGCCCTATTAAAAAAAAAAATCCCTCCCCATCTTTCTTACAGGCCCCCTTTAATCACTGGATGGCTGCAGTAGCATCTCCCCAGAGCCTTCTCTTCTGCAGGCTGGACAACCCCAACTCTCAGCCTGACCTCATAGGAGAGGGGTTCCAGACTCTGATCATTTTTATGGACCATCAACAGGTCCATGTCTTTCCTGTACTGAGGACTCCAGAGCTGGATGCAGTACTGCAGGTGGGGTCTCAGCAGAGCAGAGTAGAGGGGGCTCCTTAGGGACACCACTTGTCACTGATCTCCATCCAGACATTGAAATGTTCACCACCACTCTCTGGATGGGACCATCCAACCAATTCTTTATCCACCAAACAGTCCACCCATCAAATCCATATCTCTCCAGTTTGGGGAGGTTTAGAGAGAAGGATGCTGTGGGGGACTGTGTCAAAGGCCTGACAGATGTCCAGATAGATGACATCCACAGGTCTTCCTTTGTCCACTGAAGGGATAAGCTGCTGGAGTGGTCACAGAAAAATGTACTGTGAGAGAAGGATGCAGAGGTGTGAGAAGAAGACAAACGTATCCCCATGATAAAAGATAAAAGACTGAAGAGCTCCAGGCAGCTTTTCTTATTTGTGATGGAAAAGTGCCCGATAGACCAAGACTCCTGTCAGGTGGTCAGTCTCCAAACAGGTATTTAACACAGTCTGTTTTACTTTGGTTTCTGTGAGCAATTGCAGCTCCTGCTAAACATCTGTTAGAAACCTCCTTTGGATTCTGCATGGCTTGTCTGGCCTGTAGGCTCAGTCCAGGGTGATGTGTAGTAGGAGCTTTACTCTGGCAGGAGCTCTGCACAGATTGGTGATTTGGAGAGTAACGTTTTCTTCCCTCTTGGTCTAATCTTGGAGGAAGTGAGTCACTGCTGTTTTCCTTGCATTTGCTTGGAGGTTGTGCTGGTAGGGAGGACACATTATGTAAGTGTCAAGTTTCCCTTCCCTTCCCTTCCCTTCCCTTCCCTTCCCTTCCCTTCCCTTCCCTTCCCTTCCCTTCCCTTCCCCTAACTCATCCCACTTAATGCAGAAGAAACAACTGGACTTGAAATGGAGTCTCTGAATAAGTGGCTCTAAAAGGGCCAGATGAGCTATTTAAGTCATGGCCTCTGGTCATCCCTGCCACCCAGCCTAGCCTACTCCTGCCTTTACCTGGCTCAAGAGAAGAGATGAAAGGGTAGCAGTGCTGTATCCTTCCTCTCCAAGCAGAACCTGAGTCCTGTTGAGCTTCATGGGGAAACAGTGACCCTGCAGCAGCAAAACCTCTGTGAGATGGGAATCCTGTTGTAAGGCTGCCAGTGGTGTGAAGGTCACCCATAGCAGGATGGGCAGGTGAGGTGTAGAGAGGGGTGGTGTAAGAATTCCAGGATGTGCCTCGGGGCCATCCCTAAAGTGGTGCAACTCCAGGGCCTCTAAAGATGCCTCCCCTTCCTCACCCCCAGCTGAGCTGCTGGCACAGCACGGGGCTGAAGGCTGGGTCACAGTGCACGCAGGAAGGTAAGGTGAAAATAGCAGCCTACACATTTTGTGCTGTTCTCTTTCCTGACGTAATCAAGTCCTGTAAGTTTTACACACCAGTGCACAGATTACTGGCATTTACAAGGAAGCACGAGGAGCAGGCTGGCAACTGCTTGGAGGCATGCAGAATATCCAGGCAATTGCTCTGGAGCATGGGGAACACACAGGCAATTCAATTCCCAACTGGTTTCTAGGCAGGAGCTACCAATTAAAATTAAAAGAATAAAAGACTGCAAGCTTGGGACTGACGATATGCTCTGGAGAGAGGAGATGCCAACAGCTTGTGCTACAAAGATGCCTCTCTTTCAGTGGATTTCAAATGGTGAAAGAAACTCAGGTAACAGATCATTCTTTTCTTCTGGCTTCCCTGATTTTCATGTACTCAGTCGCACAGCCAAAATTCCTACAAAGACAGACGGGGCTGCTCCCCCTGAATTCCAAGCAGCCAGGCAGCCTTTTGAGAGCTGAGGCAGTGAATCTGCCAGCAGCCAGCTATACCTAGGAAGAGAGATTTTTTTAAAACCAAGCATCAGGTGCCTGAGCAGAGTGTTGAATGATGGGGCTGAGGTAATCTACTAATGAGAGCGTGGTATTTATTTATATACGTATGAAATTATTTAGGATTAAAACCCTAAATATTTTATCCATCTAATGCGTCTTTCACATGAATCGTTAACGAGTCCCTGAAGCAGCCCTCCCTTTCTGGTGGGGAACACTGAAGCCTAACTAGGTAAGGTCATTAGCCATACATGGGATCTGCAAAGCTGGGATTTATCCTGTGCCCGTCACAGCGGTCCCTGCGGATCACGGAGGAATTGGGCAAATTTTAATTGCAATTACCAAACTGCAGCTACCACGGGGCAGATGAAGTCATAAATCACAGCGTGTCGTTGATCATGAAGTCAAAGCATGCTTCCCTTGCTCCTCCCAGAAGTCGTGGGGTTGTTGATGAACTTGTCAGGTGGAGGCTGTTGGATGGGAGAATTTTCAGGAAAAGCAGGGAGTTTACCCAATTTTTTGTCATGATTTGTACAGAAGAGGATAGTGTCCAGACTGGTAGCACTAATAGTGCTCCAAGACGTAGATGTTGTCATTGTGGTGCAAGGCAAGAACTGTGATCTTACCTGAACTCCCTGCCAACCAGGGAAAGAACTGTGCCTGCCAGCCCCTGAGAAATGGTGGCACTGATGCAATCCAAACGTCCAGAGGTAGTGCAGGCATTGCTTGAGGATTTTTGTTGTCACACGTGGCCTTTACTTGGGAAGCAGAGTAAGAAAGTAAAAACCTTTCAGGCATTTCATCTCCATTGGGTAGCTTGGGAATCAGCAGCCTCCCCAGCACAGTACTTTAAAATCACTGTGGTACCTCACGTCAGCACAGTTCTGGTACGCGAGGGTTTGTTTCGTGAAGGATGAACTGTGTGGCTTTCACATTTCTCTTTCAGAGAGCTTGCTGGGGGAACTGATCCACTAGCAGGTGCAGGATGGAATCATTTATTATTGCTTACCTTAATAAACTGCATCTTAAATGATGGTATCGATCGCAGTGTTAAATGAAAAGGCTGAGCTGGCGTTACAGTATTTGACACAAGCAGCATTTTAAACCGTTGACACTGATGGCACGGTGCATCGGTATTGTTTTTGGAAAGCTATAGACTTAAAATATGGGGTTGCAGAAAATACAAGGTGCTTCTGAATTCATTTACCTAAATTTTGATCTGAAAATCAAAGACATCGCACGGCAAAGGTGCTCACCCAGAGTTCCTGTCCCCATTAACAAACACAAGCTAACGTTTGCTGTATCACTTCACTAAATTAATGACATTAAAGCACAGCAAAGATACATTTGCAGCAACCCTAGTAAGTTCTGTAGGATCTCCTGACAGGATAAACATCTCTTCTCTGCCCTCCTTTTTTTTTTTTCCCCTCCCCCCCAAACAAGCAATAAAAACATTTTGCATAAACAAATTCCAAATTACAACTAATCATAGGAAAGCTGACAAATGTATGCTATGCTAGTCTGTGAAAATACTAATCAAAGCAGCCTGTCAATTGTTAAAGTTAATGATTTAGATATGCAAAACTCTGACTAAATTTTTGTGGATAATTACATAATTACGCCTGGGTTAACACAATCAAAAATAGCAATTGCATGCTCCATCTTGAGACCACCACAGCAGTTCCCTGCTATCTTTTAAAGGCCTCTTTATCCTTGTTCCTCCCACACACAAAGTGCAGTGGGGAAAGGGGAAAAAAAAAACAACCCAACCTGGGAAAGAAAAGCAACTGTGGTAGGTGCCTCCTGCCTGCTCCATCCGTTCTCTGCCCTCTGCAAAAACAATCCCTTGGAGAGCAAAGCACCTGCTGGAGTGGGTGGAGATGCCAAAAAAGCCAGCCAGGTAAGGGGGGGTTGGAAACAGGAGAGATCTACTGTAACGAGCTGCAGCAGCAGCAGCACCTCTACCCGTGGATTAAAATATGTGTGACAAGGAGCTTTTCCTGTGGGAGCCCTTCTGGAGTGAAGAGAAGGGAGTTTATACTTAGTTTAAATGCTACAGGAACCCAGGACTGGCAAGGCTTGCCTAGGTCATTCCATTTTTCATTAATTTATCAAATCAAAAGCTCCTTTTGGTCCCAAAGAGCACCCTCCCAAGTGTTTGGTGTAGAAGGGGCTATCAAGCTCTTCCGTCCAAACTACCACACCTGTGAGCTATGAAATGCCCCTTTCACCTGACCATGTGCTTAAAGCCTTTGCTGGAGGTGCTGGAAGAAGAGAGGTTCTCAGTGGAGAGGAAATGAAATGGGGTAAGCAAGCCCAAAACTGTTGGGCGCTGGTCTTTTTTTTTCATCTCCTTTGAAAATAGCTCTGAATCTATTCTAAGCACCTTTGAAAAGCCTAGTTCTTGAAAATCTTGGATTTCTCTTGCAGCACTGGGGTTTTTTTTTACCTTCTCATGGTGGCTTCTTGCTCTCTTTTTATACTAGGTCTTCTTTTTATACTATCCAGTGTGGAGATTCCAGCTGTCGGGCATCTCAGGGAGGTGATACAGTATAAATAAAATGAGTATTGGGCTCATGAATACTGGGCTTGTTCCTGAATGTCACATTGACTGGGATGGGGTAATGATAGTGAGGGGAATTTAAAAAGTAATATATCTCTTGTGTGATTTTTTATCATAATTTTTCTATACAGCTTTCATTAAATAGATGAATGACCTAAATGAAAAAGAGAAATAAAGTGAAAGCATAAAATCAGTCCCTGTCAAGAGCTACAGAAAAAGAGCCAGGGCCCCAGCCTTCTGAAATTGGCTGCCTAAATCTGCAAGTAGGTGTTCAGGTGGATGACTGCCTTTACTAGGGGCTTACTAGTAGTAGGGACTGAACATTTGAGGGAAGCAAATGCCCACTGATCTAAATTCCAAACCCTCCTCCCCCCCACCCCAAAAAAAAAAAGTGCTGTCAAAGTCAGCTTCAGCTAATTGATGTTATGGGCCCCATTATTGCTTTATTTTATATTTTCAAGAGTGACTGTTACAAATCCACTCGGTGGGTTGCTCAGCCTGTAATAAGGGCATGAAATCAGATAGTAGTGTGGTTGGATGTCTGAATGAAACCTGAAATGATGTTTTGGAAACCTCACAAGCACCTGGAGCAATAGCAGAGCTCTGAGGCACTATTCACCAGTCTTACACTGCTTACTTCTGCTGCACTGATGAAGCAAAAATAAACTTCCTGTACTTGGACAGATTTTAAACATTTTTCTCCAAGACAGAAACCAGATGGAATATTTTCACAGCTGACACCAAAATTCACAGTTTTCGTGACTTCTGTGATACTGTGATTTATACAGGGACTTTCTGTTATAAGCAGCCCTGAGCAGACAGCCTCTTGCCATTCAAGCTTTCAAACATTATTTGGATTGGTAGGTCAAAAGATTGTATTAGCTGTGTGAAATGTGAAGTATCAGTGGATTTAAATGATAGCTCTGTGGGCTCTTCTGTTTCTGCATCTCGACCGTAAGTCGTAATCATAAAATATGATAAAAGTACACCGCTCCAAAAGGGATAGCAAACCCTTAAATGCCTTTAAATTAATCATTTCTAGAAGCAAACAAAAAATTCTCATGTCAGGGCATGAGCACAAGGCAGGCTATTGTCTCCAAGCACTTGCTAGCTCTCTTAAAGGGGGGAATGTGAGTGGCAGAAGGCATTCTGCTCGGGGCTGCATGTTTCACGGGCAATCTTTTCAGATAAAGATAAACCTGACCAAAAAAAAAAAAACAGTGATGGAAGTTGGTTTTGGTGTTTGTTTATTTTCCCTTGCTGGGGAGCCAAGTCGAAGCTGCTGGTAGACCGGGGTAAAAGGAACCAGTGGAGAGCGTGGGACCTGGCAGAGCTGGATGCAGGCAGGCGGTTTTTTCCCCGTTTCCTTAGCTCTCCATTTGTGCCTGGATCAGTTTGTTGTTCTTTGCAGCAGTCCAGCTTCTTCTCACCTTTGTGAGAATTCATGGTTTCCTGGGAAACTTGTGTTGACCTGTACTTGAAGAAAACTTCAGAAACGCATTGATTTTTCTGGTTTTATAGGGCTTTGTCTACACACGAGAGCAGTATTTCAGCAACCCTGATTGCTGCCTGCCTCTTTCCAGATACAGTTCCAGACGTTATGTTTTCCTTTCACGGTGTTAGGTGATGTGGCTTTTGGCTGCCTGATATCCTTACAGATCTGGAGCAGCACCTTGGTACTCCTGGGGCTAAGAGTACTCAAGAGTTCAGCCTGCTGAGAGAAGCAGTGTTCGAGGTATTCCTTGTGTGTGTGTGTATTTCTAGGATTCCATACTCTGAAATCCACCTTTCTCCCCATCCAAGAGAGCTGATTCTCACTGGGTTCCAGAGATCAGAGAAGTGCCTTGTCTTTAATCAGGTGTTTGCTTAGGAAGGGATGTGTTGTTGCTAGGGGATGTAATTTCTTCCCAGCGCTGAGAAAGATGGAGGTATATATAATTTTACGTGTTTATAATGTGCACGCCTTATCTTTATAGGAGGATTTATTGTGTAAATCAATGACAAAATAAATGGTAACGGCTCCTACACAGACAGTGCAAGGGAAAGGCTCAGCCTGTAATGTGTTTTTCCTGATCAACCAGTTCTTAAGGTTACTGGTATACCAAAGTGTCCTCAGTCTTCTGCTGGTCTCAACTCCAATGCAGTGAACAAAGTAACAAACCCACATTTATCCTCCACAGTGAAATGGTGCTTGATGTTGTTTGGACCTGATGTGTGAGACTTCCCCCCCTAACAAAAAAAATGGTAGAAATATGGTAGAGACAGAGAAGGGTAATAACCTGTAGCAAATCTTCAAGTCTTACTAAATTGCATGCTAAATAAATGTTGGTTCCAATGATATCTGATGAAAATTGGCATGCACCAAAACATTTGGTGGCAACATATGGAAGGAGGTGTGGGAGACGGTTAGAAGAAGCTTTCCACTTCTCTGTACATGTTTATAATCTAGTGTCCTCAACATTATCAATACTCCATATTGAAACTGTCTGTATGCAACCTGGCTTACAAAAAAAAAAAAGGTGCTGGTATGAGTAAAAAATACTGCCATTCTTAACATGTTATTTCCCCACGTAGACCTTTTTTTGCCTGTTTTTTTTCTTTCTTCTTTTGTTTTTCTTTCTTACCCACCCCCTTGCCAGCTTCAGTGAATCCAGACACTGTATTATGAGGTTCATGCTAATGAGCAATTGTTTAGAAGGCTGTAGCACACATCAGTAATGTTCTTCTCCTACAGACAGTCACTGAAATCCAGGAAAGCACGTTGTAACTGCAATGCTGATATATATCTAGGGCAGTTTAAACAAATGCAGCCATTTTTGCAAGGTACTTCCTTTGGCTACGCTGATCTGGCAAATTACTGAAATATATGCTTGAATTCCATGTGTCCTTGCTGTGAAGTCAATGGGATTACTTATATGTTTATGTACTGTCGTGGTTTGAGACCTTAAAACATAGGAGGACATTTGGCATTTAGAAAAACAGGGCTGGAAGGAGCCTCAAGAAGACCCCTTCACCAGGCTTGGTTATATTTATGCCATTCCTGGCAGAATTTGTTTTCTAGGCTGCTCTTGAAAACATCTGGTGATGGAGATTCCAGATTCCATCGCTTTCCCAGGCTCCATCACAGTGCTTCACTATCTTAATTGTTACAAATGTTTTCCTCTAATGTCTGACCTACATCCATCTTGCTGCAAGTTAAACCCATTATTGTTTGAACCTCCTAACAAGCAACAACTCGGCGTGTGACAAGCTTTTACGCATTTAAAGTCTCAAAATTGCTTTCCCAAGAATTCTTTTCTCTGAAGACAGCGAAGTTTTCAAATCTTTTCTCCTGGACGCGTTTTCTGGACCTCCAGTCGCTCCCATTGCTTTTCTTCTGGAGCTTTCCAATTCGTCCATCTCTGCCTTGCACTCTTCCTCTCTCCATCCCCTGCTGACTTTCAGCCCTTTTCTTGACACCGCTGTAATTCGTCCACGTCTCCTCAAACTCTGAACCTCCGCACTTGCGCGTTGTCCTGCGCGCATCGTTTGGATAGTCTGCAGGCACGGTAAGCCTGCTGTTTCACGGCCAGATGATTGATGAAAGTATTGAACAGAATCATATCCGCAGCACAGTTTCATAATCCTCCTGTCCCGCCAGTTTGCTGGCTTCGACTGTAGGCAAAGGATAACTTTCTCTACACATCACGCCCGGCCACTTTCCTACCTGTCTCGCAACCGTTTCATTCGGACCGTGTTTTGTTAGCGTGCGTGTGAGAGTGACATTTGAGACAGCACCAAAAGCTTTACTAAATCAAGAAACGTGACATCTCCTGCTTTGCTTCTGCCACGAGGCCTGCTCCCATAAGGCAGAAGGAAATTAAATTGATTTGACAGGATTTATTCTCTACAAATCCATACTAGCTGCTATTCATTTCCATGTTATCTTCTCGGCGCTTACAAATAGTTTGATTACTTGTTTTGATGTTTTCCTGAGGATTGAAGTCAAATTGGTTGGTAACTCCTTAGCTCTGTTTTACCCCCCGCTTTGTGGAGCTAGATTTGCTGTTTGCACTTTTCCAGCCTTTTGGCACCTCATCTTCCATTCTTGCTGTCAGGGTTTAGGGTCAGGGCGGCCCCTTAGACCTATGACAGACGCTGTCAGAGGTGCCTGTCCAGAGGTTCAGAGATTGCCTAAGTGACCATTAAAAAATCCTGAGTTGAAATTCATTGTGTCCAGTCAGTTTGAAGACCTCTGATTCGTTTAAGGGCACTTTAAACTGCTCTTTTTAGGCCATTATCTTCCTGCTACTACATCTTCATTTCTTATCTGCACTGGCATCTGTGTCCTTTAGAAGTTTCCCAGCAGCACTGCCAATTCTCCTGAACTTTTTTTTATTTTTGCCTTTCATGAGATCTCTTTGAGTTTAGGTCAACTGCCGGAGTTTAATCCTCCTGCCATCAATGGTTGTGTTGCTTCTGGATCGAGGCTTAACTGGAGACTATGGAAAGAACCTCAATTTCTGGTTCTTACTTGGACAGTAGCCTGGCTGCCGTGCCAGAGCCCCGAGTGGAACCAAGAACTGCACTGATGGGACCTGTGGTGGGTTGCAGTTTGGGGTGCCCGCTGACCAGATTGTGTAGGGCTGGGTTTGAGCTGATGTATTGATTCGTTTTCAACCAGAACAAAATAGCTCAACTGTCACTCTGGGAGCTTAACGAACGCTTGTGCCACAGCATCTGGTTTTATTTTAACAAATAGTATGTTCAGAGAATAAATTGACCGGGTTGTGTTTACCTCCTGAAGTTGTTGTTCGTGGTGGCACTTTCTCGTTCTCAGTTCTTTCCCTGCTGGTCAGGTACCAGAATGGTAACTTCATCCTAGATCTGCTTCCCAAAGTAGGGTTCATGGTTAGAAGCTGGCGTATGTTTTCATTCAGGACCATTTCCATGATGTCAGTTTTTCCATAGTCAAAAGGATATTCAGTTGAGATTACTCTTGAACTAGGAACAATTCACTGTATATAAATCAAAACTCACTCTGCCATTTATAATATATTTATGAGGGCTTTTAGTTTCTCTCCTATGGAAGAGTATTTTCATTCCTCTTATTTTGCATAATCTTTTTTTTTTTTTTTTTTTCTGAAAGGAAGAGATGTAAAAATTCAATAGCCAAGGTTGTCACTCTCAGATGTGCAGTGAAGGACTAGGCTACAAAACTGCAATATTCTATATAATTTCATGGGGTCTTCTAAGGAAATATGCTGATTTTTATGGGGGCTCTTATGGAAAAATTCTGATTTCATGTAGATTCAGGTGAAAAGGTAGATTTCATGGGATTCCTGGAAATGGCTGGATTTGCCTGGTTCCATGAAATCTATGAGAGCCATGGAGAGCTGCACAGTTCTTGTCGTGGAGTAAATTTGTATTGTGGTCTGCGGAACTTTTATTGTCTGTGTACAGCTGTTCCTCTGACACACATTATGCATTCTGGACCTCTTCCTCTATCTTGTAGTCTCTTCCTGTGAATATTTTACACTTCTTGATGGATGCATAGTGCTCTGATCCTCAGATGATAGAAATCCATGACTGCCTAGAAGGGAGGTTCGGTGTGCGAGTGTACTTGGGGGAAGGGCATGAAAAAATAAGAAATACTAAGTACAGTCCTGGGGATTTCGTATTTTATGGTAATTGTAGCTTATTTTATGCAATATAGGAGGGGAAAATAATCAGGACTAAGGAATAGGAATGCTTTATCATATTCAACGTGAGATCTAAGCGCTGTAGAATCAAAAGCAATTTGTAAAATCCCATCTTGTGCAGAGGGTCCAGCACAAGACCACCCCAGGAGCACATAAAGCTTCAGAGGAGAATGACTGTGTTGTGGCATCTCAATTTATCCTGTAAGCAATGCCCTCGCTGGCTGGGATGTGCTCACGTTGTTCCCTGTCTTGAGAGAGGCAGCAGAGCTGAAATAGAGCTTGCTTTTCAAGGGGAGAAATTAAGACGTAGAGGAGAAAAGGAACGCGTCCTTAGGCAGGGCTTGAAAATCAATGGTGAGATGAGGTGAAAACTTGCAGGAAGGGCATGGGAAATGACAAAGCAAAAGCGATATTAGGTAAGTGGAGGAATCAGCAAGGAAAGAATCGGGAAGCAGATTAAGCCAAATCTATGCCGGGTTTTAAGTGAAGAAGACTGAACAGTGTCTTGAGATGAAGAGGGAGCCATCTGATTAGCTTTGATTTAATGACATTCTTGAACATCTTCGTGTGCCTGAGCAGCCAGAACCGAGAACGTTCCTGACAGTGGAGATGAAGCCTCTCCTGGGGAATTGCCTTCCCCTCGGCTGAGGGGAGCCGTGGAGAAACATCACCGGGCAGAGGCGTGGGGCTCTGGTGGTGTTTCTCATGCAGGGTTGGTTCTCCTGCAGAAAAAGGAGCAGAAATAAATATCAGGGTCCTGGCAGATGTCCTGTACTGCTCCCACTTCCCGGAGAAATGGGAAGCAGAGAGAGATCAAGCCTTGTCTGTATTTAGGCTCTGAGGGGCCAGAGGGTCAAATGAAAAGCCATGTTTGGTATGTGAGGGGAGCTGTTCGTGTTGGCTGCAGTGGGCATAGATACTTGTGCTGCATGCTGTGCTGTTCACACTGCCTGCTACTCACTCTTTTCACTGTTCCTAGGATCTGTATTCCCTTTGGCTCAGTTTCTGTAAATGCTAAATAGAATTTTGCCATGTATAATGTTTTCCAGAGAAAACATCATCACCTTTTGTTATATTATTTTGAAGGAGTTTTTGGCCTGCTGGGACCTAGAACTGCTTTTCCCCCTTCCCCATCAAACAACCTACAATCCAACTCTCCTTTGCATAATCCTATTTCAAATATGAACAATATGAATCCTCCAGTTTATGCTAGCAAGGAAATTTGAGTGGTTATATTTCATCATTGCCTTAGAGAAGAAGGGCAGGGCAGCTGCCAAGCTGTCTTTGTACAGATTTTCTCGGCTGAAATCTAGTGAAGAAACTGTAGTCATCCTGATAACATTCAAGCTTCCCCCCCCCCCCTTCTCTTTTGCTAGCTCACAGTATCAGCAGGTTGTGGCTGTGCATTTTTCACTTGCAGGAGATAACAACAGCCTGCCCACCTCATCCCCAAAGGGTACAGGTTAGACAAGGTCCTACTGTCTCTGGCTGCAGTTCCCTGATATATCTGCCTCTATCTTGGTGACCCTCAGCTCACTGTAGTGATGCCTGTATCACCTCTAGGATTTCGAGTCAAAAATGGCTGGGTAAAATGTTCTATACCATAATGCAGTGAACTGGTTGGAAGCCTACTGTTGAGCTTTAGCGAGCTTCTCAACACAGAGAAGGGTTGTTCAGCATGAAAATAGCAAAGCCTAGGAGGAGATGTCTGTAATAGCATTGACCAGAGAAGCCTGTAGGTCAGGAGGAGCTGTGGGAGGTTGGGGTGGATGTTAGGCATCTGGCCTCTGCTGTAGTGACTCTTCCCTTGCCAGGGAGCTGGGCCCTGTGGTGAAAGGGCCAAAGCCAGGTGTGATGTCTCATGGGATTGCACCAGGATGTGTTGGTACTTCTAGTCCAGAACATAGATGGGTTTCGTCCTTCGAAACTTTCCAGTTACTCCTTTTCCTTCCATCCAGAGTACACTTGCCTTATATGTTTTGTCAAGTCGGGTAACAAGAAAACGTCCACTTTGTAATATGTTTTGGCAGACTGTCCCTTTTTCCCTAGAAGCAATTTGTGCCAATATCTAGCTACTCTACCAACTAAGTATACATGGCTAATGCCTACAAGCTGATTCATGGTGACGGGCCCTGCTTGCTCAGAGTGTTCTGTTCACACCAGATGCTGCAACCCTGACCGTATACTTGTGGATTAATGTGCTTGATTAAACATGTGTACAGAGCTGGAGCTCGCAGTACAAGGGCATGGACTATCTGAGCCTTTAATCTCAAATGTACCCCCTGGATAAGGTAGATGGATTAATATCATCACATGTAATCGTATAATTTTACCTCTTGACTCCTCTGACTGCCCCCACTTTGGAAATCCCCCAAAATCAGAGAGTCATGAGACCCTGGGATGCCTGAATTCCCATAAAGATGCACGTTACCTGCAGTTCTTTCCATCAAGGGAGAACTGGATGGCAACCCAGCTATTTCCTGTTGGGTGTCTCCTTTCCAAGCAGTCAGAGGCAGTGGGACTGGAGTGCCCGATGCTGTGCTGTTTGCCTGTGTCTGACATCGTGATTTCTTCTCCGGAGTAAGCTGGCTAAATTAATTTGATTTTAAAGAAGTGAAGCACTGAGACTGTGCCTGACATTTTCAGGATTCCAGGACGCTATGTTCCCAGATCAATATGCTGATTTAGTAACATAACTTATGCTCAGGAAGGCCATGTGACACTCCCAGACCCATCCATCTTAGTTGAGCACTTCTATCAGAGCTGTGCAAATCCAGAGCAGCAAGGGAGATTTTTGCAAGTTTCCCATTAGAAGGGAATAGTGTGGAATTACAAACAAACCCCTTCCCCTTTCCCCCCCACATACCAGATTTGAATTGGACCCCTTTTCTCACGTTTATTTTTAGAGCTGTTTGGGACAGGCATAACTTTAAGCCTCGTGTGGTATACAAATACATCATCATTGCTTCATTACCAGTCACTATTCATAACAAGTAAACAAAGTTGATAGGATATTCAATATTATACCTGATTTTCGGTGTAATATTGTTCTGGGTCTCTGTGGAAAATGTGACCTGTAGCTCAGGAAGTAACGGACCAAGTTTGACATTGTGAGTTATGGCCAACAGCGTAAATACAATTGAGGCACTTTAATTTGCAGAAATGTAATACTTAGCTACGTCTGATGGATTTAAAATGCTTTTCAGCCCAGTTTACTTGAAGATAACTTATTTTGTAAGACGACTGGGGCAACACTACAGTTCTTGAAGTCCTATGTTCTGTAGCATAAAGACAGAGAAACGAGTGTATTTATGCCTTCTGAAGGCAGCAGAGGCTTGTCTGTTGACTTTCGTGGGGCCCTGGATCAGATCTTTAATGAACATCTCCTGATATCATTATAGGAGCAAATATTGGAGCAGCATCATGAAAACTTCAGATTTTGTCGATACAAAGGATTTATTAAATTTTGTTTAGACCAAGAAGTAGTTTGAAAATTGCTTCTTCTCCTGCTGCTCTGCTCGTGCTTATCCCACGGCGACTTGAGCCACCCAAAAGAGTGTTTTGTCCAAAAGGAGCTCGGGCCAAGATTAGGACAAAGGAAGAAACCACGCAATACAAAAATCCACCAGCTTATTTGAAACAAACAGGCAACAGTTGCAAATTCAGAAATCCAAGCTGAACGCACCCAAAGAGCTGTGGGGAGAACTTCTTGGATCTGATAAGAATTTCCCAGGTGTGCTGCGTCGGGTGGCAGAGAACCTGATGGTTTTGAAATGTAAACACACAGTATGTAAAACTCCAGCCGTAGAATTAATGAATCATGTTAATTTCACACTGCCCCCGCTTTGGACTCATTAGTGCAAATTAAATGCTGCACTTGTCAGGCACAGCAGTTTGTGCATCGTGTGTTGCATTAAGAAGTATTTTGGGATCCATTTGCACAATGTGAAAATAGTGTGAAAATATTTTTATTTCAATTAGTGGTAGTTTCATGGTCATTAAAAGATTTCTTTAATAGGCTTAGACTCCCATGGCCTGCACAGCTGCATGAGGTCTGGTTTGCATTCAGAGGTGGGGGAAAAAAAACTGTAGTGGGAAGGCAGACGTTTAGCTGACTGGATTTACTTAATTACCCCCCACCCCATTCTAAAACACCAAACCAGGCTGATCAATTATCTGTCCCTTCATCAGAGGCCAATTGCTTAATTGCAAATTATCCCTAATAATTACACAGTCAAATAACTACTGGATTTATTTTTAATGAACGTGGGAGCCCTTAACAAGGATTTAAATGTCCCCACCAGGATTACTCAAAATCGACAGCTATCACAGGGCCGGAATCTGCCACTCTCTCTGATGTGGAGGAGGACCTCACTCTGCTTATTTTCTCTTCGCTTTCAGTGCGACTCAGGGAAGTAAAGATGCCATGTCCGTGCTCGTTTTCCCCTTTTAACACTTTTTTTTTCTCTCTTCAGTAACTTTCTCTCTTCAAATTACCTTAAATCACGAGGTACATGGGCCCTGTTCCCCGGCGTTGGCCACTCCTCAGCCTGGAAACAAGAGGTATACATTGAAATACTAAACCAACTAAGAACAAGAATTTAAATATAATGCCATGTCTGCTCACCTGCAGGCAAAGAAGGTTCAGTAGTTGAGTTAAGTAACAGAAAAATTGGAGTGTGAAGGGGGAAACAAACATGAATGTAAAGGAGCGTGCAGAGGGGAGCCAAACTGTACATGCTTTCTAACACGGTGCCGGTAACTGAACTGCTTTGGAAATAGAAACTCAGCATCTCTCTGTTCTTTAGCTTTCTTCTATCGATGTCCAGAGGTCCAGTTCAGAAACCAGGGTCCCACTGTGCTAACCACAGTAAACCCACTGTAACTCAGTGTCTCCCAGCACCGCTGCCCAGCATCTAAGCAAAAGCACACTCTCGGTTCTGATTTGCTTTCTGGCTGCTGTGTTGCCTGCTCTTTGTAGGTCATGTGTAAGCAATTTTTCCGCTGCTTTTTCTAGGAGGTTAAGTAATTAACTTGGAGGGGAATGGAAAGCTGTGATCTTGTCTCACTTTAAAAGGCCTTTTCCTGAGATTTCTGCAGCATGCCTCTTCCTCCTCTGAAATTTCTTACTCTGGATTCTTGCATGGGGAGTTTATATTCTTGACATCAAAGCCCCAGCTGGTATCTTTCTTGATTGTGAAGCATCCTATGGTATGTTACACTCCTAAAGAGATTTTAACACTGACAGAGTGAGGCAGGAGGACTGTTTTGTTTTGTGGGTTGGGGGTTTTTTTAATGACTGAGCCCTGTCTACTTGTACTCTGCTGTGATGGGTGTCAACGTTTGCTAATGCAATCACAGCCTGACAATTTCAGCTTGCACTTAATGGCTCAGTGGCTAGAGGACAGGATACTCGAGTTCCTGAAACACGGCTGGATCTTCAGGTTGCCACTATGTGAAAAAACGACCCTATAACTGGTGTAAACTTGACCAAAATCTGGATTTATTTAAAGCATAGATGATCCCATAAATATCTATTCAGTAGCATTCATCATTTTCATGCATGACTTTGACTATCTTCTCCAGTCTGTCTGTGCCATTGTCAGGCTATTGGGTTTGTTCCGTACGGGGTTAATTAAGAATACACTCTGGTTTGTACACATGGAATTAGCACATTAAAGTCCATCTGGATTTCTTCCTGTGTGCCCCTTGTTCACAGAATGGAAACCAAGACCTTGCACTTCGAAAGCAGTTGCTGGGTTTATTCTGTATCAGATCCAGTAATGGAGGAAGAATCGTCTGCCCATCCTTTTCAACTGAGCAGCTCTTTTCTTTCCTGTTTTTCTAATTGATTTACCTTACCCTTTGATGTTTTTATTACCAGTTTCTCATTCCTTCCTCCTTGGTTCCTTTTTCCCTTAAATACACATCCCAGTCTGCACTGCTGTTTGCTTTTCTTAAGTTGTGATTAGCCTTGACTTTTATTCACATTAAAAATACCCTTTTTCAGTATTTGCAACCCTGAAATAAATGCCCATAATGGCTAAGGGTGCCAAATTCTAGTCCAATATTAGTTAGAAAACTCCAGCACAGTTGTTTTTCTTCTACTTTTCTTTTTAATCTGGAATCAGCACATCTTCCAGTTTCTTCAACTGCCTTATAATTTGTTCAGTGATCACTTTTCTGAGAGCAACACTAGGTACAGGCACCTTCCTTTTTTTTTAAGCTCTCTTTTTCCATCCCATGCCTAGTGTGGCTTTTCATGCATCAGAAATGAGTGGGAAACAACCTTTTTCCTCAGCATAGTTCGAAGCACATTTCTCAATGAATCTTTCTCTTCCCGTGTTCTTTGTCTTGTCACAATAAACAATCAACAGTTCCAAAGAACGCTGTAATTAAAATTTCCTGAAGGAATACTGGTTGTTATGGATACTGTTAAGTATACTGAGAAGTGTCGTGGGTTACTGAGAAAGAAGACGTGCTAATATATAGTCTTTTGACCTCATTTTTACCGGGGAGGGGGGGGGGGAAGAAAAGAAGGTTGGTAAAGTAGAGAGACACATTGGAATACAGAGTGCTCCTTCAGCCTGCTCCTCGGAGGAAGGGTTGTCAAGCAGCCTGGAAGCCAGGGCGGCAAGAGGAAAGGGTCCGGGCTGCCCAGCCCTCCCAACAGCAGACGCTGTCCTGGGCCGGCCTTCCCGAGGAGGCCGCGGGGCGAGCGCGGCCGGTGCCAGCCGGGCTCGGGCAGCGGGGAAGGGAGGGCACCTTCTGACGCGGGGCCCGAGAAGCCCTGGGACGGGCTCCGCAGACGGGCCCCGGGCCCCCGCCGCCTTCTCCCGCCGGGGCCAGGCCCAGGCCCCGCAACGCGGCCTCTGGAGCCAGCCGGGGATTCCCCGCGGGGCCGAGCGCGGCTGGAGGGAGGCGGCTCCGCCGAGCTCGTCCCGCTGCCCGGGAAACCGGCCCGCTTTCCGCCTCTCAGCCGTTTTCTGGCCGGGGACCCGCGGGGCCACCCGGGCCGGCCGCCTTCGCTTCCCTAGCGGCAGTCGGGAGGGCAGCGGGCAAGGGCCCGGGGCAAGCCTGAGCCGCTTGGGATGTCTCTGCTCGGCTGGCAGAGAGGCTGGGCTGTCTTTCTGTCCGTCTGTCTGTCCGTCCATCTTTCTGTCTGTCCCTCCTGAAAAGCAGGACAGGTTTGTCCTTGAATTCTATTTACCTCCCTACAGCTTCAACCACTCTTGCCTGTGTTAAGTCAGGCTCCTGGCTCTGCCTGCCCTCTGTTACAGATAACGTACAAACTCACTTCATAGCGTGTTTGTTTCTAAAAACGTCATTAAAAATTTGGCAGAAAGTAACATTTTTTTGTCTGCTTAGACATTTAACCCTCCAAATTTATTTTTTTTATTGCTTAATCCAACACATCCACTTTGATAATTTGGCCTGCCACCCTCTCTTTTTACTCTTTCTGACTGAAAGGTAAAGGATTCTGCAGCAGCATTCTCTGCTGTGAATGTACATCCAGAGAATTCTGAGAGTGTCTTTGAAAAGCAGATAGTGGCTCACCCAAGACAGAGACCATGGCTTTGTGTCTACACCCTGTTGCAACGTCAGCGCTGCTGTCATTGCACCTATAAAAAGGCAGCGATCTGCCTTAACAATTCTCTAAAATACATAGAACCAGGTTGCAGGGCAGAGTGGAAATTACCCTGGGACATCCTGGGAAGCCCTACAAACAAAAGTAAGAAAAGTCTAGAATGAACTGAAGGAAAGATGAAGCTTGAAAAACAATTAAAATGAGGAAGGCACAGAATGGTCTCTCAAGTGCTGCAAAGGCCTCTTGTATTTGAATACCTCATTAAGCAGCTGCATGGGAGCTGAGCATCTAAATTCCTTAAAATCTGGCCCCAAATAACTAAGATTTTAAGCTGTCTGAAAAGGGAAGCGATCTTCTGTTTCAGGATATGAAAATACGGGATGAGCAGTTACTTCCCACTCCATGTATTGAAGATTTGTCTTATCAATCATAAGCCTAGGAAATAATAGTGGAGATTGAAATTCTGTACAGCTCCGTACCGGTTTATTTTCAGTCATACAGAACAGGAAGGAAGGCTTCGAGGTCCTACCTTATGAATTAAATATCTTGTAATGGAGGCTGGATCCTGGGAAGTGTTTGGCTCTGAGCCCGTGTAGAGCTCCATGGGACTGACCCTGTGCTTGCTTAGGTGGGTGCCTGTGTGTCCCTTGCTAGATCAAGGCACATCCTAGTTCAGCCTAGAAAAGCTCACGGGCTGGGGCAGAAATGTTCAAGTTATGCAGAAATTCTCTTACCTGATGGAGGTATTTTAAACTTCTGTTCCTTTAAAAAGACAAACCCAACCCTTTTCATTCAGTTCTAGGCGTGATAAATTTGGAGTTTTAGGAGAAAACTGCTTTTGACTTACGGTGCTGAACTAAATTAGGAAAGGGGGGGGGGGGAAGCATTCCAAAGGTACAATTTGGAGTCAACGCTAAAAAATTTCGGCATATAGGCAAAATTAGAAGTAGCTAAGAATAGGAACTTAAAAACTACTGCGCCCTCTCAGCCATGTCATCGGTGTTGCTACCGTGGCACTACAGTAATTTATTGTTGCAGAACTTTCCCTCCTAGAACTCTCTAAATATTTTAAGGGATTTCAATTACATATTACAGGGGAATGTCTTTAAAGCGTTGGAGTTTGCCAGCTTCAGGGACCTTAGAGGAATCCACGTGCAGAAAAGCAAACAAAACCAATGAGAAATGTACACCATTTAATTAAAATACCTGGTTTTGGCACGTTCTTTTTCATGCTAACCATGACTTATTAAGGAATAAAGCCCTGCATAAAATACTTTAAGTGTACAGATAGAATTTTTTTTTAATTATTATT
>WUAM01000431.1:117449487-117464941 GCA_024336885.1 Actenoides hombroni
CAACGACTTGTCACCAGAAAACAAGAAAAAATATTTAAAAAGTTATAGACTTGGGTGTATTTTTTGCTCATTTCATATATTAATAAGTTATGGACTGTTTGTGCGATCAATAATTTAAAGGCTCATTGTCCTGAGAAATGCTGAATTCATTACGAGGGGGAGAAGCAAGGGATTTGATATCTTCATCTGGGTAATCACTTGTTATGATGGATGTTCAGTTGCTGTGGAGGCGGGCAGGCGGGATGGCTGCGCGGTGGGGAGCACCCCCACCCTCGCTGCCAGCCAGGACTCGCCAGCTCTCAAGTTTCAGATGGAAACACACGGGTTATTTTTGCCACACGCAACTAGGAGGTGTAGTTTCCAGGCTGTTGCAACAACAGAGTTGGTACTCCCAAGGCAAAAGAGCTCTCCTCTTCGCGCCGCGCTCGGGTCTTTATTGATTTCGAAGAGTGGGATTCGGGAGGGGAGGAAGGCTTGGGTGCTTCAGGAAATTGGTTTTGAGTGACAATCCTGTCCCTGCAGTGCAATGCAAGGTACTTTACAGCAAAGCAGTGCTATGTAAAACACACTTCAACATTTCAGTCTGGGAGGCAGTAAATGGAGTTTCTGTTTTCTAACGGACTTCACTTGGCAGCCAGATTTCTCCTGACTTCTGTATGACTTGGGCTTCTGGATTCCTGTGATGTTCTCCACTTCACTTTGACATTGAACTCCACTTTTGCCTGCTTTATGAGGCTGCATAAAATAAGTGATATGTCTCAATCTTTAGGAATAAATGCTTGCTTCCTTTGAAAGTTCAAACTGGGCCCACTGGTAGTAGATGAAAATTAAAAGGAGTTGTGAGAGGGGTAAGCCTGCTGTCACGATGACAGGAAACAGAGGCCTCTTGGAGAGTCATGTAGGTATCTTGATGCATCAGGAAAAATGTGCTCATTCCCTGTTGGTTTCTATCTTACCAGGAACCAGCGCTGCGAGGGAGGGAAGATCCCACGTGCAATTCTGGGCCTGGGGGACTAGATTTGACCATGCAGCTCAGTGAAGTTCTCCATCTCTGCTGGCACCAGTCTAGCTCCTCCCATGGGGGCTGCACGCTGCAGGAGCTGGTGAGTAGCTGTGCTCTGACATTGGTATAATCAGTGTTAAGAATTTGTGCCAAGTTTTGCTCTTGGTGCTACCAGTGTTCTTCTAAAATCAACTAACAAAGGCGACGTAGCTGAGAGCAGAGCGTGGCTGTTTGTTTTGTTTACACTCTCTTCTATCTGTGCTCTCTGTGGTGGGCCCTGCTGGTATTGGTGCCCCAGCTCTGAGCAGCTCTCAGCAGGCACTCAGCTCACCAGCCCAGACTGGGCTGTACAATGCTAATCATTTCTAAGAGGACTAAGTGGATTCCAGGTATGATATTATTAGTACTGAGGTAACTGGGTGACGCACCAGAAGAATTTGAAAGAATTTGAAATTGCTAGCTCAGTTGTGAGCTTAGGGGACTCTGGCTTATTCTCCCTTAAATACACTCTTTCCATATTCCCTTGACTGCAACTAAACTGCAGAATATTTACCTGCCTGATTGTTGTTTGTAAATCTAGGCTCTTTCCTCCCTCGCTTCTAAATCTTCCTTAGATGCTGAGAGGAAAAAATGGCATACAAGGAAGTGGCTGTAAAGCATTTCTTTTCTGTTCTGCCTCTCTGCATAGAGGTTTTTGTGGCACTCAGGGGGGCAGTAGGGCTTGAACAGTCCAGACAGTGTGCCAAGGCATATTCCTGTAGGACATCACTAGAGATCCCAGCTCATAAACCCTGCCTGCAGAGCTGTGACTGGAGAGAGAGGGAGAGAGAAAGGGAAAGAGGTGATGCAGGGAGGACACAGGGGTATGATTAAGGGCTTCCAGAGAAGGAAGAGAGGAAAAACTGAGAGAGAGAAAATAGTGGACGGATTGGGGAGATGGGAAACAACAGTACTCAAGGGTCAGGCTGAAGACAAAGGGGCTGTAACAGAGAGTAAAGGAAAAAAAGTAATTGTAATCCTGGGGTAATATATTAAGATGAAAAGCTGGGCCAATGACAACCAGCCTGTGTGGAAAGTCCAAGAGCTGGCTGGGAATCAGCAGGCAGAGGCTGTGAGGTGGAAGGGAAGGTGGAGGAAAGAGGTTGACCATGAAAGTAAGAAGCCATGCTGTGCTTTGTTAGGGACTGAGAATTGTGCAGCTGGGAAGATCTGTTTGGTTGTGGATAAAATGCTCAGAAATCTACAGGGAGAGAGGGGAAGGGCCTTTTGCAAAGAGGCAGTATGAAGAGCTTCACATAGCAATAATTTTTAACAAAGGGCAGTGATTTCATTTAAAAACTGCTGGATGCTTAGCACAGTTAAATCTCAGGCCACTTACCTGAGTGTCTAAACATGGATTTGAGGACACAACTTTACCTATGTGAAAGAAAAAGGAGTGGGATGTTTGGTCTACCTGCTTTGCTGGTGTAAATGAAAATCAGAAGACTTCCCTGGACAGCAGAAGACAGAGATTACTGCTATTCATAGAATTATAGAATGGTTTGTGTTGGTAGGGACCTTAAAAATCATCTAGTTCCAACCCCTCTGCCATGGCAGGGACACCTCCCACTAGACAATGTTGCTCAAAGCCCCATCCAGCCTGGCCTTGAACCCTTGCAGGGACAGGACATCTGCAGCTTCTCTGGGCAACCTG
This sequence comes from Actenoides hombroni, assembly GCA_024336885.1. NCBI lineage: Eukaryota > Metazoa > Chordata > Aves > Coraciiformes > Alcedinidae > Actenoides > Actenoides hombroni. Next base: position 117,452,184 of record WUAM01000431.1, read on the forward strand.
TTCTATTGCCTCACCATCCTCACAATAAAGATTTTTTTTCCTAATATCTAATCTAAATCTACCCTCTTTCAGTTTAAAGCCATTATCCCTTGTCCTATCACTACCTACTCTTGTAAAACGTCCCTCTCCAGCTTTCCTGTAGGCCTCCCTTAGGTACTAGAAGACCACTATAATGTCTTCCTGGAGCCTTCTCTTCTCCAAGCTGAACAACCTCAACTCAGCCTTTCTTCGTAGCAGAGGTGTTCCATCCATCTGATCATTTTCACAGCCCATCTCTGGATGTGCTCCAGCTGGTCCATGTCCTCCTTGTGCTGGGGGCTCTAGACCTGGATGCAGTACTCCAGGTAGGTTCTCAGCAGAGCAGAGTGGAGGGGAGACTCACCTCCCTTGACCTGCTGGCCACACTTGATGCAGCTCAGGATGCAGTTGGCTTCCTGGGCTGCAGGCTCACATTGCTGGCCCATACCCAATTTTTCATCCACCAGCATTCCCAAGTCCTCCTCAATCCATTCTCTGCTCAGCCTGTATTTGTGCTCTGTTATAATAGATCGCTACTAAATCAGTTTTTCATTTAAAAACAGGAGACTCTGAGACAGTGGGAAGGGAACTCGGTGGAGCTCTTGCAAGCCTTGCTAGTGCAGAATCTGCCTGGGTGTTTTTAGTTATGAATCAGCTTCATCTTGGTTTCTAATGAATGACTTGAAAAGTTGCCCATTTGTGAGAAGCGCTGGTGTACTGCTAATATCCTCATCTCTTTCATCTTGTTAGTCTCATCATTTATTTCTGCATTTGGCTAGCTTTCCCCAGACATGTGTAGTCCTAAACTGAACTCCAATTCTATACCACCTACAGTGTTAAATACCAGTTTTAATGCAGGATTTTATTGTATATAGCTGTAACTGAACAAAACCGAAAGAATCCAGGCTGCATTAAGAGGCTCTTGAAAATTTCAGCCGGTCCTCTCGTTCTTACTTCCAACATTGTGAGAAATTGGAAGTGAATGGGGCTGGTTAGGGGAGCTGGAGGGCTGCTTTTCTTCCCTTCTTCAATTCATTGCAACTTTCATTAAGTTATGGGCATAGTCTCGATTAGAACAAAAGAGTAAGAGAGTGACAGCTGAATTTTCAGACTCTAATTACCTTAAACATTACTTAAAAGACATAAGGAAACAAAAAGGATTGAAATGTATGCCTGTAAACATCCAGAGGCACGTTACGTTATCTTAGATAGATTCAGCTTCTGATATCCATGTACCTGAATAGCCCATTTCAGTGACATTACTGGGGCAAGATCCCTGAGTATAATTCCCATTACTTCATTAACAGGAGTTCAAGTCAACACTCTGCACAGATTTGAACTTGCTTGATGAATATTGTGAGATTTGTGTTATACCTGCAACAAAATGTTCGTTTGGTGTCAGCAACCACGTGTATTAGAAGCTGGTGGCAAGTGCTGTTGTGTTGGCTGCATGGGGAGAAGGCTGCAAAGTGCAAGCAGAGTAGTCCTTGACCAAGCAGTGAAGGAGTCTGTGAGGTGTCCTGTGTGGGGAGGAGTGGGAAGGAGGGTGTTGAGTGGAGAACATCGCAGAACAGCAGCTAAGGACTCCCAGGGAACAGGGAAAGCACTGAACGCCTAAAAGCAGTTCAGCAAAAATCTTTTTATGAAGTTGAATGGAGCTTCTGAAAGGGAATATGAGCACTGGGCAAGTAGCTTTATTAATATGGCTTGTTCAGCAAGCTAACATCGTTTAATAAGTGAAGTAAGAAAGAAACTGTTACCAAACCATTGCAGAAACACAAGGAATACTCAGTTGCAAAGCATGAACCTCTGGAAATACAGTTTTTATTTCCTGTGAGAGTTCAAAAGAACAGAGGGACACTTGAAACTTATAACGAGTTTAAGACTTAGGAACTGCACAGGTAATTTGCAGTATATTCAGAAATAGATGGTAATGGGCATCAGAGACCCCAGCTGTGAACAGGGATGTTAGGAAATCCCGAGTTAACCTTAAAACATGGTAAGGATGCAGGAGGGCACGCCGCAAAGACAGACCAGGCTGCAGGTGCTGGCAGGAAAACTAAGGTGACAGTCCCCTGACTTGGGGCCACAACCTGTCCCAAGCCCCTGGAAGCAGGGGGCAGAGCAAAGCTGATGACTCCAAAGGGCAATCTGCCACATGCACCCGGAGCTCTCTTTGAAGGCTGCCCCGGCACGCTGCGCTATCTGCACGCGGTGGCTTTCGGCAGGCTGTGTGAAATGATTTGGTAGCCTTAGCTGAGTCCCACCACAGAAATGCCAAGCTTCTTAAGCTGCTTAACAGGCTTGGCGAAGAGGATAATGATTAACCATTTATTAAAGTCAGCCCCTCTAGGTCAGGATGAGGGATATTGGTAGCGAGAAAGCTCGCGCCGCTCTTGCCTTCCCAGTGCCTTTTATGCAGATAGAGGACTTCAGCCTTCGGGGATGCAGTCGCTGGTATTAAATTTACTTAAAAGTATGAAGTGGCTGCATTTCTGTTCTGAATACCAGTGTGGGCCGTTGTAAACTTCCCCCTGTGCACTTCGAATCTCCTTAAAGGGAGACGTGCGCTGTCTTCTAAGAATAACTCTACAGAGACCGTGCAGTGTACATGTCAACTTAATTAAATGAATTTGTTTAAAATACGATCAATGGTGTGTGAAATTATATAATTATTCCATAAATACACTTTGTTAATTAATTAATATTTTAATTAAAGGGTAATTGGAAACTCTTGGTGCTACTAGCTTTTTTGAAGGACATGAATGTGCCTGCCTCATCCTCACTGATTACACCAAAAGACCTGAAAAAAAAAAAGGTATTAAACTAGGAGCCCAGGAGATTTTTTTTATTTTGTTTTTTTCTTATTTTTTAGAAAAAAACACAGATGACAGCTATGTCCCTCTTTGCCATAGGAAGCAATTTGGCTGCCCTTTAAAATCTTCCTTCTCAATCAGCCTTTGTTGTTTTTTTTTCTAATACCCTTTGTGTCTCTTATTCTGGGAGAACGATTGTCTCTTGGAGAGGCTTGCCTTGAAACGTCTCCCTGGAAAACAAACTTGGAACACAGTGCTGTGGACTCGTTGTAGGTTGAGAGAGCTGGTATTAGCAGTTTGTCAGAGCTAGGCATAAATCCCCCTTTTCCCCCCCATCACAATTTTCCTCCAATATCTTTCAGTTTACCTGTTTATTTTGAAGACTGTCCATATTAACAAACTCAGTCCCCCGATTGCTCCCTGCCAGCATGGCACTCCAATCCCCAGGCTGCTTTTTGTAACTGCTGGTGTGGAATAAATGAAAAGAAATGGCTGGAAACTGAGAAGAGAGAGAAATAACTGTGGCCCTTATCTTGCCCCTGGAAATTCATATATAATTCACACTGAAGCCAATAGGATAGGAAGGGCAAATTTGAGGCCTGTCTGTGAAAAATTATCAAGAGCTCCCAAATTAAGGCCCTGGTTTTGCAAAGTTGCACAGTTCAATGTGAGTGCTCCCTGTGAAGGCAGTGGGCAGGGTGCTGCTTTGCAGGTCTGAAGTGAGCTCGTGCTTTTGTTTGCAGCTTTGGGACACAGGCAAATACGAACCAAGCAATTCTGGACAGCAGATAGTTGTTCTCTGTACTTTTCATCTCCTGCTTACAAAATTAAACTGCTAACTTTATGCAGCTGCATAAGAAAAACCTCCATAAATTTACTCCGTAACTGTTTGCCACTCCTGAATGCATTCAGAGCTAGTAAGTGGTGTTTGATTGTGACTGATGGAAAATGTCAGTGCTTTTGGATTTCTAACCTGTCCTGCAGTACCATACCCAGTGTAGGACCCAGAAGGTCCGAGGAGAAATATTAGTTCATCACAGTGACAGTGCTTTAGAGCATGACATAAGATGATTAGTTGAGGCTGGCGTGGAAAGAACAAGGAGCACTGCAACTTGCATAGGGACAAGTGAAAAACTCAGTCGGTCAGGAGTAGATTACAGCACATCCAAGGCAGGCAAAAGACCCAGTGTGCATAAATTTGCCCAGGAAAAGTTGCACGGGTTCAGTGATGTACAGAAAACACTTTGCCAGGGAACATTTCTAAAACAAAATCTAATTTGAGATGTAAAATAGGTTTTAATTCCTCACTGCAGAATTGAGCTCGCTGCGTTGTTATCCCCGTAGAAAGCTACTCTTATTTGTCTTTAAATTCAGCAGTGAATCACCAGCCATGGCTGACTTATTCATGCGTGAGATGTCAGGTGCAGGAGAGCTTACATCACACGCCATGCCGATGCATAAAATTTTTAAATCTGCCCTTGACAACTGAACAATTCAGCAACCTGGACCCAAGCTGCAAGGATCAAAAAGTAGGACAGAAATTACAACTGTTTATACAGCTTTGCACAACGCCATGGCAATGCTTTTTGCAAGAAGAAATATTTACTAAGAGTAAACACAGTTTAGAATGAGATTTAATGTCTGTGTCTTCTCTGTGGGGATCCAGACACAGAACGCTGGGTTTAATGCTGCTTGAAGAGCCTGAGCTTTTACCTTGGTGAGTCCTCTGGTTTTTCGAAGGTATAGGAACAACTGGGATAAGAGAAAGTGTCCATGATGTGAAGAAAAACTTGCACAGGCAAAAGGGAAATTTAATGTAAGTGCTGTAAGTTCTGGGGTTTTTTTTTGCTGTAGTGCAGATTGTTTGAGAAGGATGATACCAATTAGTGCCAGTGATAGTATAGTTGATGATACTGACATCTGTCCAACAGAAACTGGCCCCAAAACATCAAACTTATTTTGCAGATGTCACTGAATAATCATTAGGTGGTGACACCTTTCAGTTGCCCAGCGGGGAAAGGTTCTAGCATATTAAACGGACAAAAAGTTTCTGAATTTCAAAAACACTGCAGTGAGAATTTTCACTTGAGACAGTGGGCTGAGGGTTTGCAATCCATCTTTTGCTTCCTCGCAAAGCTTAAGAGCAGAAGGAGTGAGTGGTCTTTTCAGCAAGGCTGGAGAAAGTCTGAAATATTTGTGGGGATCTGTGTTCTGGCTGGATTTACAGGTCCAAATTTATCTTGGGGCTGACTCCACTGGCATCTCTGAAGTCGTGCCTGTTTATCTCCAGGCTGAATTTGCACGACCAGAAAACCCATCATTCTGGCAGGGACGTTTTATTACGTTCAGGAGCTATCTAAATGTTGAGGTGATTTTAGTCAATATCCGTTTCCCATCCTTTTATATCATCTGCAAACATTCGGGCTTGCAAAACCGAAATTACAAACCTCCATCTATAGGAAGTCACCTAAATAAATGGCTTGATTTTTCTCCTCCCAGGAGTGCTGTAAACAGACAGGGCTTAGGGAAAGCTGTAGCCACACAGCAGCTCTGATCATTGAGCTTCCCATTTAAGTGAAGAAAAATTAAGTTAGATGACAGTGGACATTCACATGGCTTGCATTTAGAGATCCAAGTACGTCCTCGGTTATACTGGAGACAATATAACTCTGTACATCCTTTTTGTTTGTTTAACTCTAGAATTATCTGCCTAAGAAGGAATTTCTCCAACTATTTCCAGCCAAGGCCTTGCCTTCGGAAGGGACAAGTGCCCGCAGTACTCCTATCGGGCCCAAACTAAGAGATGAGTCTGAATAAATCTAAGCTGCTCTGTCGTGTACTTCTAGATTCCTCAGCCTCTTCCTGACAATGATAAAGGGATTGGGATTCCTTTCTGTGTAAATCCAGGAGGACAGCCAAAGCCTGCAGGGCAAATCTGATCCCTTCTTACACCCCAGTGTAGAATTTACACCTTCTTACGCACCAGCTCTGAAATTAATCCTCTTGATCTAACTGAATCTGAAAGAGTCTAAGATGGAATAATTCTAATGATGAGGGGCTGAAAGGCATGTGTAGCAAGAAAGACAGCAATCAGAGGATGTAAGAAGATAGAAATTAAAGTAAGTGGTAGCTTACTTATACCGGCTAGCTTGCTTTGGGTGGAATACTTCAGGTTCACTTAGATTTATATGTGAATTTGGTCTTTCCTGTTTGAGGGAGAAATTAAGACCTTGTAATTATTTTCTGGTGCTAGATGAGAGAGATGTAACAATATCAACACTTTTTAAATTCCTATATACCTGATTTTAGAAGGAATTATGGAATGGATCTTATCTTTTTTTTTTTTGAGTTGTGTGCTGGGGAAACAATGCGCTCATGTAGCTATGAGCAGAAATTATTGCAGCCTGTTAAAACAAATTAGGAAGCATGCTTTCAAATCTTAATATGATTTCTAGAGGAAGGAGCCTCTTGACTTGAATGGTAAAGGTCTGAAAATGGTCAGAGAGAGTCGTAGAGCTAAGCGTGGATCCCAATTACAGATTAGCGGTAATGCAAATATTGCTGCAGAGGGACCACTCAGCTCCTGCAGCTCAGGAGCTGTGGCTAGAGTGCAGGCATAAAACACCCCTCCCTTTCATTATTGTTTTTAATTACCAGCACAATGGCAGAGCTGGAATACCTGCGGCACGCTGGGGCCCTTTGTGCAGGCCCATCAGCAGAGGCTGTGCAGGCCAAAGCCCTTATTTTTTGCATTCTGGAGGTCATTCAGCTCAATTTTGCTTTCATGCAGATGCCTTTCTTTCCTATTTACTCCTTATCTTCACTGGCTACTTCCCCTGCTCCGCTGAACAGATGCAGCCTTACGTGACGACACCAGGGTTCGTCTCTCCGGCTGCGCTCCTGAAGTTCTCCTGTGCGACCAAAGGACTCCTGTGTTCCCGTGAGCGTCCTCTGCACGAGGCTGGCCTGGCAGCACAGACCCCTGGGAGACGAGCAGAGTGTGTCTAGCCTTCTCCCTCTCTCATAAGGGAGCTTGCAGGCTTGGGTGGAAGAGCAAGAAGCTGGCGAGCTCTTTGTTAAACTTGGGAATGAGGCATTAGTCCATCCTCTCATCTTCGACGGATGCTTGGTGTGTGCCTTTGTTCTCGTAGCTCATCCCTGGCTTTTTCCCATGGACTCAGCAGGCACAATATGCCTTCGTGGTATAGGATAAAGCAACCAGGAGGACTAAGAGGAAGAGGCAAGAGTTGGCAAAGAGAGGTTCGCTTTCTCGCAGACAGTCACTGAAACTAATCCGCTCTGAGAAAATCCTGCCAAAGTGAAATTGTAAGTTATGCTTCCAGCTAGAGGCTGCAGAGCTTGAGACCATGTGAAAACTTAAAATACTGCTGGTCTACCTTTGACTTGGATCTACTGGATTGTGTGTTGGAGATGCTGTGCTTGTAGCACTGAAAGAATGAAAGGCACTAACCGGGCAGTCTGTGTGTCCTGGGGCAGGAGGGTCCAGGCCAGGGACTAACTGGGCAGTCTGTGTGTCCTGGGGCAGGAGGGCCCATGCCAGGGACTAACTGGGCAGTCTGTGTGTCCTGGGGCAGAAGGGTCCAGGCCAGGACATGTGGACAGAGGAGCACAGGCAAAATTAGTACCCCCTGAGCATAGTTGAGGAGTGATAAAGTAACAGGGAAAGTCAGGAACAGAGAAGTGCAAGGAAACCTGGTCCAGGTTGTTGGCCCCTTGGCAGTGCTGAGCTGCTCTAAGAGGATAGAAAAGAGTCAGAAACAAGGCAGTTGAGCCCCTGTCCACAATAAACACCTTCATGCCTGTTACAGAGCCTCTGCCCCCAACTAGGTCTCGTGGGGAGTCCAGGGAATGATTGATAGGAAAGGATACGGGCTACTCCTGACCGATGCTGCTGAGGTGTCAGGGCTTGTGACAATGCAGATGCTCCTCATTCACCTTAACCTGTTTTCCTGATGGCTTTGTGCCAGAAATTATGTGGCAGCAAATTTCTACCTGTTCCAGGTGCATGAAAGATGACTTGGTATCCACGAGCACATAAAGGTACCCTTTTGTCAACAGAGAAGCAGGCAAACAAAAGCAAGAAAATCTTGCCTGGAAAAAGCTGTGTGGTGGGGATTGGGGGCCGGGGGGAGTAGCAAAGTTGGCTAAAGCTGGCCCGAGGAACGAGAACTGACCCTACAGATGCATCAGCAGGAGGGCTGGTGCCACAAAGAGCGTGCCCGTGAATAAATCAGCGGGAGGAGGAAGAAAGGAGCGATGAGGAAGGTCATAGCAACACTAAACTTCTTTTAAAATGAGGTGTGGTTGGAAAGCACTCCAGCTCTTGGGAAGAGAGCTCTTGGAAAGCAGAATAGCAGGAATAAATGCCAATCAGCCAGCCTATGTCATGCGTAGCCACACGAAGGCAAGACAGTGACCAACTCGGGGAATCGCTGATCGCTGTTGCTCGGAAAGCACCGAGAGCTGCAGCAGCTCCAGGGAGCAGGAGGGGGAGAAGTGAAGGTGAAATTCCACCCTGAGCCCAGCGGGGCCGGGCGATTAGAGCCCAGTCAATCCAGCAGCAGTCCTCTGGGAGATAGCGCAGCGAGCAGACGGAGGAAAGAGAACTCTTTAAGGAAGGAGGAGATGATGAGTGGCGAGGGGCGGCCCTGCGCAGCTCTCCTCAAGGTGGTAGGAGTGGTGTAAGGTGAAGATTGGAACCCTGGGCTGCGATTCGGGGCCCCGCGTCGTTCTCCGGGCAATGTGGAAGGGCAGCGTAGGGGGAAGCTTTGTGTGGGTTTGTATCTGCAAGGCACTTGTAGATCTTGTGGTGAGAAAGGAATCCTGCCGAGTGTGGGGGGCAAATTCTACTTTGAGAGTTCGTAAGATGTTTAAACAATAGTAATAAATATTATAATATATGCTGTACAAAACCATACCAGTAGCACTGTGCCATTTAGGATCTAAACGAATACAGAAGAAAGGGGACGGAGCATTCAGGGGACAAAATAAGTGGTAAAGGATTGAAATGTATTTTAATTTCCTACTGTAGCTAGCCCATTTTTCAAATGTTTTCCCGATGTTATTTCATATCAAAACATCTGCTTCACACACCAAGGGCTAGGTTTTCAATTAGAGTCTTCCTCTAAGTACCCCAAGGGTCTGCCCTGAACCACAGAAACCTTCCCAGCTTAAAAGCTGCCAAAATCTGGGATGTCTCCACAGACCATTTAAGCTTTGTCAGGGCTTTGCCAAAATCCTTTTACTGAAAGAGTGAATTCTGGTTGTTTGGGATTGAGGATACATTTGTAGTTAGATCTCGACCGTGGTAGGAATCGGATACGGCTGAAAACAGTTGTCCTTTTTGGGCAGGTTTGATATTTAAGCTGGATCAGGTTTTGGATCAGGATGTGTGCCGTTGCGTGACTGCTGCTCCCAGCGAGAGGGGACAAGTGGGAACAAAGACCTTGGAGGGGGCAGGGTGCCCTTGGCCGGGTGGCAGCAGCAAGGACCCCCATCAGCCTGAGGTGATGGTGCAGTTACCAGCCTGGTTACCGTTGCGTGTAAGTGCTTTCAGGATTCAGCGTGTTGATGAGGCAGACAGGCCAGACAACAATTTCCCTTTGCTTGTCTTTCATTTTTTGCTTTTGCAAGATGTTAGCTATTCTTTTTATTTTTTTTCCCAAGGGGTCAGGGGAGGCAGGGAAAAGGGAAGGGGAACTGGGATTTTGTCGGGATTATTTGTTTATTTTTATTTTTTTGTCCATTAACGTGGCTGTGAATGGTTACAATTCAAATGCAACAAAACCTGAGTGATACAGCAAATATAACAAAGGAGGAAATACCAAGAAAGCTGGATAGCTGGGAAATAAGAGTGGGAAAAGTAATAAAAATGAGAATCAGATTGGAAAAAAAGAATGCAAAATACTTGATGAGGGCACAGAGCGCTTGGGAAGAGCGGAAAGGCACAGAGAGCTCAGAGATTTCCAGCAGGTGTTGAGCCTGATGCACACATCCTTTGCACAACAGCGAGTGGCTAAGCAGGGAGAATACAAAGAAGCATGACTGACATAAGCACAGTCACCATGCCAATGAGCACAAGTGCCTGGATATATTAATAGGCCAGAGGGAAGATGTGAATGCAACAGGAACGCCGGCGACCGGAGCATCGGCACTATGTGGACGCGGGGTGAGAATGTGACATCTGCTTGCACTGCTCGCTCTCTCTGGGGACAAAGGGTCGCTCAGGCATTTTGGAAATGTGCCTCCCAAAGACAGTGCGGGTGCTCTGAGATTGGAGCAGGGGATGGTGCTGGTGGCAGTAGGTGATGTGCAGCTATCCTCACAATAAACACCCATCGGTCCTGAGCTGGTGCAGCAGCTGGGGACAGACGTTAGGGCAGAGCATCAGGGGGGCCTTTATTGACTGGGGTTAGAGAGCAGCCTGCAACCAGAAGCCTCCAAATGCTCGGGCTGCTTTCCAGGCCACCCCAGCAGGGACCTACCCCCTGTCTCTGCTACAAACCTGGGCTGCTGTGGCTCCTGGAGGGCCTGAGCCCAGCCGGCTGTTCTTAGCTCCTATCACATGGCTCAGACTTCTAGGATTCGTGCTCTGTGCTTTCCTCTATTTCTGAAACATAGGGACAGAGGGGAATGCACTCCCTTTTTCTTGTCTTTCATCTGGATTCTCGGGTGCCTTGCCCAGTTTCTCTTGCAGTGTAGCTGTTCTCTTCCTGGGGATTGCCCCGCCACCCTTGCCGGGTGGTAATGGCTGAGCCCAGTAAACATGCAAATGGCCTGGGATGTTCTGCAGCTGGGGACAGCTATTCTCCTTGCTGATTGACAGTCGGGCCTTTCCTGGTGCATTGGTTTTCATAGCGTGAGGCTGAATGGCAGTGTAGATAAACAGTTGAGCTTCCCTAAACGTGTCGGGAGCTGTCGTGTCCCTGGGCGCGTCCCCACGCAGGGACCTCCACGGGGGAGGCCGCTCTGCTCTCTGAGTGCACGTGGTTTCTGCTTCAGTCATGGTTCTCCATTTATTGCTGTGGCTTTTCATCCCTTCCCTCCAGTGCTAAAGCCTTCAGCAGAAGTTGCTCTTGCTCCGTAAGCGGACCCCAAGTCCTGTGCTCCGTGCCCTTGCCATCGCTTTGCGGAATGGGACCGTAGCTGAAATGCCTCACCTCGTTTCAGCTTTTTATTCACTCCTTCTACCTGCTTATGGCTGCTCCTAAATATCAGCCTCCTCATTTTTTATCCTCCAGTCAGGCTTCCAGCCCTTTTATTCCCTTGCAAAAGGCTCTTCGCTCTGTTTGCCCACACGTTACATAGAAACCTGGTGCCTGGAACAAATCTGGCGGGTGCAAATGTGAAAGCTAAATAGTTTCTGAGATATTTAGGGACAGACCCAGTAACTTTGTCCTGCTATAATACCCGTGTTTCTTTGGGGGAATTCCTGGCTTTGGTTACAAACACCTGAAGAAGTCCTTGGCTGAATTTTTAGTCATTTTTTGGCAGGTTTCAGCAGGTCTTTGAGATTCCTATCTGCATTCTCTTCTCCTTGGAGAGATGGGTAAGGAAAACTTGCAGGAATTTGTTTTCTAAAATGCACTGCCAGAAAAAAATGGTGGGATATATGCTAGCATAATTGCAAGTAGTGAAGAGGGAATTTAGTAGGCTGGAGGAGTTTTCTAAAGCCCTACTCAACATTTCATTTTATGATTCTTAATGACAAATGGTGATTGTGAATATTCATGAATTTTTCCCTGGGTTAATGTCATAACCTTTGCGGTAAAAAGGCTGTTTTCACTGGTAATAACTACCTTTCAATTTATTTACACTTGGGTTTGGTTTTTTTTTAACAGAGATAGACCCCAAATTAATATTCAAAGTGCGAGAGAGTAATTCTGCATGTTCGTTTGCTGGGGGAGGGGGAAAAATATATTTTAGAAGTCTTACATTGTGTCTTCATTGAGACAGTGTGGCTCTTTGCATTCAAACTCTTGGCTTTCTATCTCAGTATTTTTAGAGTGCTGGGAAGGGTGTCTCAGTTCAGCTTTACTGAAGAGACAACTCAGCGTGTACTATGGAGAATTTGTCTCTTTGAGTGTGAAGAATTTGCCTGCCTTTGTTTTTCCTGGTTATTCTAACCATTAATTTAGTATTTTGTCAGTAATTACCCTATATCCTTTCCCCGGGTCAGTATTCCCTCTTCTTCTCCTTTTTTACCTGCCTGTGATTTTGTTTGTTGCCTTAGGGTCATTGTGTCTTACTTTGCCACCCTGAACTGGTTGTGCCCTTTATCTGTCCGTAAGCCTCATTTCTTCAAATAATTTTAAATTTGCTTGCTCTGCCCACCATTTTTACACTTAGGTGCTATCAGCAAAAAAATTCAACTCTAAAAATTACATCACCTGCAGGCTATTTATATAAAAGTTGAACAAAAGCAGGTACAGTGCTGAAATTTGGGAGTACAGCCTTGTTCCTGTCCCTCTAGTCACCCTGAACCGTGCCGTTTTGCTGACGCCTTGCTTCTCATCCCACAGATAATTTTGAAGCCATTTGCTCTTACACTTTTTCTATACCATGCTTTACTGACTCTACAGATCAATCTCTTCGTGGGGTACAACACCAAATGAATCTCTTCCATCTGGATAAATTATGCCAGTCACTTCGCTTTTGCCTCTCTGTTGAGTAAAGCACCGAAAGAACTTCAAGCACGTTTGACAGACGTGATGTGAATCCAGCTGCCTTTCCTTCCCTGGGCTGGCTCTTTCTCCATGTTGCATAACCCCGTCCCATATTAATGTTTCCAATATCCGTTCCGTGGCTGCAGTTGGAATTACTGGTGAGTGGATTCCTAAATCCTTCCTTGATTTAAAAAAAGAAAAAAAAAAAAAGAAAAAAGAAAAAAAAAAAAGAAAGAAA
>WUAM01000431.1:117464970-117476872 GCA_024336885.1 Actenoides hombroni
TATTCTTTCTCAAAGCTGGAGTAGCTGCTTTCTAGGCACCTGCAGATACACCTTCCTCAGGAAGCTATCAAGCAGGATTACTAAAGTTTTTTCCAATTTCCCTTGCTATTTCCTTCCAACTTCGGAGATGCAGTTAATCTAAGTCTCAGGTCCTGTCAACTTTTAATAGTTCTAATTAACTAACTACCTGTCCAGATTGGATCATAAAGCCTTTTAACATTTAATTTTTTTCCCCCTCAAGAAAATGGATCCTTGTTTCCGGGATATGACCTTCAGCTTCTTCTGTAAATACTCAGGCAGAGGATATTAATTCAGGCTCAGTGCAGCATCAGTCTCATCTGTCACTGACTTTTCACTCATTCCCTTTTGTGGCCTCACCGATTCCTTCCCCGGTCCTCTGCTTTTCATATATCAAATGAAAGATCTCCATTGAATTTCTTCACATCCTTGCCATTTTTTTAAAAGCATTTGCTACTCCAGCATTTCCTGCCAGTGTTTATAATTGCTCCATTTCAGATGCAATGTCATCGGCAGACTTGCTAAGTAATATAATAATAACACAGCAGAGGAAACTGAAACCGTAGTAGGGGCCTGAATGACAAACTTGTCTGGATCTGGATATCTTGAAGTGGCTCTAGTTTTACAGCGTGTGGCGTGAGACCAGCAACTGGCTTTGTACATGAAATAGCTCATAAATTACCCGAGGCTTTTTAGCATGATGCGAGGGTGATGCTGCGTGGTGTTAAGAGCTCTAAACAATGTTTTGTAGGGTGTTCACAAGGAAGCCTGAAACTTGCCAGAACACCTTTTGCAGGAAAGCTTGTATTTCCTCAGGAAAAAAAAAAATTAATCTGACCTCGTTCTGAAATAAATCCTTTTTTTCTTCCTAGAAGGTTGTTACTGCTCTCTGTCTATGCTAGATTTTTTGTGGCACCTCCGTACGTTTTTGTGTTTGATTACATATCTGTGTTTGATTTACTGCATCATACTCCATCCCACTGTTGTTACCAGCTCGAGTCCCCATCTGATCAACTTTTTCCTTCTCTGCATGAAGATGTTACACTTCAGAGTCCTGCTGTGAGGCCCCCCACGTACCAGGAGGGCACGGAGGGAGTTGCCTTGGGAGGGATGTTTCTGGTGTGCAAGTGAAGTGACTCCTGACAGCTCTGTGACCCAGAAAGCACCTTCAAGAGGCAGCTAAAACATAAACAGGTCCCCAAGCCTGCAGGCATTGCTTGCCTGCTTTTAGAGATCATTAAGCAGATCAAGAGAGGGCAGAGGTGACGTAAAGCTACCAGAGTTTATCTCCAAGGTCTCCATAGCCTGCTTGAAAGATGGTCTATCCACAGGTTTGCCAGCTGGCTGCAGAACACACACTGCCTGTGCCAGTGCCTTGTACTGGAGCAGAGGGTAGGTGTGGGTAAGAGGTTTCTCAGGCCCAGCTATAGCTGCAGCAGGGATGTGCAGGCACAGCAGCTCCTACCTCTGCACTCCGGCTCCGGAGGGGATCTACACCTTGGTTCTGGGATGGAGAATGTTGCTGCAGAAGCTGTTTTAGCTTAGCAGTAACTGCTATTTTTTTTTTTTTTATACCTTAATGTCCTAAATCACATTCTCCATGTTGCTTAATACCACATCTGGCATTCTTCCCTTCCTTGCTGGTTTATGTACACATTAAATTGGAAAGCAGTCCCATACCAGATCAAGCTTTGCTTCCTCCGCTTGATGTCATCCACTCTGAGGTCTAGGTAAGGAAACTCTCCCACTGTCACTGCCATGGTCTTTTACATGTTTTGCTTCATACACGCTGGATTTCCTACCTCCTTCCCGGCCAAGCTGCGCACAACGCGTTTCTTTCAGTCCATCTCCATATGATCCTTGTCACTCTGCTGTAACCCAGCGTATTCCAGGCTTCGTGTCACAGGATGGGCCCGAGTCTCTGTTGGAAACATGATTCAGCCTCTGCAGCTGTGTTCCTGCCTGGTCCTCTTAAGGAACCATCTAGGTACAGGGGTTAACCGAGGGGAGAGCTCGAGGTGGATTTGGTGAAGGTCAAGACAATACTCAGACGATGGCTTGTGGAGCTTGTCCTTTTATCCTCCTCTTCTTCTGCTTCCCAACTTCACTTCTGATCCTGAAGTTAGGATGTTTTAAAAGGAGGCCTTAGTTTGAGCTCAACTTTAAACTTAGTGAAAGCCAGGTCTTTTTTTTTTTTTAAAGTAAATATTTGACTGTCAGGCAAAAGGCTCTGAAGTAAACCAGTCCTCCCTCATTTAGCACTGGCCACCAAAGCACAGTGGTGATGCAAGCTCGTGAGGCACGAGCAGAACCCTCCTGCAGCCTTGCTCCTTGGCACAGCTCTGCACGAGACACCCAGGGCCGGGCACCTCAGCAATGTCAGCAGCAAAGCAGAATGGACACGGACAGAGAGTGCTCCATGCTCTTACCAAACAGCTGTCACTCTTAAATAACATCCATTAAAAAAATAAAATAAAATTGAAAACTGTGGAGTCAGGCTCTAGACATTGACCTCTGTAGAGCTGTCCTTTTGTTTAGGTCCTGGTAAGCAGTTGGCTTCTAGTATGTCCTAAGGACATTGGAACCAATTTGCTAGGATGGGCACACTCTATGAGAGGGCTCTAGAAGTGAAAAAGAAAGGAGGGGAAACTAGAAATATATTGCTGATTCATTGTGTACTAAGCATGCTTTGCTCTAGCCAAGCCTTTCTCAATTTAAATTCAAAATCCTTCCAGTTTTATTTCAGAAGAGAAATAAGGTGTTGCATTACTGTACACAGTCATTTCCCCAGCTAAGCTTTTTCAGGCAGCAAAAGCGTAAATAATGTAAAATGTGATGTCACTTCAGGGGGAAAAAAAAATAATTTGCTAATACTCCTTGTCATGCTCTGTAGTGGAAAGACCACTAAACAGCATTAGAGATTCAAATATGTTGGTGTGTCTCGGGACGTGACTTGCTTCCAACTTATTCTGAAAAAGAAACACAGAAATCTTTATTTCAGTTGGTTTTAATGAATAAGTCTTTCTGTCACCCAGTGCAGGTGGATTTTAGTGCCTACAGGAGGCTAACTATTGGTATTTAGGTTCAAGTGGAAGCATTACATGGCTGTACTTCCATGCAGCACCTGCTGTTTCATTCCCACATGGGAAGATGTGCTGCTGCTTTGGTAGTTTGGCTTTATGAAAGTGGCAAGGGACCAATGTGAGCAACAGCAGCGTTTTGCCTTAAGAACTGATACTATTTAGAGGCCAAAATAACAAGCAAGATTCCATGAGATTTGAGCGTATTGTGCTTGGTCAGGATTCTTGAGGAAAGAAGTAATTTAGATGATGTTTGTGCAGGAACAACATTGCATCAAGAACACCAGAACCCAAGGTAGCCACGGTAGCCACACCACTGCTCATTCTCCTGCCCCAGCCTGCCACTGCTGCAGCCAGAAAGACTCACGAGGGTCCTGGATGTCTTCTACTAATTAGCTCACCACTGAGGTTAGAAGAATCAGCTTTTCTTTTTATTTTTTTCCAGATAAAGGGCCTTCTCAAGGAGTCCCCGATGTCCTTCTTCCCCAGCAGCAGCCAGCCCATCAGATCATCCTGTTTGATTGCAGAAGAGGACCAGCTGCCTCGATCCCTTTTTCTCACCGAGCAGGTAAGTGACTGTTGCTGTTCCATTCCCCAGCCCCCCCCGGGAGGCTGACGAATGAAGCTGTGCTCCTGACACCTTAACGTATAATTTGCTACATGCAATTTGTGTCGCATCATACCTAGCTGGAGCTCTAGTTCCTGGAGTACCCAAAATATAGCTACAAATAGATCATGTCACGTCAAAAATGAAATGGAAGGTGATAGTAATCGTGGACTGTATAATTAGAAAGCAAGAATCAGAATGTCTGACTAATGGCAACAGCTGGAATACCTGCACAAAAAGCTAATCAAAAGTCAACTTGAAATCCAGGGACGCCCATATACACCTGCCTCTGCCCCTTCAAAAAACTGCTGTGAATATTGCAAATTACACTTGGATCACAATTCTGCTGGGGTAAACCACATAGAAATCAAGCATAAGACAATAATCTGGCTTTTCAAGAAGGTCACATCCACTTAAATGTAGAAAGTTACACACAGTAGGTTTTTCTAAATGTAGACACCTGCCTATAACATCGTGGTGAGTCCAAGTCTAATGAAATTGGCTCGATGTTATAGAGTCTAAACATCTGTCAGAATGGGAGGAGGAGGAGGGAGAAGCAGCTTTAGGGCCGTGTAAAAACAAAGCCTTTCTTCTCCCCTTTTAAACATTTCTTCTGAGCCCTGGTTGAACACAGGATAGCATTTCATGCTATTTGTTCTTTATAGCATGTGGGAAAGGCTCTTGCTGGGCCTTGCTGTTGTAAGAGGCGGCTCCACGGGCAGCTCACGCAGGAGTTTTTTCCTTTCTCCCTTAGGACTCTCCATGGCCAAGTGCAGCTTATCCTGCAGGAAGTGTTTCCAAGATCACTGATAGCTTCATGACAAACCACTTAAACCCAGAATCAAAGACTCACCTTTAGACGTTTCCATTGAACAAGCAGACCTTCCAAGTGTCTAGTCTTGGGAAGCTCAACCATCAGAGAAAAGCATGTTTCCAAATGTCCCACTGTGAGTGACAGCCTGGCCCCAAAACCTATTGGCTCAACCTGCTTGCTGAAAGGAATGGGACAATTTGCACAGGCAAGTTGCTTGAATGGCTTTGGAATGGAAGTGAAAAACTGTCTTGCACATTGGGTGGTTGAAGCTACACGTGAACTACTATGCCAGATTTCCTATTGTAACTCCATGTAGCAGACATGACCCAGTTTGAGGGGATAACATAGGAGAGGAATTTAAAAAATTTATTTACAAATCATTTCTGTGTAGCAACTCTCTGAATTTGAACACGATACAAGGTTTTTATTTATTTGAAATAAGAAAAAGAAGATTCATAGGATTAATGTGTTCCAACTAAAAATCTTCAACAATCCATTATTAGATCATTAAAATATTTTAAACTAAATTGGTTATAATATATTTATGAAAGGCTAGTTTGTGAAGGCAGTAGTTTCCTACCACATGCAATAAAAAGCATTTCACATGCATGGAAAACTAGTGTACCAAATTTCAGGCTATAAATAAGGCAATTGTTAAATGTAAATGGTTAGAAACACTAGCAAAATTCAGCCAACAAAGCAGGGATCAGAAATTTATACCCTCGTTACTGGTAATTACAGTCACATTCTTTACTGAACAGTATTCCCAGCCAACACATAAAAGTGTCCTGATGCATTACCTGCTTAGAACTAAGTCACCCCTAACACACATGTGCCAGAAAGGGGATCTGCAGCTCTGTGGCCATTGCTAGCACATGGAGCTCTGCATGAGCTGCTGCTCGGGTATCTGTCTACCTTTTAAGCAAAGTAGCTGAAAACCCCTCAGGGTGTTCTTACGAAATGTAAATTCACTGACTTGGAGACCTCAGCATAAAATCGCTGCTTTTAGTGGATGGCAGTTTAACACTCTCCTTTCCATAAGGAACAGAGGAAAAAGAAATGCAATGCCATGATTGTTTTTGTGTACAGGTGGCATTTGTCTTTTTTTGTTCTTCTCTGATAAGAGAAAAGCAGTTTAGACATCTATAAAAAGTATTTTTTTCTTTTCTTTTTTTTTTCCCCTAGAAATAAGCAATAAATTCTTAATACCCTTATGACAGATCAATCTCAACCTGTCAATAATTCATATTTGATACTTCTTCTATTTCAGTTAAGAAGGAATTGTGAGGAAAGATGAGTCTTCTTTTGGGTTCAGATTGACACCTCCTGCCAAGACTGTTAATATACCTAAGAAAATAATGAAAGCACACACGTGAGAGCTTAAATTCATTACTGGTCTTCTTGCAAGTGGTCTTCTGACAGTATGGCATCATTCACATGCTTTTTCTTTGAGTCGTGTGCACACACACTTGATTAGTGTGTCTTCAAAAGTCCAGCTAACTAGATTCAGACACATAAAAATACCCATCCCGAGCGGTGAGCACCCACGTATTTGACTTCAGTGGAACTGTTGCAGTTCCTTCATGTCTGAAAATTGGGCCCTTTTCACTGTAGAGTGGGGTGCCAAGTGCTGTCCGTCCAGTTCTAAGGCCACTAGGCTGTAGCCATGAAGTGAGACCAAAACACGGGTGCCCTTGGGAAGAGAGCTTGTTGCCTGGAAGACTGCTGTGACTTGAGCATCTTCTTCAAGAGTCAGTCATTCAAGTCTGAAATTATTTTTGTAGCAAAGTTGTGTTCTTGATCAGCCAGCAAGCCCAGGATGTTACAGAAGGCAGGGAGAAGATACTCCATGTGAAAATGTTCTCTGGGTTTCTTGTGTATGTTGCTGGTGATGTAAACAGTCAGCTTTCTTCCATTTAGAATTCAAAATGCTACTTGTCCAGCTTTCCAAACTTGTCTGGGCTCTGATGGTCACGTCTCTGTTCTTTTTATTTCTTTATTATCATCTTTTTTTTTTTTTTTATGGTTTGTTGTGGGGTTTTTTTAAGATGAAGTAAACTATTTCATAGACTTACCAATTAGTATTGATAGCCTCCTGTCTTAGGTGCTGTACAAACGTAGTGGAAGAAACCCTAAAGGTCTTCCCTGATGATCTAAAACCAGAAGGAGCTGATGGAGATGTGCTAAAACAGGTCTTGCAGGTCAGTGGTGTCAGTAGATTTTGGCTGGCGGGGCTAACTGAAGTAGCTAGCAGAAAATTTCAATAGTGCACAAACTGAAAACGTTTATTCAGCACCAAATCAGAGATGTGCTCAGAAGCTGGGGAGACCTTCCTCGTGATATGCCAAGGGAACAGGTCACACTCATCCCATTCTCAGGGCTGTGTACGAGCTGCTTCACAAAGCTTAAAGGGTGTATCATAATGCTAGGGAAAGGGGGCAGTTCTGCTTATCCCTCGAGGAACAGGTAAGAAGAAAGCAACCTGAGCCCTCCAGGTATATCATGCATTCTTCCTCGTGTGCAGTAAAGTCTTCATTTATTTCTCTTAATAGCCAGTGTGGTCCTGCACCTTTCTTCTCTGAATTAATCACAAGTGGTTCCTTAATGCAGGCAAACTCTGACAGGGCCTTGCTTCTCTCTCCTGTGAACGCATGCAAGAAAGAACGTACTATTTCTTTTTTCCCCTTGGTCACATTTCAGATTAGAACTAGGTGATAGAAGCGCAAGACACATCATTAACTAGGGAGATCTGTTAATCCCTGTAATCAATAACTAGGTACAGGACTGTTTCTTGTGTTGCAGTCACCAAACGAAGCGTAGTGTTCGCTAACCGCCGTTCGCCTCTACATACTGCGCCTTACTCGCTCATTAATTACTGACACAGTTTGCAGGAATTATTCTGTAATTAATTGGCCTCTAAAACACTCTGCTGTGTGTCTTTCACATTTGGGAAGTGCTACTCAACATCCTGTTTTTCATACAAGTTTTTCGCACGAGCTGTGCCAGAGCTCTTTGAACATGTCATCTTGGCAGATAAAAACATGACTTGGGAATGGCTACAAGAAATGGGAGAGTCTGAAAAGTTTTAGAAGCAATGGAACATCCCTGTTAAATGTAAAATTAATGTGGCATTCCTACATCATGCAATCCTTCCTACCAAATTATAACCCAGGCAGTACTGTGAAAAGTTTGAATGGGGACTGCTTAACAATTTCTGTACTAATTCAGGAATTGCTTCAAATCTTAGTCCAATTGATTTGAATCCATTTGAATGATACGACTGATATAATTGTATTAATAATAATCTGTACAAACCCAGCATCCTTCACTAGTATGGATTCCAAAGTAAAGCATGAAACGAAGGCACAGCTTCAGGCACCTGTGCCAGCTGTATTACAGATCCAGTTCTCCCCACTGCATCTGGTGAGCTGTAGGGATTGGGTGCCACAGATGAGTGGGCCAGTCTGTTAGGAAAGCAGTATCTTCTCTGCAGGGAGTTGCAGCGAGAGAGGGAGGCAGGCAGAGGTGTAATTATTTCTGTGGCACCTAGTTCTTTATGATCTCTAATGACTGAAAATACTGGGAAGGATTTTAAGTCTCACTTGAAAAAACGTCACAAATAGTGAACAGCACAATCCCCACTTCACAGGGCTCAGTTTTCCAAAGCCAATCCCATAGCACCAGTCCATGCAGCTCTCAACGTGCAGGGCTTCTGGAAAATCTTGACATTTATTTAGGTGCTTACACGGGAGCAGAAATCTTCTGAAAATCTAGTCCCAGCTGCAGGAGCTGCAAGGCCTTTGGGAAATGCCAACCACTAGCAGGATTGTAAAGCAAGAGATCACACAGCAGCCTTGGAGTAAATCAGTATTATGAACAGTTAATCCACACCCACTATCCAGCCAAAATGCATAAAATAAAAGCTCTTAGTGCATTACACTAATGCAAAGCCCAAGATAATACGCAGGGGATGTTCTCCCATGTGCCAGAATGCCTGTTTGAGGTTGTGAGTGCTGATGCTCGGGGCACAACTGAGCACACTGAGGAAAAAGTGTCAGGGACAGGAAGAGAGGCAGCACAGGACAAGTTTCCCCTGGGCTAGAGGATGGTGTCACCCCATCTGTCAGAAACACACGTGCTACAAACTAATAACTCCTGCTTGCTCTGTGGTGGTGATGACATCCATGATAGCCTGCCTGCTGCCTGCTCTGGCAAATACTGACTTGCCCAATCAAACCACCTAAATGGTGTTTCATTTTTCTGTACCTTTCTCCCTAAAAATCCCCCATCATGACACTTTTGACACTGTGCTCCTCTTTGGCTTTGGTTAGACCCAATGGCAAATTGAGACCTTTGCTTTTCTACTAAAGCCTTTTGGTTTTACCACCTCTGGCCCCCTCTCCATCCGGTTTGTCTGTCCATCTGGTTTGTCTGTGCACTGAAGCCATACTCAGAAGGCAAACTCTTCAAGGAGAACAAAATCTTATCAGGCACAAATCTCTACAGTGCAGTGCTGAGGGCTGCAAAGTGCTTCCATGAAAATGAGCTCCTAACTCATCCCTGCTATGTAGTAGACACAGTTGGGGCTTTTTGTCAGCGAAAATTATTCTGAGCTATGTATTAATTTTAAAAACAGATGGTGGTTGTGGAGATGGAGGAAATCAGTGTTGTGGTGGCTCTGTTTAGTAGCAACTGAAGACCGACACAATTTCGTATGGTTTGGGTGCCTTGTAAGAGTTGAAGATGAATAGGTATGTACCAAATGAGACACAACCATAACCATAGCTAGCCTGTCATCTGCCTTCTGGACTCAGAAGACATAAATGGTTACTGGAACTGAAGGACCAACCTGTAAAGGTGGCCTGCCAGCATCAAAAGACAGAGTAGACAGTAAACTATGGTCGGAGATTGTTCAGCCCCTGTGAACACGTTAGTGGACTTTGATCTCCAGGGTTGCCAGGCCAGCTTCTGCTTTTGTTAAATCAGATGCTTTTTTTTTTGATGAATCTGCAGTGGATGTGGTGGGTTGTTGAGCATTACACTGAGCTAAAACTACTGAGACAAGCAATTGTGGACCGTGTAAGCTGGAGAGCATTAACAATTAAGCTTTGGTGGCAGTATTTGATAAAAGAAAGATTCATTACCCTAAGTTTGCTGAAAGGACTGTTAATGTTGTAGAGTGTGGGACGTGACTCTGAGGAGAGTGCAAATGTGAACTCTGATTAAATGAGTAAAATGTGAAGGAAGTTAGTATTGAATTTAATATGAAAGTAGCTTAGCCTGGAAGTTAGAGATCTGAATTTTTGCATAGTAAGAGAAATTTTACCAGCCATTTGATGAATGTATGGTTCTATATGAACATGTTTAATTAGAAATCAGTGGCCAACAGTGATCCAGAGCATGAGAGAGAACAGAGAAATGTACTGAGGAATGCAAAATCAACTCGCCCGTATTAATACTGTGACAGCAAATACAGCTAAGCTATCAAGATAGTAGAAAGGCTTTCTAGCTCTAATACAAATTCCCAAATTGTTTTGGCACTGAACTCAGAATTGCACAGGCAGATGCATAGGATGACTCTGAACATGATAGGAACGCAAATAGCTGCTTTTGCTGAAACATGGAAACCCTATCCTTAGTGCTAAATGGAAAAAAAACATGATATGGGGAGACATCAGTAAAAAAGCCAAGTGTTGTCAGGTGAGAAAATGAGGTCAAAGTAAAAGAAATGTACTTTCTTCTAATGTTTAAGGAGGCAGAACCAAAGCTGAGTTTCAAACCGGCAGAAAAAAAATCGAGGGAGATAAAATGATGCAGGAATCTGACTGAGACTGCAGCTAAATCAAAGAGGTAGGAATTAATGATCTACCCTGAGGTATAATACACGTGGCATAGTTTAGGTGGCCCAGCAGAAGCAGCAAATCAAGCTTAGTGAGAGGTTTGGAATCAGGAAAACTGGGGAAAGAAAAAAAAAAAAAAGAATTAAAAAAACCCAATTTATTGCAGAGGGAGAAAAGTTTCTAATAAACAGGAAGCAAGGTATAATGCAAAGTGAGTGTGTGGGATTAGCTGGATGTATTGTTTTCTTCTTGAGAAACATGACTGAGCACTAATATAGCTTCTGTTATGGAAAAAGTATCAGGCCTTTGCAGGAAGAGCTTTAATGTCTTATCAAAATACGGTTCTCAACCTAGAACTCGAGGTGAAACGCTGCAGTTGTCACCCCCCCTCCCCAGAATGTTGCTGGGGAGACTGAGTTAGACTAGCTGGTACGCTGCACTTTCCTACCAACAGGCAAACATCTCGACCAAAAGCTGTATCTAATCACCTGCCGTGGTTAGTCTAAATGGTACCCCAAACCCTGCAGTTAATGTTACTCGATCCTCCCTGTCCTTCGTCTGCCAGACGTGTGTGACACTTGATGGCAAAAATGAGTGTTGGTGGAGTGGAGGAGTAACCCATTCCCTTCAGTGGTGTACGTTAATGCAAAGAGAGCCTCCACAGATGATGCAGATGCTATTTGATCTACCCGACTTCATCGCAAGTGCTTTAAAGGATGGTCATAGTCAGTGGAGGGAAACATCAAACAAGAAGCTTTAGCTGAGATGAGAGTGCGGCTGGAGGGAGAACGCAGGTTAAAATTGTGGAGGCTCTTTACAAATGATAGGAACTGAGTCATCCATTCCCTTTCCTCCTACTGCCAAATCAGACGATGTACGACTAGAACTGAGAGAACTGTCCTTTTGAAACAGAAACAGTATGTGATCATTAATATATAGCTTATCATTAATATATGGCTTGTGTTTTCTACGCTGTACCAAGCCACGTATCCGCTTTTTCCTGGGTCATAACCAGCCACAACTAGGAGACAGATAGCTTCCTAATGAAATGGAGGCATTATGATATCTGACTTTAGCACTATTATTGAGCCAGCAGACATCCCTGCTTGGTAGGTCTATTTCAGAGCCTACAAGATAAATCCTTTTGGGTAAAAAGCACTGGAGGAATTAAGTGGTATTAGAGACATAACGTGTGTATGCAGATCCCTATGTATTCTAAGGCTCTTCCTAACAATTTAAAAAAAAACCCTTTTAAAAGATATGCCCAGTGTATAAAAATGATCTCCAGAAATCCCTCGTTGGGCAGTCTTTAACAGTGCCTCTTATGGCAATTCTTCTTTCAAGATGGGGACTGCAAGAGGTGTTAGGAACTTGGTTACATTGATTTAAATGTGTTTAGACTTCTGTTTGGAGGGATCTGAATACATTATCCTTAATGGAGAGGGAAAAGGTGAGAGCTTCAGCCCTCTTCCTCCTTTACACCAGAGATAAAGGAACAAATAAATTTAATAATAATAATAATAATATTACTAAATAATATTAA
>WUAM01000431.1:117504549-117515482 GCA_024336885.1 Actenoides hombroni
GTCCAAATGCCAGTGATTCCTGGTCTGAAGCTTGTGTCCTACAGCTTGAGTTTTTGTGAAATAATACAGGGACTGTACCACTGCAGCTTTAAAAGTTTGTTCCCTTGAATCCCAATACTCCCGCTGTTGCTTTATATATTTATAAAATTATGTAATTTCAGGGGCACGGTACCCAGCCAGATACCACGGGCAACAAACGAAAGAGACAGGAAAGCACCGAACACCGCTCAGTGTTTTCATCGCTTTCGTCTCTCCTCCTCCTGCGGCGATTAAAAGAAACTATAAAAGTTTGCAAGGTTTTGCAACGGCTAGAAGCGTGCCTTGTTCGCGTGCGCGGCTTCGGCAAGCACGAGCGATAAAAACAAGGGATTAAATTGCTGCATTTCCCCCTTCTCTCTTGCCCCCTTCTCTCTTCCCCCTTCTCTCCTGCCCCCTTCTCTCCTGCCCCCTTCTCTCCTTCCCCCTTCTCTCCTTCCCCCTTCTCTCTTTCTTTCCCCCTTCTCCTCCCCTTCTCCCCTTTTCCCCTTTCCCTTCCTTCCTCACTTCCAGGAGATGCAATTCACGTGCTGGTTTCTTGCCCCCGATCCTCCTTGCCTGAAGAAAAAACATTCAAGGACACTTTGTGTGAGCTGAATCTGAGTGTCAGGAGGTTTTCCCCAAAGCCTACGCTGTAGGTAATGTATATTTATGAGTGGAACAAAGTAGGCCATAGATCCTTTCCAAGGCTGCTTTCCTCTCAGGGTGGCTCAGTGTTTAGGCAAGTGAGGAGCGGAGATGCCGTCCAGGCAGCACCCGCTCACCAGTGACTGAGCAGAGCTGGCATCCCTCACTGCAGCCTGGGGACCAGGAGATGGTGGTGCTGTGTGGGCCAGGAGATGCTGTTGCTCTGTGGCCAGATCACACACATCGCTCTGCGAGATGCACGGCCCTGCTCTGGGCTCGAGGCTGGGTCCAGACTACCACATGTGCCCTGCAACTCAGTGCTTGGCTGGGAAAGGGTCTTTCCAGAGAGGGAAACTGGGGATGGGAAGTGAGTTTTGGAGGACATGGATTTGCACCAGTTTCTGCTCTGTTTATGTACGAGCTGTGCTGTGGGGATACTCAACGTGACCGAGCTGACACCTAAATTCGTGTGTGGAGCTGGAAGTACAAGGCATGATGTGGAGGAAAGGCCAGTTTGCTTTCTTGCTGGAAAGGCCAGTTTGCTTTCTTGCTGGCAGTCGTGCAAGTTTTGTGGGCCTGGTTAGGTGTGTAGCCCACGTTCAGACAGCTGTAAGAAAAGCACAGCCACTGGTTTACGGCCAGTGCTGGTCAGTGGTTGCTGGGCTGGGGATTGGTCCAAATTGCTCTTTGTGCAGCGGTCACTGCTTTCCAGCTGAAGTTTTTGAGCACCGTGGAACACTGCATTTCTCTCTCTCTGCTCATATAGCTATGTATGTACACCTGTGTATGTGTGGAGATGCACAAACACCCACAGATAACTTCGTGGGCCAAATTTCATGCTCTACATCCACTCTCTAAGTGCCGACCTGCTCCTCTTGTGGAAGGTGTTTTAACTAGAGATTGCTGGTTGTCCTCCAGGCTGAGAAGCTCACGTGGGGTTCTGCGCAGACTTTGGGAAGGTCGGTTTTTAGTATGTGGCCAGCACCAGTCCTGCTGCTTTGGGAAATCCACTGGTTTCATTTGCCTTGTCATGTGAATTTGAGATTCTTTAAGGACAAGGTTCCTTCACCTCTGCCTGTTTCGGTGGTCGTGTAGGTCTTTGTAAAGACCATCAGGTAGCCCAGATCTTGTTGAATGTACCTCAGCTGCAATATGCTTCCCAAAGGGCCTCTGTTGAGCTGGATTGTTTCAGCCAGGACTACTCAAGGGGAATGAAGAGTGCTACATCTAGCCAGTAATTTGCTGTAGCCAACGTGTGAGTTTGCTTCAATGAGAGCGGGATTTTTGCTCATGGATCAAACATCAAAGGATTCTTATATAATGCAACGTCTTTTTACATCGTTAAAGTATTAGGTCATAATCATGTAGCTCTCTGTTATATTTTATTAGTCTATTTTATTTCTGAATGGGGTTCACCTCAACCCAAGTGATTCCCTAGCCCTGCAGAAAATAGCACAGATGACTTACAGTGAGTCTTGGTTATGCAGCTGAGAATTTGGGCTGCACCCCAAGCAACAGCATCCTGAGCAGAAGCGGCCAACTTTCTTGATTCCTGATCTCCATGCCAAATCCTTCAGGTAGATGTGAGCTGTGAGACTGAGAGAGACAAGGAGAGAGGCATCTCCAGCAGGTTTCCTAGGCGTGAGCTCACCGAGGGATGGGGCTGGGCTGGGCAAGCAGGTGGAACTTGAGAGAGCAGAGCCTGCTGCCTGGCACCCCACGCCTTGTGCCATCAGTTGGGCCATCACCCCAGGGGGTGTGGGAGGCATCATTCTTTAATGAATGCTTTTTTTTTCTGTGAAAATACAGAGCTCAGCTGTCAAAACGGGGTCTCTGGTGAGGAATTGACAGCTCCTGCCAGCGCGCTGTCTTCACGTGTTGGTAGCATGTGTACGCACACACGTGTAGCAGGGGTTTGCCTTTGCATTTCTGAGTGGGGCAGCCAGGACAGACACGTAGGTATCATTTTTCTGTTGCTGGTTTATTGAAGGGATTTTCACTCTTCTGTTGGCTTCGGTTGCCTTCTTTATCTCCTCCTCCAAAAACGTAGAGCGCTTGGTTCCCGACGTGAAACTGATTTTTTCAAGGCAACAATTAAAATTTCATATGTTCAAGCTACTTCTTTCGCAGTGAAAGCTGGCAAGAAGGGAACAAAATAGTTTGAAAGCATTGCAGGTCATTTCATCCCGGGTTTGTGCAGGGATGAATTCTCTCTCCTGCCACGCTTTATGGCATTACCCACTCGGAGAAGCCAGGGCTGCGGGTTTCTGAGCATCCTCCCGGGAGCCAGCCTGCCGTTTGTCAGCGTTTGCACCAGCACGAGCAGCCAAAGCTTTTACAGCAAAACCCTGCTGATCAGCTCTGGTTCTGCTCCTCGCCACCCCTCCCCGGGCTCTGGGGGGGATCTGGCTTTCCTGTCATTCAGGATGAGTCCCTGTTGGCAGCACAGAGATCCAGAAAGGTGCTGTAATCTTCCTGAGAGTTTGCTTCCTGGGCTCCGGGCTTTACGCAGCCAGGCAGTAGATGGCCATTGCCCTTAAGCCTGTACGTTGGTGTGCTGAACCACTGCACGGGCTGAAGGGTCTCTCTTTGTCTGGAAATTACCTTGGCTTTTGGAGTAGTAAAATCTACGGATTTCATTGCATAAATTGGTTTAGAGCTGACTCGGTCACCTACTCAATTTTAAAAGCTTTTTTTTGTTGTTGTTCAAGTGTAGATTAAATAATTCATCCCCAACTCGGGGGTTGGCGCGATGGATATTTAATTGTAAATGTGTGTCTTTAATTAGAACTTGGTACGCGGAAGAAAATGCCTTATCTTGTAGTTTTTCAAAAGCACACATATTAAACCACAGCTTTGCCCTTCAAAAATATTACCCCGTGTATTTAAAGGTCTGAATGACCTTTTAATCAGACGTTGCACCTTTACTTCCAGCTGATATGACAACAGCTGACAGTAACTCAACCTGATGCTGCAGGAAAATAAATAAAGGCCATCTCAGTAACTCTGTCTTTAAATCTGCCTGTCTAGCTGTGGTTTTGTGTGCAGGGGGATGGACCCACAGCAGAGTATTGCGTTTAGTTTCCAGGTGAAGACGATCCACTGAGTTCAATACATTTGCATGTTTGGCTGTTCTTTGGAGGTCAATTTAGCGGTATGATTGTTTCCTGTCGTTCTGAACTCCAGCCTCTCCTGCAGCCAAGCTCTTTATAAATTATAAATCTGTGTCCCTCGCTCTCAGCAGCCATCTTACAGCCCACACAGCCCGGGGAGGATGGTCTGGCAATTGCATTAGCTCTCCTCGGCGTACCTGGGGAGGAGGGCTGCCGTGCTTTGTCACTACTTGGGCTCGAGCTAAACGCACGTCGTGGAGCAGAAAAGGGGATGGGTGAAGATGGATATGAGCAGTTCCTACTTTGGGACCGCTGACACAAAGAGAGCTCCTACTGGTTTGGGTGATTGTATTCAACGAATCAGCTCGTTGTCTTGGGAAGTTCATTTTCGGATGATTTATTAAAGCCTAACGTTTGCGGGTATTGAATTGACCGCAGGTCAGAATTCTGGTGACACTGAAGTATTTTTGTCTCTGGTATTTCCATGGGCACGAGCGATAAACGTAACAGTAGCAGCTCCCCTTTCATATGGCTTTTACAAAGCTGTGTGCTGCTCGAGCCTGACTATCACGAACCGGGCTGATCATTCAACAAAAAATACTTGCCATGCTAATGAGCCGTTCCCTGGAATTCGCAAAGAAATAGTCTGACATCAAGCACAATGCACCCTGCACGCCATAGGGTCCATGATTTATTGGATCTTAATGGAAAAAACTTAAGAAAACATTTAAAAGGTCCTCCCTGAAACAAGAATTAAAGAATCCCTTCAAAGAGAGACGTGGTGTTTATATGTGATGGCAGCAAAATCAGCGTGAACTCTTTTATTGCAGGTATTTATTTGCACATTTCCCGAGGTTTGCTTTTAGGGGAGTTTTATCTGATGTGATGCTACTGTTTGTGGGCAGTTCTTAATGAAACAAGTACTTGTGCACGGGCACTGACTGATACCGGGTCATCTGAGGGCTTGCTCTCTCCTCCCTGCTCTGTGCATAGTCATTAGTTCCGGAGGAGAGGCATGGGGGTTGAGATGGATGGGTTTGAGGGCACTTTCATCATCTTTTGACGATGAAGGAAATTGAGGGCAAGAAGTACCTCACAGCAGTGACAGAGCCCTGGCAGGCTCAGAGTCTCGGTCTCTCACGTACGTTGTACTTTAAAGCTGTGAAGGGAATTGGCCTGTGGAGGCAACTGAATGCAAGGGGATATAATTTTCAGTGGGACAGCGGGTGGGGGAGCAAGGGAGAGTGGCAGCTCTGCAAATAAACCACTTCTAGGTAAGCCAAGGTCCAGCATGTGCTGCAAAAGGATGTACATAGGCAGGCTGGGCAGCCCCACTCGAGTCGGTAGGATGTTTCCCTCGCTGAAATGAAGTCAAAAGATGTGCCTAAGTGTTTTCTGCCTTGCGACCTCAACGTGGAACGAGGTGGCTGGCTTGAGGTTTGGAAATGCTGGCCTCTGCTCCCAGGGTGCCCGTAGACACAGCACCCTTTCTGAGTGACAGATCAATGCCTTCATTATTCCCCTATCAAAAGAAGTGTTCTTGCCAAAGCACGTGTCCAACCTGCAAACCCACCAAGCTGTAACCGCCCATCCGCTATGCCAAGGCACAGGCAGAAACCATTGTACGACTGCGTGGTTATTCTGAAAGCACTGTCTGTTTGCCAGGGGAATTTTTTTTTTTTTTCAATGTTTACATTTCCATGACTACCTTGTTTAACTAACTAAGGAGAGGACAGCACGTTAGGTGTGTTGTATACCGAGTAGGATGTATCCTGTGTTACCCTAGAATGGTGTGTGTTTGGAGAAAGGATGTTGCTGTTAAATTGTCAAGCAGCGCCAGGCGTCGTGTTGTTCCTAGATAACTGAAAGTATGCCTAAAATGTAAAGGAAAAGAACAACTAGAAGAACTCGAGTATGCCAATACCGCGAAAGAAAGCTTAACTTGTTTTCTTGCTTTTTTTTTAGAGAACACCTGTTCCCAGCGCCGAAGCATTCCGATGGTTCTTTTAAGCAGTAGTGTATCTTATTTTCAAGGCAGTCCGAAGTGAATGGCAAGCTAAAGTCTTGTTTTAAGAAACTGCTTAGTCCACCATTGAAGAATATACTCAGATACTATTTTCATTTATGTATAGGGGTTTCCTCAAAAGCAAAAGACAAAAAATCTGGGAGCCTGGGGAATTGGCCAGCTTCTTCACATTCAGTACACTGATGATTTCTTTGATGTAACTTAGCTATACTAGTGAAGTTGTTGTCTATTTTTAAAGTGGCTGTAAAAAAAACAAAAAAAAGACAAAAAAAACCAAAAAACCAAAACAAAAAAAACCAACAAGTTTGGGTAAACCCCTGCTATAAAGTCATGTATCTTTGAAAAGTAACATATCTATACTTCATTTTCAAATATATGTGTTCCAGTACTGTAAACTGTACAGATAGCCGCTTGTATTTTGTGTGTTTAGACACAAGGAGACAATCATGTCTGAGCATCTATGGAGATAAACCAGTTTGTACACAACGGTGTGGTTTCTGCGAATTCAATCCGGAGCAATAAATTCGAGCTTTAACTATTATTTTTTGCTAGTTGTTTAGCAGCAGCAGCAACAGCAGCACTGTTTTACCATGTATCCTTCCATAGAGACTTGATGCCAAGTTTTCCAAGACAGAAAGATGGTGGCACATCTAGCAATTAACCTTTCGTCGTGGTGGTGTAAGAGGGGAAGACGTAAACATTGAAAAGTAATCTTTCAAGCACTGTATTAGAGTAGTGGTTTGTGCACTTGCATTGCTTCCAGAGGAGCTTTACAGAGGGGTGTGTCTCCAAAAATTGCTGTCTGGTTTCTGACTTGTTTTTCACTGTGCTCTGAGGTGGAGTGCCCAGTATAGGTGGATGAGCAAAACCAGTCGCCTGTATAAAAGTTGTTCTAGGATGCAAAACAAAGCGAGTACGAGACCTTAGAAAAAAGGATGACTCGGCCTAATTACCCTTCACCTATGAGCTCTTATGTAACAGTTTCAGTCAACGGAGTATAAATTTAATTTATAAATTGGAATGCCATATTTTTAGTCCAAGTGGGAGCTGTTAATTTAAGTGAGTTTTGACAGTTGGACTGGTTTGGGTCTCACTTGCATTTGTGTTCATTTGAAAGCCTGCATATTTTTGTCATATAAAAATGAACTTTTAAAGAATTTTTTTTAATTATTTTTTGTTTTTTTTAAAAGACTGCTTCTTCCCACATGTTTCTTGGTCCACTGATCTTGGTTTTGCTGAACGGTTGGTCCCTGAGGCCCCCAGAATAATGATCTGCTGTTCTCCTTGCACAGAGGAAGTGGCTGCTCCTCCAAAAGGCAGCACACGAAGGGATGTAACTCACATGTCGTAAAAATTACGAAGGGTACTGAACTTAGGGATACTTATTATCAGTTGATCATCACTTTTTATTGCTTGGCTTCGTCATACCACTCGTGAGTGGAAAGGCCATCCCGTCAAAGTAAGCGAATGCTGTTGTGCCATGTGTTTGATAGATTTGTCATTTTATACAAGATAGGACTGCCAGTAATTTCACAGACGAGGTGCTGGGCATGGAAATAACCTGTTAATGATGCACAGCACATTCAAATCTCCTATTGTTTCTACACTTTCTCTGGCTTTTGCTAAGTCCTTCAGCCTTTTGCCCCTGGTCACGCTCCCTTGGTGAAGCACATGGGGTGGTTGGGAGTGCTGTGGTGTGGGATCTGTGCAGGGGGGGGAATGGCAGGACTGGTGACAGTTGGGATTGGCCCAGAAAGTCAAAATGGAGGGATGGAGGAAGAGAAACCTCTTGAGGTCACACGTGTGCGTCAGCAGGGCCGGGCAGAATGTGGGTGACCTGTGCTAACTGGAGGAGTGCGGGTGGGCTGGGCTTACACTTGCGTCCTCAACTTAGGGTCAATGCACATGTCTACGTCTTTGCGGTGTATAACGTCACGTACGTGGCTTCAGAGATGGAACGTCACACTTGAAATGCTTCTATCATGGTGCCCCTTTTACAGTTTGTAAGAGATCCTCAGTTGAATACTCATCCAATAGCCATCCAGTGAGCTTTATGTCTGTTTGTGTGGCAGCCGTGTACGGATTTCTTTTTTGTGTCGGAGACTTTTTGGTTAGGGCCTCTTGTTACTGAGCACTGGACCAGTATGAGTTCTGTAAGGTGTTCTCTACCAAAACGCTGGTTGATTTACAAACTGAAGCCTTATTTGCACATCTGGCTGGTAAGCTTGCCTTGCTTTGTGGAAAACTGTGATTGCTCTTACAGAAGCAGAGGCAAAATTCAGTTCAGGCTACATTAGGTGTACAAAGATACTCATAGCAATGTACTTACTGTCTAATACCCTAATGTTGCATGTCTTGATGTGGTTTCTTTTTTTTTGTTTTGTTTTGTCGTTTTGTTTTAAAGAACTGATGGATCTGTATATTGTAATTGTGGTGTTTTACATGTCAATTCAAAATTGTTCAAACCAACAAACAAGCAAGCAAACCTGTTAATTACTGAAACTTAAACGAGAGTTGATTTTTCTTTGGTTTACCCGTATGGCTTTCATGCCGGGTGTTGTTCCTTTGCACCATCAGGTTTTTAGACTTTGCTGAAGCGGTGTTTACCCGATGTAGTCCGCATAGAGCATTCTGATTAGCGACGCTTGAAGAAGGAACTCCCTTTTCTGGCCTGTCTCTCTCCACCGCAGCCCTACCCCCCTCCCCTCCTCCCCCATTTAGACACGTATTTGTCAATCGGATTATTGTCAAATTCTAATTACCACAGTTGTGCTTTTCACAAGGTCCAATAACTGTTTTCCAGTGTGAAAATTTGTATTCCTCTGTCTTTCATTCTTACGATGCAAAAGAAAAAAAAAAAACCAACCCCAACAACGAAACAAAACCCAAAAAAGATGGAAGGCAAAAAAAAAGAAGCAGAACCTACTTTTGCCATCTTCTAGGTGTGAGCACTGAGCCTAATGGAAGCATTTTTGGCATACCCCAGATAAACTCAGAACAAACGGTAAGGCTGAAAGGGAGGCGCACGTACCCGTTCTGTCAATTAATAACAGACCCTCCCCACCAGGGAAAACACTCCCTTTTGTACAAAACCCCTGGTATGCAAGTCCTACAATTAATGTTAAAAGAATATAAAGTCTTTAAATGGGCTATATCTGTAATCAAATAATGAAGAAAGAAAGTAGTTAAATGATCATACCATTCAGGGTCGAATGCATTCAGCAAAAAGCGGTAGTGGGTCTTTGATCATGGTTAGATGCATAGTGATATCAAACAGTGGGTTCTCATGTAACAGCTAAATGTTTCAGATTTTGTTTTTATTAAATTTGGCAGTTTCACGCTGAGCTCTACTGTATTCTTAGTGAATAAAAGACAGCTCCTATGTTAGAAAGTACTCCATTTTCACAATTGCAGGGAACCAGGAGGGGTTTTTTTCAGAATCACGGGCCACAGAAATGTACTCCTTTCACAGTGTTCTCCTATTTCTGAACTGTGCAGTTATCTATTAAATTTTCTAATAGATATTTGTGTAAGGTGTATGTATGCTTGTGCAATTATGGAAAAAAAAAAAAACCAGTTTTGGAAAACAGTGTATTTATGAAAAAATTAATCACTTATGGGGCATGTACAAAACTGTATAAAAACATTCAATTTGCCCAGTAAAGTTGTTTTTGTGATATTTCTGTGTTGTTGAATAAAGGACTTTAGTATTCAAAATATCTCTCTTTTTCCATAAACAGGTTTTGTTTGTGGGATCTTAAAAGAAAACTTCTTTTAAAAAAAGAATCCTCAAAATGAGCGAGAAGGTCCAAATGCTGACCTCAGTCTTGCAGATGGGAATGAATGCTTATGAAGTGATGGTGCAATAGCTACAAAACTATTTCCTTCTCAATTGGCAATCGATGGAAACCCCATAAGTCGTGTACCTGAAGGTAACATTGTACTCTGGATGTTTTTTCAAATGCCAGAACAAAATACCATCTCTTTAAGACTAGGAATGTAACGTTGAGGTTTTGAGGCTACAA
The DNA here is from genome assembly GCA_024336885.1 of Actenoides hombroni. Taxonomy (NCBI): domain Eukaryota; kingdom Metazoa; phylum Chordata; class Aves; order Coraciiformes; family Alcedinidae; genus Actenoides; species Actenoides hombroni. Next base: position 117,514,377 of record WUAM01000431.1, read on the forward strand.
AGAGGTCAGTGGAGTAGGAGCAAGATGGGTTGCAGAACAGCCTTCAACCCTTTAGTGCAGGCCTCCGTTGTATACAGAGTGGACTAGTGAGGGTGATGTGATAACTTAGCAGTTAGCTTTGGAGGGAAAAGCATATGAAGTCTCGTCTGTAGCTCTTGCAATAAATAGTCCTGAGATTAAATGATCCTGTTGCCGATGGAGTATTTGGGGTTACAGATACGGTTTGTGAGAGAGATGACAATAATATCTCCCTTTTTGGTTTGCTGCTTCTCAGTTCAAAGTTCTGCTCTTTACCTACCTCATAAACTACACGTAACAAAGGAAGCGGTTTCGTCTTGCCATTTTGATTTGCCGACATGGAAGCAACTTTAGAGAGGTTGGGGAGTTCGTGGTTGTGCCAGCAGCACGTCGCCTGCTTTTGGTGAAATTTGGAATGTAAGTTTTTCCTGCAGATATTATTTTAATAAACAGGCTGTCTTCTATTAGGTGCCAAAACAGGATTTTGAAAGGGTTTGAAACATGAGGTAGGTCCTTCGGTCTGTGAGATTCCTTCAATGCCATCTGATTTTCCGGGGGGAGCCTTGGTGTATCCTTTTGTTTTTTAAAGAAAGCAACAAAAGTGAGAGGAATGGAAGTGGATTTTCCACTGATCCTGCCTGCTCTCATCAATCCGTAAGGATATGTGTTCTTGGGAGACGTAGACCGCTCATTAGACAGTGCCAAGAGTGAATCTTGAGATCTGTTTGAAGAGGAGGAAAAGGGCTGCCAGGTTGCTCAGGTGTAGTCAGTGATCTCGCTGGATTAAATATAGAATTCACAGGGAAGCAATACACTCATTTCATGAGATGGTCGATTTGGAAGCGGGAAGAGGTCTCTGAGTTCCTTTTCCTTTAATGCTTTCTCTTTCAACTTTTTTTCCCCTCGAGTATTGTTTTATACTAGTCTGAATGAAAAACGTCCCTCAGCTCCAGAGAAATACTTGCCCCAGATATGAACCTTGCAGTTTAAAACTACCTCCAGCTTTTTATAGCTTTTATTTTTTAATTAAAAAAAAAAAAAAAAAAAGTAAAAAAAAAAAAGGAGCCCAGAAAACAAGCAGGGAATTC
>WUAM01000431.1:117515582-117526500 GCA_024336885.1 Actenoides hombroni
TTTTTTAATTAAAAAAAAAAAAAAAAAAAGTAAAAAAAAAAAAGGAGCCCAGACAACAAGCAGGTAATTCTTCAAAGCCCAAACTGACAAAGTCATTACTGAGCCTATTAAAAGGAAAGAAAATACCCTTTTGCGTGGAAGCTCAGTTCTTCTAGGCCGTGTTGGACTCAATTTGGTTTTGCCACTAGCTATGTCAGTGCTCTCTCATATTTTTCCAAGGAACAAGTCTGAAATGATGAACAGTGTAGTGATACAGGGCAGCGTGCCTTCTGGGAGGCTCTAGTCCTCTCCAGATTCCCATGGGCTTTACTAGATAGCTCAAGAAATTGGAGGATATTATATAGGTGACTTAGTTATAAGTTCTACCTTACTTTGCTGTAAGGATCTACTCAGTCACCAGCGTGCAGTGAGCACGGATAGATGGCTTCAAAATCTACAGAGGTAAGAAATACATCTCGGTAATAACCGCAGAACATAACAATAAAGTTTGGGACCGCTGGAACTACCCGAGGAAAGAAAGGTGAAGTTCAGCATCAGCAACGGTGTCGAGATCTGCTCCCACCGTAGCTTAGTTTCTGTTCACCGTTTGGTTTGTAGGGTGCACGTGGTCAACTGGGTCTTTCAGCAAGGCAGTTTTGCCTAAGATAGGCAGGACGAAGGAAACGTGGGCAGCTAATTGTACTCTTGCAAGACGAGGATCTAGACTGCAGAAAGAAGCTGTGATATTTGGGAAGTATTTCCATTGCTCTTCTTGATATATAATGTTTTCAAATTATAGTAAAGGACTGTCATATTATTCTAAATTTAATAAGCAAAAATAGTGTGCTGTGCTACTGCCCATTCCCTGAAAAAGGGGGTTTAGAAATTAGCCTTAAAGGGTTAATGTCCCAATACACCTTGAAGGTACTTCTTAGTCTAATATGGCTTCTCAGTAAGAGAAAATGCTGTAACTGTGGGTTCGTTGGCCTTGCAGAGTCAAGGATCTTTGCTAGAAAACAATTCAGCAGAATTCCTGTAGAAGGATCTGTAGGTGTCGTGACGTCAGCCACAGCCCAGATGAATTATTCAGTGCAGTTCTTCCCAGCATGGTTCATGATGTGTATAAGCATCCTACATTTGAGAAGAAAACACCTTTCTTTCCTTACTCCTTCAAATCTGCTCTCTTTACAGTTAATCACACTAACCCTCTGCACTTCTTCGGGAAAACCCAAAACTTTAGAAGAAATGTATCTCTTTTTGGCTAGACATTTTCCTTTGGAAAGAGAGAGAACAGTTAGCCCAGGTCAGAACCTCCCCCTTGCTTTCCCAAATCTAACATGGGTGTTCTCTGCATCAGATGTAGCTCGTGAAACAAAATCTGTACATCAGCTTGGCAATCAACACAACCCCACAGAAGATCAACAGCAAAGCAAACAGGACCCAATGGGGGATGTTCCCACCCCTTGGTACCTACAACACACACGAGTTTGTACCAGGTCCCCCCGTCGCAGGGGATCGGGTTTGCTGTGCCCAGGAGAGGGGTGAACGTCCCCAGATCTGATGAGCAGACAGAGCACCCTGGAGGGTTTTTAAGAGGAGAGAAGGTTTACTTGTCCAGACTGTGACTAGAATATGTCAACCCACGTGTCTCACATTCGCTTCTGTTTTCTAGCTGTGAGTGTCTGAGGCCACCAGGCTTTAGGAGAAGTAGCTGGACTGTTGAGTGTACCTAGTCTCTTATGTGCCTACAATTCAGTAGTCATACCTGAAGGTTGATAGTGAATTTGACTGGCTGATGTGGTGTACTGTTCAATGCAAAATGGTAACAACTGGCTTTTGACCTGTTTGGGGAGAATTAGTGGGTAAATAACCTGACCTAAAGAAATCTGCCACCCCCATTAGGAACTGTGAACTAATTATTGCTTTCTGATATTCTGCTCTTACTTGTTTTGCCTTTTTATTCCAATTGTTTGCATTCCTAGGACTGATTTGCCGTTTTGATGCAATGCCATGTGATCTGCTGATTAATTTTTGTGAGCAATCATAAACTCCAACCTGTGGCTGACTTGGTATATTTTTATGCTACGCTCCATAAACATTCATTCATTTCTTATGATTACTGTGTGGAAACAAACAAACTTTTACAGGCTAATAAACTTGGATTTGAACTGGATGAAGAGTTTTGTTGTGTCACTTCTTTTCTCTTTTCAAGGAAAAAAAAAAAAAAAAGGAGACATGAAGGTGCAGACCTTGACTTGATGTAACCAGGTGTTTGTAGCCATCTCCACAGCTGCTATCAGTAGTAAATTTGGAAACACTAACAGCAAAACCTCAGTCGCGTGTCGATTTCCTTGACAGTGGGGAACGCTTCTTGTTTAAAATAAAGCAAACTTTCAGGGTTTAGGGCTGGGAGACAGAGGGGAAGGGAAATTAGGGGGTTTCTGTGTTTATTCTGGTGTCTTCTAACCTACAGACCTGCTTCCTTAAGCACAGAGCAGCTTCCAGTTGAGACCAATTCAGCAGAGGGTTTGCCTCCAGTATGGGCGACTTGCTCTAGCCGGGTGATGCTCATGGCAGTCCATGTGTCAGTGCAGGGGACGGACAGAGCACACACAGGTAGATGACCTCTCAGCAGACAAAGGTCTGAGGCCAGTGTCCTCCCACACGCCTGGGGTCCGATGGTCCCCAGCCCGTGATGTGCGGCGAGAGTCTGGTGAGAAATGACTCTGCAAGTGGTAGAGGTAGTTTCTCTCTCAGGTGGCCAGTTCAAACTCAAACAGCTTGGAAGTGCTAATAGTAAGTGTAGTAAACAGAAGGAATATGAATTCTCTTGTCATAGCTGTTTAAGGCATCTCAGTAGATGAGCAAGCTGGCAGTAACTGGTAACCCTTTAAATGGTCTCCTCAAGGAGACAGTTGACACGGAATAACATTTCTGCAGGGAGAGGCAGCGAGGCTAGAAAGAGGTTTGTCTGATGCCTGCACTCAACTCCGTGTAGTCCTCTGATGTAAAAAGGTCAGCATACTTTCCATATGTCAATCTGATGCATGTCACAAGCATGACGCATAAAAATTGTGTTTTTCAGCCCACTGGAGACCCAGGGCACACACGTGATCTTAATCTCACCAAAGCGCATACAGGAATTTGATAACAGAAGGAGGGCTAATGCTTTTTCAACTTAGAGGCCTTGGATGCAAGCAGCGAGATGAGGGATCACTGACCTGTGCAGCTGGACAGAGATGCAGCTGCCCGAGCCAGGGATCCTGGGGGGGCACCGGGCTGGCCCCTGCCTTTCAGTTCCTAGTTCTGGAAAGAGTCACTTTCATAAGATGGGGATGATCCTGTGGCAATTTCACCACAAAGATGAAGCATGAGCAGGATCATTAGCTGTTGGGTTTTTTTCCCCTGTTGTGACCCAGCACATCTTACTCCAATAGCATCAGCTAGAATTGCAGCAGCTGAAAGAAGAGAAGCAAGGGCAAATGGCAGCTCCCCAAACCAGGCAGAGGAAAAAGCCTTCTCCTGCTGCCAGGTCCCCCCCTGCGTGGCTCATGCCCTGGGAAGGAAGCGGGGCTGCGGCCGCACACGGGCCTGAGGCCGCACACGGGCCTGAGGCCTCACACGGGCCTGAGGCCTCACATGGGCCTGAGCTCCCTGAGGCTGGAGCACCTGGGGGGTAGGGAGGGTGCTGGGGGTGCAGAGCAGCACCCCAGCAAGGGGTGGAGGTGGGAAGGTAATGGTGCCCTGGGTCTGCTGCTTTTCTGCCTGCTCTGGCAGTTGCCACTGGGAGATGGTGGGGGTCACTGGCCTGAAGCGGCCAATGCTGACATTTTCACATCTCCGGCACGTCAGGAAGCCGACGCAGACTTCAGGGGTAGCAGTGAATACACAGGCTGCTTTCACCCCAGAATGTTGCTGCTGACTAAATCTAGGGGGGCTTGTAAGGGGCAGAGTAAAATGTGTTCTTGATCTATCACTGGCACACCTTAAATCTCCCTTCGCCAGAGCTGAGTGTTGTGCAGAAGAGGTTAAATGAAGGCAGGCCCCGGCTCCATTTTTCCCTGATTGTTTTCTTGGCGGCAGCTGAGTTGGTTTCACCTGGGACTTTGAAGAGCCACCTGCTTGGCTTGCCCACTCTGCAGTCTGGAAGCTTCTGGGTGGGGCCGCTGCCTCCAGCTCAGCATTGGCCTTGGCCAAACCAACTCAGCTGTCTCCAAGAAAACAATTAGAGAATTGAGGGTTGGGACCTTGTAAGAGGCAATTTAGGCAAGCGAAGCACAGGTGCTGCCCCTGGCTCTGCTGGGAGTGGAGGGGGTGAGGAGGCATTAGCTCTGCAGTGCTGCGTGGGGAAACCCAGGCTCCTTCTTCTCCAGCAAGGTGGGTTAGTGCTTTTTGAGTAGGCATCCCTTTGGCATAAAACACTGCTTGCTTGATGGAAATTGGGGCTGGTGGCTCAGCCAAGTGGGTGGCTGTGGCTCCCAGTGCAGCAGCAGCAGCCCCCCCCCAGATGACTTGTGCCCCAGGGAGCAGAGGGCTTAGATGCTCACTCGGCACGTGTGCTCTATGGACTTGTACCACAGTTTCTGCCTCCGAGTTGTCCTGGCACCTCATCTCATCACTTTCTCACCCCAGCGTGCTACACACAGAGGTAGGTTATATCCAGGGTGGTTGTTTAAAGAAAACTGGGGGGGTGGTGATGGTGATGCCCTGGTAGAGCTGTGCCGGGGGGTACCATAGCCCCCTCCCTGCCTCTGCATTTTGCCACGTCGCTGCTCCCACCGCGGTTGCTGCACTTCTCTTCTGTTTTATGTTAAAACAAGGAAGGTGTTTAAATATTTATTACCACTAGAAACTCCAGAAGCCAAGTTTTATTTGTGTAAGTGACTCGTGGGGTTTTTTTTCCAATTGTCAGTAATAATTCATTAATTATTATCTTAAAGTTGTTGTTCTTTCTGCAATGTGTCACCTTCCTTCCAACTTGGTGGCAATCTGCACGAGATGAGGGATGTACAGCACTGTGGTTCTTGCTCCTGTGGTCTGTCTCTGCTCCTTTAAATACCTTCCACTTAAAGTGGGTGTTGCAGTTCTCTGTGTCCATTTTACCAAAGGGAGATATTTATTTTTTTTCCCTTGCTTTTCCCCCAAGTTATTTTGTGTCTGAGCACCTTCTGTTCCCGTTACCCCATCTGCAGAACTGGGCTCTGCTCCTGCCCCTCTGCAGCTGCAGGAGGCAAAACCTGTGTGACTTTTGGCACCCAGGGATGCTGTGTTTGGTTGTGGCCTCTGGATGAGTGTTTCCGCTCGCTCTGGTGGGTGCACCGAGCTGTGCCGAGCCTCAGTTGTCCTTCATGTGTAGCTTGGAATACAAAGCCGTGCAAAAGCAATCTTGGTTGGCATTTTTCTTAGGTTACTTTAAATGCAGAGTGCAGATGAGGGAGGAGGTGGCTGGGGAGTGGTGGGCTGCACCTGTGGGAACAGGAAACTTCCTCTGGCAAGTGCTTCTTGTTTGTTTTTTTTAGCCCAGAATGTGAAGTTTCTCTTGAATTTCCTTTTCCCGGTGCCTTTCCCTGGAACACAGTGATTACCGCTTGTGCTTTTGTCACTTTTGCTGGAGAGGGCTGTCCCAGGGAGTGAAGTTGCTTCTGACCCTACCAGGGACTAGCCCATGACTAATACTGCCACTGCCATGGTCCTGTGGATCATGGCTGAACTGGGTTCTAGAGCTACCACTGGCCATGGAAACCAGGTGGCAGGCTGCTCAAGGGCTACCCAAAACTGCTGGGAGCTGAGGAGGAGGGAGGCAGGGAATTCCTGAGATCCTGCTCTCACCTGCAATAAACACAGGATTTGACATCCCTGGTGCAGCCCACGGGGCTGAGAGGAGAAACTGCTCCTCTGGCCTGAAATGTGCTGGTGAGGGCTGTCCTATGGGGTCACTAAACATGGCTGGCCAGCTCCCAGCTAGCTTGGGAAGGGCAGCAGCTGCCAAGCTGTGAGGTACAGGGCTGCCCTGGTCTGTACAAATGGGGCTTCTCTGCTCCTGGAGCTTGTGACCAGGGATACCTCCAGGCAGAGGAGCAGGGGCAGGATATACCCCTGTGGGCATGTGCTGGTGCAGCCGCTGTTGTGCCCACATCCCAGTCAGCCCAGGCACACCAGGCAGAGCCCAAAGACCATCTCTGCTGTCAAACCCATCGGTGCCATCGTGTCCCGGAGCATTTGCACTTGTTTGTCATGTGTGTGGATGTGTGAGTGTTAACGAGCTGGGCTGGAGATTAGGTTTGGTTTTCTGACTCTGTTTTTTAATTCCTGAAAGACAAGCCATGAAATTTGGTTCTGTTCTCACTTCCTCCCTTGCCACTGAATAGCCCCATAAGTCCCATTTCTTTATGGGGAGAAAAAGAGGGGGAAAATGGAGAAAAAGTTAGACCTCAATTAGTGCAACTAATTGCTCAATTAGAGCAATCCCACCAGATCTGGCCTCAACTCGGCTCAGAAAGCCATGCCCCAGTATTGCAACAAGGCAGGGGGCTTTCCATTCCCCCCCCCCCCCCCCAGGGTATTTTTGCTGGCACCCCCAGCTTGCTACCGGAGCAGCTGAGACTGTGCCGGAGCAGCAAGTGCAGCAGCAAGCTGTGCTCGTAATTTTTTGTGAGGAGGAGGGGAGATGGTAAGATTTTTTTGCCTCCTTTCCCCAGGATGGAGCTTTGCCTTTGCCCCAGCGAGAGCTCGTGGGAGATGCTTCTTGGGAGGCAAGGGCGAGCTGCGGGAGCTGGGGGTGAGCTGCCAGGGCTCGGCGGGATTCGCCGCCTGGATAATGCACGGCCCGGGTTCAGCCTGAATGGCTGGCTCGCGTTGTGTGGTCACGGGAGTGATTTGCTGAGAAGGGCTCAGATGAATTGCCTGGCCTCCCGAGAGGCCCAGGGGCGGGGGGAACCCAGCGGTTTCTGCTGCCCCTTGCCAGGGGGGCTCTGCCCCACAGGAGAGCTGCTCCCGGGAGGTTTTTGATGGGGAGCCCAGCTTTGGGTTGGGATCCTGAGCGCTGCCGGGGCGTCCAGCGGAGCTGTGGTAGTGAAGGAAAGCTTTTGGATGCTTTAGCCAGGGAAGGAATGCTGAAACACTGCTTAAAACACACACCCCAGCAAATTAAGGCACGGCAGCTTTAGGGGGTAACTAGGTACTAGAAAAAAACAACTCCACAGTGCAGCCCTAACCAAATGCATGCCAGGAAATGTGCTGTCAGTCTGGCCCCCATCCCTTCACCGGAGGAAGACGGTAGCATGGCAAGGAGAGGCAATGGGAAAGGAAAAACGTCCAGCAAGCCCTGTCTGGGTGTGTATGGATGGGGTGAGCACAGGGTGCTGGGCATGTGGTGCTGCACCTGGGCTCCTAGCCCTGTTCGTGGTCCCTGGTGGGCTCTCCTCCCTTGTCACAGCTGCCTTAGCCAAGCACCCACCTCTCCCTGGCCCCTCAAGAGGTGAAGCTGCTCCTCATAGCCCTTCCCAGCAGCTGAGGAGCCTGGTGAGGTGGAAGGGTTATGGCCACGTCTCTGGGGGATGTTCTGCTTCAGCCGTGGGGCTGGCACTGCAGAGCTGCGGCATGACCCGCCACCTGCACCGGCTCTGAGGCTCTGCACTACCTGCTGCTGCTCTGGGCTGCTCCTTTCAGGTTTTGGCATCAATTTTTTCTTCATTCCTGCTCATAGGCACCTGTCCCAACCATCTCTCAAGCCTGTTTTTATGTTGACTCTTACCTGTCCCGCAGAGGTGTGTGCAGCACCCAGGTAGGGCATCAGAGGGGGGATTCAGGGAGCAGCAGTGGTGTCCAAGTGGCACGGTGGGGACCTCCTGGGGCAGAGTGGAAAAGAGACCTTCAGCCTCCACCAATGGAGGCTGCTGCTGGGCGGTGGCTGCCTCCTACAACGGGGCCTCTTCTGCACCATAGGCCCGACCTCCAGCTTCAGTGCCTGGATATTGATTCCAATGAGTATCACCGTGTTTGCAGGGGCTGCTGTCACAGAGCAGCACCCCTCTCCTGCTCCCTTCCTGGGTCCTTGGGGCACCGGCAGGGCTGCGAGCAGCAGCGTGCCCGTGTGTGCTGGGGAAGGGGCCACCCAGGAGCTCCCAGTGCTGAACCATCAACCCGTGCTGAGCAGGGCAGAGCAAGAGCACGAGTGGGCTGGTCTGCACTGGTTTGTCTTCCCTTCCAGCCACCAGCTGGTTTCTAGTGAGTCGATGGAACCGTGTTTCCCTTAACGACGTGGCTGTATAATGCCCAGCTTTGGAAAGGTCACGCTTACTAGAAAAGTGATTTTTCTGTTTGGGTGCCGACAGTATCCACGTTGCACGTGTGTGTTGCAGGGTGGACTTCTGGTTCTGCCTTCATCCAGGAGAGTCTCCAAGCCCGCTGTGTTTCAGATGCTGGCAGCAACTGGGGTAGGAGTAATTTGCTGGGCCGGGGTGTCGCTCAGCAATGAGCGGCGGGTGGCAGTCGTGATCGAAAGGGACATTTATTTTGCATTAGGATGGAAGGGATGTGACACCTCTTGTCAAATCCCATCTTTGCAAATTTGGGCTGTGAGGCAATAAGGCAGAGGTCGTGGCAAAAGGTCAGGCAAAGCAGCTCTCCGTGTAGGTGGGCGTCTGCCCCGCTGCCGCGACGGAGCGAATGTGGCGCGGGGTAGCGGTGGGAGTGAGGATTGGCTGCTTCACCTTCCCCGGGCTGCTCCCCTCGACAGCTCCAGGGGTTTTGCCCGTAGTGGCCCACACGCTGCTTCAACGGGTGCACTCCTGATTTTTCTGCCTTGGCTGGGCTTTACACCACTAGAGTTACTCGGAAGACCGAGGGGATGCTTCACGTATTGTTGCTTGGTTTGATGCTGCTCCATGTGGGTTTTCACTGCTTTGGAGGGCTCTTGGAGAACTGGAGGTGTGCAACCTCTCTGAAAAATAGGTGTGACTGTGGGCTTTTAAATTGGATTTAAAAAAAAAGAATCTCTGTTTAAATATGGACTCGGGTCTGTAGTTGAGCTCTGCTGGTCGACGCAAACTGAAGCAATGCAGACTGAAAGGGACCATCAGCTGTGTGCTGTAAGGGACTCCCATGGCCTGCTCTGCTGCTGTAAACACAGAGTTAAAGATGGGAGACTAAACAGGTCAGGGAAACACAGGTGAGGGACTTCCACACCCAAGGAGGTGAATTGTGCTGGGCTACAGCCCAGTGCCTGCCCTGTCTTGGGGGGGGAGGGTGAGGTCCTGGGTCTCATTCCCACCTCCCCTGCTCCAGCGACACTGTGGCCACCCAGTGAGGCTGAGGCATGCGTGCAAGCCCTTCCCCTGCCCTTTCCCCCTCCAGCCCTGCCTGTGCTGCTGAAAGCTGCTCTTTCTCAGCATTCATGGAAAAACCAAGCCTGCGTGTTTACAAAGACCCACTCAGCTCCTCTTTTCCCATCAGTAAACGTGTATAACCAGCACTTCGCACCATTACACCTCCTTAGAGATGCAGAAAACACATAGGTTGTTTGTTTTCACATATACCTACCTAATTGATGGGTTGAGAAAGGGGAGGCGGGAAGGAAACTTCAGCCCTATTAAACTGTGGGGAATTGCGTGTGATAGATTCAAGTGTTTGTATTACAAACACTGCCAGGAGCAGGGCTGGGTGAGCTGGCTCTCGCCGTCCGGGGCAGAACCACTGGTCATGGTGGGGCCCTTTGCAAACACTTCCATTTTCCCAGATGCAGGGGAGAGTTAATTCCAACGACACATCTGGAATTTAGCCCCCGTGGCTGGCTGGGATGGGACCTTTGGTGCTGGGGCTGGGATGTGCACGGTCCCTGCCTTGCCTGCCCGGTCCTGGTTGCCAGAGGAGTCTCTGGTGAGTGGCTCCCTGGCTGTAAACACCCACGATATTTGCAGGTGGGTTTTGAAATCTGGAACTGTGCTTTGCAGCCTCGATGCGTTTGTATACGGCGTGCAGGGCGGAAGTATACTCGGGTGAAAATTTTCAGGGGGCAGAGAGATTTGTGGCTTATTTAGATGAGGATAAGAAAATAAACCTTCAAAAACCACCCAGAGGTTGGTTGGTTTGGTTTTGGGGTTTTTTTTTTTTGACTTTATGGCTGTGCACCATGCTAAAGGTTGACCAGAAGGAGGGTGGCTGAAGCAGACCCAGACAAGAGCCTGCAGAGCCACGTTCATATTTCTTGGGTAACGCTGATGGGGTTTTGTTTCTGGAAGCTGGGCTGCATCCTGCAGGGTCACGGCACCTGAGGAGAAAAGTGCAGTTAGTATAGAAACCAGAACCAAAGCGATCCCGCTCTGTTGTCCCCTCATTCCAGGGGCTTGCAGTGAGATTCAGATGGCCCAAACCTTCCTTTGGATCCTTTTGCTTTTATCCCGACGGACGGGCCTGACGTCGTGCGAGGTTAGACATCTCCCCCTGTGCTTCTCCCCGGACCCTCATCCTTCATTGTGGGCTGCTGCCTCCTGCCTCCAGCTCAGGCCAGACAAGCAGTCGAGGGCATTTTGGAGACTTGTCAGGTGGATGGGGCCGTGCTAAGTGAAGTGTGCGTGGAGGGGAGGGAAGAAAAACGCCAGGGCTGTGTGCCAGTTCTTCAGCCTCTGGTAAGGTGACAACCTCGCAAGGGCGGCAGAGCTCAACGCGGCTAAAACGGATGCTCTGGGGTGCTGGCTCTCCACTTGTCATCTCCAGCACAGAGCTGAACTCTGCCCGTAGAGCCAGAGGAGCGTGTGCATGTGTTAGTGGTTACCTTTCCCCTAATGAAAGAGAGAGAGAAAATAGAGACAGAGGGAAGAGGAAAGGAATTATATTAACACCCCCCACGATGGACACAGAGAGAGGGTTCCTCTTGGTCTGCTTCTTCCAGGTTACATGGTGATGTCTCTGTCCTTTCCCTCTGTTATTTTCTTCAGAGCAG
>WUAM01000431.1:117553314-117567003 GCA_024336885.1 Actenoides hombroni
CGGGACCATGTGGGGCATAGCAGGGCCATGTGGGGCTCAGCAGGGCCTTGTGGAGCTCAGCAGGACCGTGTGAGGCTCAGTGGGACCGTATGGGGTTCAGTAGGACTGTGTGGAGCTCAGTGGGGCCATGCAGGGCTCAGCAGGGCTGTGTGGGGCTCAGCAGGGCTCTGTGGAGCTCAGCGGAACCATGTGCGGCTCCATGGGACCGTGCGGGGCTCAGTGGGGCCATTTGGGGCTCAGTGGGACCCTATGGGGTTCAGCGGGACCGTGTGGGGCTCAGTAGGACCGTGTGGGGCTCAGCGGGGCCGTGCGGAGCTCAGCAGTTGTGCTGGAGGATGAGCACAGGCGTGGGAGCCGCTGCCTCGCCGGCCCCGCTGCGTGTCCGTGAGCGTGTGCTCGGGGCAGTGCTCACCCACAGCTCTGGGCTTACACAAACACGCATATGGAGCTGCTTCCTGCAACTACTTGTAGAGCTTGTTAAAAAAGGAGTTTTTGGCTAAAACAATATGTATTTTCATTCCTGTGCTTATATGTTTGCATATACACAACATCTCTATATCTAGCTATATATCTGCCCACTGCAGTCAGCGTACAGCTATTGCAATTTGCACAGGCAGTTGCTAGCGATGATTTGGGTGTGCAGCAGATGGTACAGCCACAGAGACAGAGCCATGGACCAGGAAACCACCCTGACTCAATGCAGAGACTTTACACAGAGTTCTCTTGACTTGTCTCACGTGTTTACATCTGCAGCTTGGCTCCCATACCCGGCACTGAAGGGATCACCAGCGCTCTGCCCTCATGTAGCCACACGACAGAGAGGCCGGGGCGATGGATCTCTCTGTTCATATGGCCAGGTCATTATGCAACTGAAGTTGTCCTTTTATAAGGCTTTTCAAATAGCAAGACCTATAAAAACCTTCGATGTGACCTATTCCCGGGCTGCTGGCAGCGCAGCAGCAGCAGGCTTGCAACAGACTGATAATTATAAGCAAATCATCTTTTTTGGGTCAAGCACCGGGTCATATTTTGAGGGTAAATCTTAAAACAAAATAACGTTGGGCAAGTTGCTGGGCTGGAACAGAGGCTGCGCTTCGGAGCCGGTGCTGGTGAGGACTTCACGCTTTAAATACTGGCTAAAGTCTGATTTTTTTTTTTATTTCTTTTTTATTTTTCTTTGACAGTTGGCATATTTCTAAAAAGTCAGTGCACATTTCTGAAATTTCATTGCACATCCACACGCCGTTACCTGTTTTCTGAGCCCTCCAGGGAGGTGATGTTGTTGGGGGGTTTCTCTCGTGGAAGGAGGCAAGGCACCGAGGCGTAACAGGAGTGAAGGCTGGCCTTTGGGAGAGCAGCAGAGCTTTGCTGAAGCACAAGGCTTTGGTCCAGCTGAAAGTCCAAAACAAAGGAGAATCTCTCTCTCTCTCTCTCTCCCTAGCTGTACCTTGGTAATGAAAAGGAACAAGCAAGGGAAGAGGGAAAAAAAATAAACTAGAAGCTTACTATTTTTAAACCTGGTTCGAAGTTGAAGAGGCTGGTGAGCAGAAGCAAACACTCTTCAGAAATGCCTGACTGCAGTGCCAGGGTGAAATATCCCAAGCAAACAAGATAGAGGAATATTTCTACCAGGAAATATTGGAGTTGAACAAGATTGGCAGGTCTCAAAGGAAATGATGGACGAGTGCTGCAGAGCATGCTGAAGAAAAGAAAATGCTTACCCTTTATCCCAAACCCATCCAGTCTGGGACCATTTGGGGAGCTGAATGAAGTTCTCGGAGTTCTTTCCTTTGCTCTTGTTCTTTTCTTTTCAATAGCAAACAAACCCTGCACTAGTGTCTCTGTTGTTGGCCCTTTCTTGGACTGAGAACTCCTGAAGCTTTCCTCCTTGAAGGTTGAGCTTTATGATGTTGTTGAGGAGCGGAGAAGTTACCAAGCTCAGGGGGTTACTCTGCAGCCTTCATCAGTGGTGGGACTCAAAGGTGAGGAAGACAGAGGGAAGCCCCTGAGACCTGCAGACAACTCCCCCAGCTCCTTCTCCCCAGGCAGCTGTTTGCCCAAACGGGTTCTAATTCATCTGGTGTTTTGGCAATACTCTGTAGGCACCACTGAGTTAGGTGAGGGAGGGCTGGGTGCAGGTTTGGTCGCTAAACTGGGATGGATCTTTCTTGGGGGAGGTGTAGAGGGATTTCGTTATCCAGCTTTTCTCTAAGTGAGTTTCTTGTTCTGTGGCCTGGCCCCACACCCCCTGCTCCTGACAGGCACCACAGGCGCCGTGGGAGAAAAGCCATCCTGCAGTATTGTGAAACTTTTGCCACATTTTTGAGGTCTCCACACTTCAGGAAAGCTTAGGATAGCTTTTTTTTTTTTTAAATTATTTTTTACATCTGAACTGAACAGACACAATTAACCCTTTCAGATCCCCCCTTGCTGCCAGTCAAGGGGAAGACAAATGACTTCTTCCCGCCTGCCAAACCCTTCCCTGCTCCGGGGTCCAGGCGGTTCCTCTGGTGCATTGCAGGCAGAAGGCTGGGCAGGATGTCAGGCAGCTCGTGGGGTGGTACCCACCTTCTCACAGCTTTCCCGAGGCCAGGGCAGACAGGCAGCAGATGCACAGCAGCTTGGGAGGCCGCTGCTCTGGGCCAAAGGAAGGCTCCAGACGTCCCCACGACACGAAGGTTAACGCGAACCGCAGAGGTGCCCGATCGCACCCGGCCCCTGCGGACACGCATCTGTCTTCCCACCCTCCAATCTGCCTGTCCCTGCTGCCCTGCAGAGCCCACAGGAGTGATGTTCCAGTGCCTGCAGGAGTGATGTGATGTTCCAGTGCCTGCAGGAGCGATGTTACACGCACGCCGAAAGCCATTAATTAAATGAGAGGTCTTGGACAGGGGCTGCAGAGGCAGCTGAGCCATCAATCACCGTGCTGCAGGTTGACACGCCGGCCACATCCCACAGAGGGATATTTTCCCCTTTGAAAGGCAGTCGAGGGCTGTAACCAGGGGTCCCGTGCAGGAGGGTGGCACCTTGGGGGCTGAGGCACCTGCTGGCCCAAAGCCCACCCCCTCCGTGCTCGGTGGCCAGCAGCGGGTCTATGGGCCAGGCGCCTGAGTGGGGGAAATTAATGGGCATCATCAAATGTCAGCCAGTGGCCACTCAGGTCCCTTTGTATCAACAAGCTGAGGGGTGACAGAGCTGCGTTTCGCACTGGGGGAGCTGCTGGCCCACCCACCGAGCCCTGGGCTGCCTGGATGGGGAGCCTGCAGCCCCTGGGGCTCAGCCCAGGACACCCTTGGGACCTCACCAGCGTGATATGAAGTGGAGGAGATGAGTGGATCCCAACCATGCACAGAAAAAGGGAATTTCTGCTATTTACAGTCTCTAGGCCTCTCAGTAAGGAACTTTCCCCCTGCTGCCAGAGAACTATGGCTTTTAGACAGTTAATCAAATAAGAAAGGCTAAGGGTAGTCACTACACCCTTTGCAAATAGCAATCCAGACACAAGAGCAAATAATTTGTGTCAGCAAGACAAGAGAAAATGGAATGTAAACTTTCTAAACAGCCAGTAGATACGGGCTTTTATATGTATGTTTTTCACTCTCAGCCCGAGGAAAGAACCCAGGGAGGTTTAAATTTGGGATCCATTTCTAACACCAAGTGCTCTCCCCACCTTGGTGGGGAGTCAGGGAGGAAGAGCCCTGCAATATCTCAGCGTTCCCTGGGCCAGCTTCTCCACATCCACCTCTCAGCACGCTACCTACGGAGGAAAGACAAAGCCTCAGTAATTGTATTCGGTCTTGTTTCGCAGTGTGGGTCATCTCAGCAGAGTGGGGAAACAAAAGCACGTGCCAATCTCTCAGCACAAATACTGACCCACAAATAATGAACGCTCCTAGCAACCAGCGAGAGAAACAGAAAACACTTTTAACACAGTTTTCTGGGGGCGGGGGGGGAAGCATAATAAAAAAAAATAATTTAAAATTAGTTTTGCACCAGTGAAAAGTGGCCGGCTTGTAGATGAACTGCAAAGAGAAAATTGTCAGATAAATTATTTGTATTGAGTAATTTGATCGGCTCTTCTTGGAAGCCTAATGAATAGGTTATTTTCTGCAACAGCTGCTGTTCAAACTCCCAGTCATGAGGCCACGTGGTCTGGCTGTTCAAAGGGAATTACTGTGCTGGCTTTTTTAATGCAACTTTAAAAAAAAAAAGTAAAACTAGGCACAATCTTGTTTGTTGACAGGGAGGAAAGATGGAGCAGAGAAGATTTAGGCGGGTGGTGAAACGATCGTGAAGCCCTAAAATTAGTAGTGGAAAGGGTAATTGTGTGAAGGCACAAGTAATTCTCCTATCATGGGCACTACAAAAGACCATCATGGCTGGCCATGATGTAATTCAGGCATGTCATCTACATGTCACATATGCTGCTGTAGAGAGGAAATGCCTCCCAGATGGGGTGTGAGGCTGTATGGCCCCAGGAACCCTCTGCTGCCAGGGAGGCTATGGCCATGCAGGCACCTTGATCTGGACCTGCTCCACTCCTGTTCTCTCTTTATGTAAGGCCAAATGCCATCTGCATGCGTGGGTCCCTGGAGGGGGTCTAAGAAAAGTAAAAGATCTTAGAAGGGCTTTGGAAAGGGCTGAATGCATTCTGCACTTGTGCAACAACTTGCCCCTCATGATATTTAGTCCATTGCCTGCATTTGTCTGGAGGGAACCAGATTTCCTCCTGGGCTTGTTAGCACATACTTGCCTGGGGTAGTCAAAGGCTGACTTGAATCTCTTTTATGGGTGATATTTTCCTGTGTTTTTCTCCAACTAGGTTTAAATAGGGTAAAGTGTGATCTGCCAACCATAAAAACCTGGGTTCTTCCACCAGCAGTGTGATATAAAAGCACAGCTCTGTGTGCTGGCCTTGCTCCCTTGCCCTGCCCGTGGCTGCCCTGCAGATGCCCCCATCCTTCAGGGCACTTTGCTGAGGTCATCTTGCCATTCAGCACTCAATTTCCACACACCAGACCTTTCTGCACCTAGGAAGTTAGATTTTGGGGAGTTTATTTCATTGTTCTCTGCATAACCTATTCAGAAACTTAGTGTTTTACTTGTCTTGCTCTTTTTCTTCCTCTTCTTGTCAGAGTAATCAAGAGCAGACTTGCTGTATGAACAGCATTCAGTATGGGGAACATATTGAGGTGAAGTGAAAGGTACCTGAGGTAGGAACTGGCCATGAGCCATCTTTGCCTTGTGTTTCTGCAGGAGTACATTTAAGCAAGCTGCTGCAATAAGAGACAGGGAGTAGTGCAGATGTGCATGGGTAAGGGAAAGCAAAACTCCCTGAAACCCTGGAGGAAGCAGCCAAATGCACATTTTATAATGAAGGATTTGGTGGTTAGCTCTTTGAGAAGTGCTTACCCCTGTGAGGAGCAGCTCATCTAGGATGCTTCAGCACCAAGCCCAGTGTGGACACTGCCTCTTTGTGAGGCCATCTCCATTTCCAGAGGTGGTTAAAGAAGTGGGGGCAGGGTTAGAAGTGAGCCTGGAGGAAGGATGCAGCCCTCCCTCTCATCCCAGGACAGAAATGCTAGACTGCAGCATCACCTTTCTTTCAGGCCAGACGCTGGCTTTGTGCCTGCCACTGCCGAGCATCAGCTCCGGCCTCTCCTGGCTCAGTCTGCTGGGGTATTGCCCTTCTGTGGGACACGGTGTGTCCTTCCCTCTGCTCATTTGGCTTGGGGGGGCTGAGAAGCCCCCAGGCACGCTGGGGCATGGCAAGCAGAGGGGACTGTTTGCCCTCGCTTTGCTGGCATGGCTTCTTGTGATGTTCAGGCTGAGCTATGGAAAAAGCCATGATTTTCCCTACCAAGTGCAGATGTCATTTTGGGGGCAGAATCTACTTTATTTTGATGAAGGTCATTTAACATTATTGCAAGGGCATACTGAGTAGTTCACATTTCACCTGAAGCACTGATTTCGTATCTATGGCTACCGAAAGTTTTCTTAATTATGAAAAAACAAAAAAATCTCCTTTTTTTTTTTTAAAGCATGAATTTTAAGTTTGTTCTTATGATGAATTTTGAGTGTCTCAACCTCGACAAAGTCTCTGGTGTAGTACAAAAATTGTCTTCCTAACAATTTCAGCAACTGCATTTTGGTCTGAGCACAGCCCGCCGTCAGCAGCCGAGGCTTTCGGCACCCAGCAGAGAGCTCAGGTCCTGCCACAGCCACTCACCCCTGTGAAGTCACTGCACAAAGATACTGAGGAAGGGCTTTGTGATGTGACCCGAGTCACCCCACCGCTGGTACCACGCAGGCCAACCACAAGCCACACCAGACAAAATAGCACAGCACTGGATGGGGCTTTTTAACAAGAAACTGTCCTTTAAGCTGCTCTGTGCTCAGATGGCTCTGCTGAGACACACTGCCAACCCAGAGATGGGCAAACCCTGAGGCTGAAGGAGTAGGTGCAGCATCGGGGCACGTCAGGGCAGATACTGCCATGGGTAGTCATCTTTGTCACCCCCACCAACTAATGTGTCCAGCTCTGAAAAGGTGAGCTCTTGGGAGGTAAGCTTAAAGACAGGCAGCTGTAACAAATGCCAGGACTTTGAACGAGAGAGGAATGCATGAGATGCTCACATAAATATCAGTGGGTTACAGATATTTAGACTTGTATTCATAAATAGGCTTCAATGCAGATTTTGGGGTTACCATACCCCTTTGGAACCCGCTAATACCTGCCCTCCCACTGACTGCGACACGCTGACTTTGACACTCACCTGACCGAGTCACCAGTTTGCAGATATTACCAGTTGTGGGTTGAAACCAGAAGCACATCCAATGATCGTCTTCCTCAGATGAGGACCTGGATATTAAAGCAGCATTTACAGGTTATAATTGTCAGTCTTGGTACCTGTGTGGGACACCCAGAACAGCATAAGCAGGTTGCAGCAGTAGGTGGCACCTGGCATTCTGTCACATCAGTCAAGTGTTGCTTTTATCTCGGCATTTGGATTGATATACATATTTTCTAGATAACTGGGATACTCTCATTGAGAAAGCAATTTTTGCAGTACCTTTCCTAGCCTGGGCTGTGTACAGTGCCCTTTTTTTATCTGGGATGATTACGATTCATGCTTCTTTCCTCCCAAAGTGCTCTCTAAGGTCCCTGTTTACACACGATATAAGATCAGCAGGCTAATAATTAAGGCAAGAGTGTGATGCTATTTCAGGTCTGTTGTCTGTTTATTTGCCACAGCTGCCTGTGAGTGTGGGCTGCATGATACAGAGGTTGCCACGGGTAAAACCATGTTTACTGAGTGCTTGGTAAATAGTTGCACAACTTTTCTGTGTAAATTCCAGACAGCACACTGAAGTTTCTCTCAGGCAGTTTCACTCGGGCACAAACCTTCTCCCCGGTTTCTG
Source organism: Actenoides hombroni (assembly GCA_024336885.1). Taxonomy (NCBI): domain Eukaryota; kingdom Metazoa; phylum Chordata; class Aves; order Coraciiformes; family Alcedinidae; genus Actenoides; species Actenoides hombroni. The sequence goes on from WUAM01000431.1 coordinate 117,560,737, forward strand.
TAACGGTGTGAACTTGTTTGCTTGCACATAACCTGCACGGAGCGGGGTGAGAGGGAAACGTGCCACCAAGAAAGGACTGACTTTGTATTTCTCTCGGAGAGGCGAGGACCGAGAGGAGGTGTGAAGCCAGTCTTTGCTGAGATGAAAGGCCAATGGGAATAATCTCCTCCATCTCTGGTGGCTAGGAGAGGAGCAGTGGTCTTCGATTCAAGTTAGGCATCAGGGAGAGACTTTGTAATGGTAATGATGGCGAGGCAGCAGCCTGCAGAGGCTGTCAAATCTCCATTGCTGAGGATCTTTAAGAGCAGATTAGATCTAGCTTTGGCAGGAATGATATACTGTAACTAATCCAGCTTTAAATCAAGGAAATGGGCTGGATGACCTCTTGAAGTGCTTCGCAGTCCATAAGTCTATTTATGCCGTTAATATTTGGAGGCAGAGTCTGATTAAACTGTGGCATATACCAAGCACTGGAGCAGGTGCTGTTTCTTCCACCCATAGCTTGGTGAGAAAGGACTCAGCAGAGCTCTGTAGGAAGCAGCTTGCGCCTGAGAAGGATGGTACCAACGTGCCTGTGCTATGTAGGTCTCACCTTGGCTCTTCAGAGATGAATATCAAGTCACTGGGGGCTGCTGGGCTTTCCCAAAGTGGCACCCACACCCACTGCCCACCGAAAAACCTTTCTCTCATCACCTGCAGTGGGTCCAAATCCCTTTGTGGGGCACTGGGTACCTGGCTGGTGCCAGCAGCACACTTGTGCTCCCTTGTCCTGCACACTGCGTGAAGGGGCAGGGGGATGCTGGCCCTTTTTTCTTTTATTTTTTAAAACAAAAGCAACAAAACAATAACAGCTGTAAATAAGGTGTCTTTCCCCTCCCTCTCCCCCCCCAAACAGCACATTCTTTCATTTCCAGGCGTGTCCTATTTGCATTTGGTTCTCCATATGTAAAACAGACCCATGGGGTCAGGCAGTACAGGTTTTCTATTTTTCACATCACTGCACCCACAAAAGGACAGAATTTGGTATTACTCACATTATACTGGGGGAAAAGCCTTCCTATTCATGCCATATTCAGGATCACAGACTTTTCTGGCAGCAATACTACGAAAAAAACCCTCCTTTTCTGCTGCTAGGCCCAAGTAACACTGTGGGTTGTGAACAAACACACTTCTCTGCAACACGTTCTCTGTAAAACAGGGGAAACCTGTGAAAGGCAAAAGCAACCGTTAAAGACTGCACGCTGTAAAATGGATTAGCAGAGAGATGACTTCTTGAAATGGAAAGGGCTCGCTTCTCACAGGGGCCTGGATTTGCTTATCTGCCATGCAAGTACTTGCATAATAATAGCTAATCTGCATATGATAAATAAAATAGATTTAAGTGTTGAGGAGGCCAAAAAAAATTTAAATAAATAAATCTAGATATTTGGCTCTCATTTACCTCAGCTGAAAACATCGCTGAGGGATCTGTGAGGAAATCAGTAACGTTTACTGGAAAAGAAGTTTATGCATGTGTGATGGATTCCCCCAGATTCTTTCTGTGGTGGCTTCATTTTTAGCCATACCTCTTCTGCAGTGAGAGCCTGTCCTGTTTGCAGTGCTTTGCAGAGCTCGCCTTATATGCGGCCGCCTTCCTTTCAATATAATAATCCAAAGCTTACAGAGCTGCAAATAAAACCGCAACCTGTGTAAACCAGCATAGAAATTTTTTCCCTGAGTCCACAGATGATCAAAATGATATTGTTGGAGAGCATTATTTAAGCTCATTCCTGTCAGCAGTTACTGTAATGCCCAGTAGCTGCAGTGTAGAAGAGTCTGGGGGGATGCTGGGGAAGCACCCGTGCTCGTTCCTAGCCCTGAGTTCCCCAGCTTCCCACAGCAAGGGATTTTGATGCTGCAGTCACTGCCGTGCTACCAGAGCCAGCATCTCGGCTGGCTAATTTGTGCCAGCACAGTTGCAATGATTACAGCAGTAACTGGAGGCTGCTGATAGGCTAGACCCTCAATTTTCCCTGATTCTCTGGTGGGTTTGGGAGGTATTTTTGAGGTCCTTGCTGCAACACATGGCTGAGCTGCTGCTGGCATCACAGCTACCTAGCTTGGCTAGATCCATCTCCAACACTGCAGCCACTGCAGAGACAGTTGAGCAGCAAAATAATGGGAGCTAGAGTCTATCTAGTTGGATGGCTGTTTCTAACCAAGCAGAGAACATGACAGTAAATATTTTCTGCCTTACTTTGCTCCGGGTCTCAGGCTGTTAAGAAGACGCCTTAAAACGTGGATCTTTCATCCACAGACCTGAAGAGATGTTGCATTAATTATGTCACCTTGACAAGGTGTTGGTTTTGTAGCAAAAGAAAAGCACAAGGGAGGCAGTTGTTTTGGGGCTGGTTTTTTTTCCTCCCCCTTCAGTCACATCACCAGCCAATATCCCCGGCTGGCCCAACGGACCTGACTGAGGACAGCAGCTTGTTGTGAGGGGACGCGAAACTCTGCCCCTGAAGATTACAGTCTAGAAGGTAGAGCAGATGAAGGCAAACAACAGAGGAGAAAGTCCCAGCAATTAACTCTTGTAAAAAGTCTCTGTACTTAAAAAAGCTGTGCTTATCCTGTTGGGGACCTGACAAACCAGGTGAGCTATGGGCCCAAGCAGAAAAAACCAGCTCCATTTTTACTATCAGACACTCTGAGTGGTAATCACAGTGAGCAGCTTACTGGCAATTCGGTCTGGAATACCTCGGCATTGCTTGTCAGATCATTTGGAGCTGTGGGCACGTTCATGGAAATCATGATCTGTTTCAGGACAATTCACAAACAGGCAAAAGGACTAAATTCAACAAATTGGTTCTCGGCTGCAGAGAGTTGAAGCAGAACTAGCTTCTCCTGATAAGGTGCCGCGCATTTCGCGTTTCCAACGCGAAGAAACGTTCTGCTGTGCTACTGCATTGTTTATCACCAGAAATGTTGACTTGATAAATACCGAATCATGAAATCGAGATGGCATCAAACTCTCTGCGTGTGAAAAGAGGAGTTCTGCATCACCCCTCCTCTGCTGCTCTTTCCAGGTCCCACGCTGCTCCTTGCAAAGGGGACAAGGCTTGGCGAGCTTGTCGTGTTTGAGACTATAGCCTTTTCCACTTGGACTTCTTGCCATTGAGCTAGATGCTGACATTAACTACGTATCCCTTCCTGTAATTCTATAACAAAGTCAGATTTTGAAAGAGTCCATCTTACTGGACGTGGTGAGGGGAAGGTGAGGGGGTGATAACAACAAGTTCCTGCCCAGCACAGCAGGTGCATCCCCCCACCAACAACCCCACCTTCCCACGTGCTGTGCTTTAACTTCTGTCAACAGCTAAACACCACAAGGCCACTTGCCCACTGCTTCCCCCCTCTCCATACCCCCTTCCTGTGCAATTGGGAAGAATAAAAAGGTGAAACCCCAGGGGTTGAGATAAGGACAGTTTGATAGAACAGCACAAAGACAGAAGAAAGCAACAGTAATAATCAAAGTACTAATTAAATTCCATGCAAAGCAAGCGATAGAATGAGAGACATTACCTGTGCCTGAGACACCACTCTCCCTGCTCTGGCCACAAGCTCAAGCCACTCACTGCAACCAGTTGACAAGAGGCACCCCCAGCCCAGAGGGGGGTATGACATCAGTGTGGTATCAAACATCCCAGGGGCTGCTTCACTTGCTTATCCCAACTAGGGCCCCTCCCAGCTGCGGCCCCTCCCCACTGGTTGGGCCAGCAGCTGCTGGGGGTAATTAAACCCAAACCCAAACCCAAGCCAGGACTGGAGCTCCTGGAGCGAGTGGAAGGTAAACTCCTGACAGCTGGTGAGGGAGCCAATTGGGGAAGGCTCCCTGTGGGACCTGCTGCTCACAAACAGAGCAGGACTTGGTGGTGATGTGATGTGATGTGATGGTTGGAGGTCATCTTGGGCACAGCAATCATGAAATGATTGAGTTTTCAGTTCTCAGAGAAGTAAGGAGGGGGGTCAGCAGAACTGACGCCTTGGACTTCTGGAGGGCAGACTTTGGTCTGTTTAGGAGACTGCTTGACAGAGTCCCTTGGGAAAAACCATTCTGAAGGGCAAAGGGGTCCAGAAAAGCTGGACACTCCTCAGGAGGGAAATCTTAAAGGTGCAGGAACTGGCTGTCCCCACGTGCCAAAAGGTGAGCTGGTGGGGAAGAGACTGACCTGGCTGAACAGAGCGTTGGCTGGGACTCAGGAAGAAAAGGCAAGTCTATGGCCTGTGGAAGAAGAGGCAGGCAACTCAGGAAGACTACAAAGATTCTGTGAGGCTATGCAGGGAGAAAATTAGAAAGGCCAAAGCCCAACTAGAACTGCTGTCATAAAAGACAATTACAAATGTTTCTATAAACATAGAAATGCTTTCTCTTGTGCTCCTATCATATTTGCATGTTTCTGTTTGTACTGCTGGCTGAATTCAAGGAATCCTAAGGGCTGAAGTGTTGTGGGGAGGGATACACTAGCCAGCTCTTACCTAAAGGTCAACCTTAAGTCACGAAGGACTGTGTTTTACACTTTTACCCCCCATGCTGTTCCCTTTGGCAGCCCATGCAGAGGAGCAGGCCTGCTGGTACTCTGTGGGCCTGCTCTCGGCCCCAGCATCACTTCTGGAAACAGTTCACATTCCTCCAGAATTGTTGCTTGATGGTTTTTTGGGTTGGTTTGGTTTGTTGGTTTGGGTTTTTTTGCTTTGGCTCACCAAACATACTAAAGTGTCATTAAGACAAATGGCACACATTTCTCCTTTTCTCACATCTGTCAAAACTTCAAAAATCTACTTTCCTGACATTTCACACAGCATTTTTTCACGTACCACTCAAAGGACAGAGAATCCTAATGAGCCTTGCTTCCATGATTCTCATCTGCTGCATCCTGCTGTCCCTGTAAAATAAACTAACAAAAGGGAGATAGGAGGGAACAAGTGACATAAACAGCTGTGGGCTGGGAGGAGGGAAAGAGAATTAGGCTGGTACCCACATAAGACCTGAGGACACTCTTTGAATGAGATATTTATGTATTCCTACCAAGATGACATGCTCGTGAGCACCCGAGCAGAGCCTTTCCTCAACCTGCACCCCACCAGCAAGGAGTCCAAGCTCACCCATAGGAAAGAAACTGGAGTCACTGAAGGAAGACTCTGTAAGACTTGGGAGTAGTTTTGCATTTCCAGTGTCAGGAACTGAAAGGGGGCTTTATTTTTCGGCCCTTTATTTTAAAAATAATTTGTTGTTTCTGCAATTGCATACTTGGCCTGCAGCTCCTAACTGATGTGCTTGATTTTACTGTCTGTAAATGTACTATCTGCTATTTAATTGTTTCTAATGGGAGAATGAGGACACTACTTCTCATCAAAAGCAGAAGGAAAAATATACCAAAAACTGCTTAAGTGCCTCCTTTATGGAGGAAAAAAGTGGACAGCCATTTCTCTTTATTCAAGGCTGAGAAGTTATTGGTGCTGGTATCTCAGGTTCTTCCCTGTCAATCACTACAATACAAACAGCAGCCACCTCCTCCCCATCCTCTGGATAGGGAAGGACATCTTCAGATGGACTGTCTGTCCTGTAATAGCTTGGATAGAAGCAATGCAGTTAACTAGAAGCTGAGCAAGTCTCTATTAGTTTGTTGAAGGCCACCCATGAGCAAAAGACCTGTGTTCAAGATGAGATCTACTGAGAAACAGCTCTTCTAGCAGCAGTCTGAAAGCACCCAGGAATAATGCAGGGCCTCTGCTGCCAGGAAAGAGTATTTTACCTTGATTATGGGATACCAGTAGCTATAGTTGTTGTAGGATGGTTGGTTTTCCATCTTCAGGGTGCTAACTATTCCATCTGGACAGTAGTGGATAGTGGATTGTGCTGCTGATTTTGTAGAAAATGTGGAACTCTGGGTTGGTACTACACAAATAAACAGAAATAAACCAGTAATGTTTGTTGTCAGGATAGAGCACACAATCATTGAGACACCTAATGAATGGTCCTTAGGCACTGGTAGACCAGGTAGCGATTCTAGTTTAGACCAGAACTACCAGAAAAAGTCAGAAATAGCAGTACTGGCCATGCTACCAAACTAGCCAGGAAAGAAAACTGCCTCTTATTATTTCCTTGTCAGTCTGTTTCAGTGTTAACGTGGTGTGTCAGGACCTAAATATATGCTCTGTTGTATACTTTCCTATAGCTCCAACTAAGGTTTTGACCTCAGAACTTGTTGCTGACTATAAATGGTCAGA
>WUAM01000431.1:117567103-117613878 GCA_024336885.1 Actenoides hombroni
GGTTTTGTCCCCGGAAAACAAGGGAGTTATTGTGGTTGGGAAAAAGGGAGCCCAGCAAAAGGGGTTATTGGTGGTCAAGTCTTTCCCCTCCCCCCCCCCCCCCCCCCCCCCCCCCAATATCTTTCTGCTCTTATAGTGCCAAAGGAAAAAAAAAAAAAAAAAAAAAAATCAGTCAGAGCTGAGTCTCTGCACAAAACACAAGAGGTTTGCTGGAGTCCCCTGCTGTGCAGGGAAGAAGCATCAGCTGATTGATCCACCATGTCATTTTACCTTCTCCCAAGATTTCACAGCCTTAAATGTTTTTGTCTGTAAAGATCCTAAAGCAGGTGTAAATATGATTGAGGTTTTGCACTGAAAGAGAAAATCGAATGTAAGCTTTAAGGGAAGGAAGGAGGTGTGTGTAAGATGCAGCAGCTGGATTCATAGGTGTAATTTCTGGATCCAAGAACATACTTGTATTTTGCAACGATGGAGGCCTGGGAGCGGGATGATTTGAACATCTTCCCCTCTCCTTCCAACGAGTCTCAATTTACCACATGCACGTTCTTTTTGTTTGGGAAAGGCTCGCTGCTGGGTGCGTTGCACGTGCCGCGCTGCATCCTTGCAGCCACAGCCCTTTGTGCTCGGCGTCTGCAGATGGATGGCTTTTTCCACCGTACATCACGGCGCTGACAGCAGACTGATGATCTACAACTCCGAGCGCTGTAGCTCTGATGATGTGGCTGTGGCTGTAGTAATAATGTGGGCCTACTCCAGGGACAGCAATGCTGCGTGGGGCTTTTTTAAAGGTGAAGAGAGAGGCTTAAATCCCCCTCTTGGTTCCTATCTGCTTCCCTCTCCAAAGCTCTTTCAAATCCCAGATCAATGAAAAAAAAAAAGGAAAAAAAAAAAAGAAAAGATTAATCTATCTTCTGTGGAAATACTGGTGTGAGAGAGCTCACTGATTTCAATGCTGGACAGGATATCACAAAAATCCAGCTTTGTAAATACAGAATTGGACAGAAATGGAAAGGAAAGTCCAACTTTCGGATCTCTTACCTTGACAGGTAAATATTGTCACATCGGAAGCAGAACAAACTTGTCTTCTGTGCAGCTGCAGTTTGATCGACTCTTGTAGTCTTCCCATAGGCTCGTATCTCTAGCCTTCAGTAAAACTCCAGCTCCTGCAGGCAAGTGAGTTTGGTAAATCACATCTTTCTTAAGTAAATAAACATTACTGTCTTTGAAAGGAAATGTAAACTCTTCAAATCATGACATCAATTACCCACACAGGTTCAGAAATAAAAAGGTCAAGGAAAGAACTCACGTTTTATTATTACCATATTTCCTGGGGTTGAAACCATCCCACTGATGTAGGGTCGAGTCATGATGCCTGAGTGTGTGAGGGCAGCAACAGCACTGACTTTAGATACTCACTTGGCAGTTACTCTGTCTCACTGTGGGCTGGCAGTTGGCGGTGCCCAACCAGAAGCCAAACTCTTTTTCTCTCCCATCTCTCAAGTGCACTAACCAGAAATGCACTGTCTGCTTTCAACAGGCTGGAGCTGCCTACTGACACCCCCCCCTGCTGCTGGCTCTGCCAGCCAGGCCACACCATGGGAAACAGCCTTCATCCAAAGCCCAGATAAGTGAAAGGAGAAGACATGTATTCACTTTAGCAAGATTCAACTCCAGCCCAAGCCTCACGCGTTGCAGAAAAGCTGGCGGTGCTGCCTGTGCACGCTGATATAAATAGTGCTAGGTGCTTTTTTGTGGGTTTTTCATTGCTTTCTAAAGCATAGATTTCAGCTAAGGCCAAAGGGTTTTAAAAGGTGAACTCAAAACTGGTCGCTGAATTAGTGAAAGTAAAGTAATTCCATCTTTTCTCTGGGAAATGAAACAAAAAACCCCTGCACTAGCAGGCAGATCTGCGAGTGTTAATCTACCTACAACTGTTTGCAGAGGACCTTATGCACATGCAGCACTGAGAAGCAAAAAGCCCCACAGGTAACCTGACCCCCAGCTCTGGCTGATGGAGAGAGGAGCAATAAATGGGTTTATTTTCCCATATGCATGCCAACGCTGAGATGCTTTTAGCTGAATAATTTCTAGCCCTCCCACAGTCTGTTCTTTCTGGGGTGTCCTGTCCTAGTCATGAGCCTTTCAAGAGGCAGGACATCCTCAGTGGGTCAGCCACGATCTCCAGCCTGGCTGCTAGACAACTGCTCAGTTTCCCTGCTCCCTTTGGGGGGCTGGTGTCAGGTTCCTTTGGGCATCTTTGTGGTGGTGGCCACCATCCAGGCTCCCTTGGCAGGTTGCTCCGTTACCTATTTGAAACTGGGGAGTTTTGTCCAACATTTAACCTCATTTTTGCCTACTGGAGTTAAAACCCATTAGTTCCCATTCTGCTCTCAGTGACTAATGAGAATTGGTCCAAATCCCCTTTATAAAGTCCCTTAGCATGCAGGTAAACAGTTAAGTGTCTCTTCTGCCCTTTCTTCCCCAGTCTGAACATGCTTTTCTTTCACAGCCCTTACTTTCCAAATCCTTTGTTACCCTTGTTTCTTTCCTGTGAGCTCTTCCCAATTAATCTTAACAAAAAATACACCCCGTCCCAAGCACAGTGTGCTCTTGCCTCTGTTGCCAAAGGAGAGCAGCATAATAAGCATAAATATCTCACCTGGTTTTCCCACAGCTCTGCTATGTAACTGGTTTATTGCTGGGGCACCTTGTCCAGCTGGCAGCACGCAAATCCAGGTTTCTCTGGAGCACAGGTTGATGGAGGGTTTGGCTGGCTGGCTAGCTGTTCAGCCAGAAGTTGTTCTCCTGAGTTCCTGCAAGGGTAGGAACTGCATTGCAGGCAAAGTCCAGTCCCTGTCTGCCGGCAGACCTAGGTTTCAGAGAGCGAGGCGGCAGGTGGTGTGACCTGGGAAAAGCCCTGGGGAACCCCTGCCCCAAAAGAGGCTCAGGGTGGCAAGTGGCTCCAGGAGAAGCTGGTGGTCCTGCTCCTGCCAGGGGATGCTGACCATGCTGGATGCCAGCCTGGACAAACCCACCAGCTCTGCCAGTGCCTCCCTGGCCTGCCTCTGGGGCAGAAACATGTGATGGCTGCAAAAAACTTGCCACCTCTGTCTGCTGGCAGAGAAGTTGGCTTTGAAATGGCAACACCTGCAGGGAGAGTTGAGGTGCTTCCCAATGTGCTCCACCTGGTCATGGCTGTGGCACCCAGCAGAACCCCCCTTGGCTGGCTGGCTGCTGCATCTGTCAAAGAGCAGTGCTGCTGGCTTCTGTTGTTCTTTGGTTTTAACAGTGACCTCTAGATCCCATACAAAGCAACACCCTCCCCATCATTTTCTATTGCCATGCTACAGCGCTGTGTTTCATTATTCTTTGTGCAGAACATTGATTTTGTTGAATCTCAGCACATTTCTTCAATTTATCTCCCAAACACCATGTTAATCTCTAATCCTGTCTTTCTTGACATTTGCATATCCTCCTTGGTTTGAATGGTACCTAAGTAGGGGCTTGCTCTTAAAGGCATGGGCAGATTTGCATGTCTGACTGTGCCAAGAGCTGCTAATGAAAATACCAGTGAGACTGGGGGAATAAACTCACCACCTGTGGAGTCTTGTTTGGCATCCTCATTCAGCCTAATAAAGAATCATTCATGTTTAATTGCTACATTTGATTGTTTAATTACAGTTATTTCACATGCCATCTTGTAGTTTTGTCTCGGCTTTAGACACTATCTGCTACCTTACTCTTTTTGACTAGTGACTTATACTGTAACAGAAAATTATTTTAGTTAAAGAATTAGAACTAGGCCTTTAAATTGTGTTTGGGATTAAAAAAAAATACAAATCTGTTCATAAAACCCTTTCTATTTGCTTCTATATAGGTTCAAAATCAGGCTTTTTTTTTCTATACAAGAAGAATTGTATGAAAAACTCTCTCAAATGCTCTTGCAGGGCCTCAGAATGAGTAGCCTCATCTTCTCACTGAAGTTTTATCAAATTAAGTTTACCTTGTTTAAATGCCAATTCACTTTAACCACTGCAAGATTTTTTTTTTGTACAGGCTTAACTTGGCATAAAATTAGTTTATTGCAGGTTCACTTAGTTGGGCAATGTTCTGACTTCAAATCAATACAAATCTATCCTGAACTTCAATAAGCTGGTCTGCTGGCAAATCTGGCACCTGTTTAACTAAATGAATGGAAAGGAAACCAGAAAAATTCCCCTGCTTCTTCAGCTGGGCCTTTTTGGTGCAGCCATCCTGTAATTAAGCAGTGAGGAGGTATCTACCAGCTCGGAGCCCCAGAGCAGCCCCTTGACTTGGTAGCTGGGGGGTTTCTCTCTGTGAGAGAACACCTAATCTCTGTGTTCTAATTCTCTCTGTGAGAGAACACCTAATTCCCAGGGGAGGTGTTGATGGCCTCTCCGGGCTAATGATGGATCTGTCCTGGGCGAACATCTTCATCCTGCACTGCCCAGCAGCAGCCTGGCTACCAACCACCTACTCCTGCCTCTCGCTTCCCCTTCAACGGGGCAAACTCCCCTTTAGCGAATGTGCTTAAGGACTTCTTCCATGAGCAATCAAACGCCTCCAGGTCACCCGACAATCTTTTCCTTCTGTTTCAGTAAATCACCTACCTCCCCTCTTTGGGAGGTGTTGCTGCCTTGCTCTGAGCCCCTCTTCTTTTGCTCCTGATCTTCTACCTTGTCACGTGTGGGCTCCCTGCCCACAGACTCCTGTCCACACCAGTATGCTACACCCCATCTTGCTGGTATGTGCACATTTGTCCTTTCTGATCTTTGTACGCTGAACTGCCTGGCATTTGTTCAGTCACCCCTCTTGGGCTGCTCGGTCTCCAGCAGATTTATGTAGAAGTAGCTGAAGTGATGCTCAGACCATTCAAGGTCTGCTCTTTCTATCGCCTTTTCATTCAACCTTATGACCTTCCTAAGTCTTCATCCCAACAACTGATGTCCTTGGGCGTTTTCCAGTCACCCCTCCCTTGGACAGTGACATTCCCCAGTGTGGCACCATCTTCTCTGCCACAGAAGCACCTATCACACCATGATGCTCCCCTCCCACATTCAAGTATAAAAGACCAGGTGACTGCAAGTGCCACCCGTGGCGTCTGGCTTTGCATTTAGCTTGCTCACCAGGGAACTCATTTCTTGATGCTTAAGCTCCCTTCTTAGACAAGATGAGCTGCTCTTTGTACGCCCAGGCAGCTGCGATGGCAAACGCTGCACTGATCCTCCTCAGATCAGGCTCAACAAACCATGGCAGCATGGGGAAATGGGCCTGTCACAGAGGGTGCTCTGCCTTTTGATGCTCATGTCTCCCAGTTTTAGGCACTGAAGTAATTCTTGACTTGGGCCATTTCTGTGTGACCAATATAGGTACAGGAGGAGCGAAGGTCTCCCTTTTACCTCTGCTGTTATTCCTGATTTGCTAATGCTTAAATCTGTCTTTGAAGGGGTTGCCCAGGTGCTCTGCCCACCCAGAAGTGAAGTGTCTTTCTCAAATTATTCTTTAACTACATCGCTTAATAGGAGAAAATGTTAGGATGCTAGGAACTGGTGCCCAGACTTTAGAGAAAAAATATGGAAAAGGCATCCATCAAATCACATAAAGAATGAATAAATTCAGGGCACTGCACTCTGTGAAGGTTCTCCATAAGAAAGAAAGAAAATAAAAAAGATAAGTGAGCTGAAGAGCTGCAGGACAGTTTAATGCTAGTTATTTACCTGCTTGGAGGCCCTAAGGGATTTCCCTTTGGATGCATTTTGAGCTTGCTCCCAGGAAATTCTTCCCTTGCTTTTACTGCTGCCTTGCCTTCCCCTTCTCACCTCGTACAGCTAGGAAATGACATGCCACCTGAGTGCTTTTTTTTTTCAGGATAATTTCAGCTACTTCTTGCTCAGTTAAGATTTTAGAAAAGATCAGGCTCATGTACTCAAATCAGTTTAAAGTGCTTTGCAAGAGTGTGGCACAGGAATACTAAATCATTATTCAACATTTGACCAGACGTGAAAATAATCCACACTCATAACTAGTTTCTGGAAATAGCTAGTGTAATTACTAATATGTGGAATAAGATGGTAGGAAACAACTACTATTTCTGCAGGCAAGGAGCACCTTACTGAGACAAAGCTACAGCGAAGCAGGCAATTTTCAGTTCTTTTTCAGCAAGCTTTCTACATCCTTTCATGCCTTTGCACTCATAGAAAACCAATTTTCCATGTCCCTACTACACGCAAAATGGGGCAAGATTTTAAAGATACAGCTCCACTCCATTTGACTGCAGCAGACTAAAAGAAAAATGGAGTTCAGCACTTAACTGATCCCTCCACAATATTTCAGGGTAAATTAAGAATCGAAATGTCAAGAGGTTCAATATGTCAGAGGGCCTTTTGACAGAGCAGCCACTTTGAAGCCTAAATGGGAACTATGCTTTTTTTTAAAAAACGAAAACCAAATGTGAGCAGCTGCTGCTCTGTTTCAAAATTCAGACCCTTCATCTTTGTACTTCTTTCGTAATAGAATTAGTAAAATATTCTGGCTGCTCCACTACTTACTCTCAGAGCAGAAAGCTTCCATTTCATGGAACAGCTACCTGTCTGTTAGGATGGCTATACTTCATTATCTGCATTAAGGTAAAGCCTGGGAATCTCACAGCCTGCCTTCTTCCACTGAGCAAAACTGTATTTACTGCCCACAATGTGTTTATCTCGCCTAGCCCTCAGCAAATCATTTTTTGTTTTCCATCTCAGTTTGTGTTTGTAAAACAGGAAAGATAATAAATGATAATACTTACCTTCTTCACAAAGATGTGGTGAAGATTAATTAGTTCTTGTTTATACGAAGATTGGCAATAGTGATCTGCAGGTTTGCAAACCAGCGGAGAGATTGCTATCGCTGCCGCGCTTGACAAAGAAGCAGAGTCAAGGACAGGAGCTGGTGCCACTGCAATCAGTTACAGGACTGATGATGTATGCGGCCTTGAAGAAAATTCCCCCAAACCATCTGCATCTGCACCTAAAATGAGGAAGAAATGCACATATGGCCACTCAGAAGCTGAGCTTGCAGAGTGGTGCTCACCGGACAGCACCACGGCAGCCCCGTTCTTGCGCATCTCAGCCAAGCAGGGTTCCTGACCAGTTGCAAGGGGGGGATTTTGACTCACCAGAGCCTGCAAGTGCACTCAGGTGCCATTAGCACACGATGAGAGGAAGGGTGTCTGGGTGTTGTGATGAGGCTTGCCATCCTGCCGAGTCCACGCTGCCCCAGCCCTGTCACAGGGGCCACGGGCACTGGGTTCAGCCCAGTGTGGGACTGGTGCTCTGAATGTGGGCCTGAGGCAAAATTTGGTGAAACTCAAAACTTGCTCTGAACAATGCCAGGAGCTGTCAACCAGCTCTGAAGGTGCTTCCTGCTGCCCAACAGGCTGCTTCTTACCTGTTCACATGCCCTCTGCTCTCAGCCAGGCAGTGTGGGCTGTCATGGACCTTTCACTGGAGCCCAGCTCAAGCAAGGTGCTCCTTTGTCACTTTGGCCGTGGCACCCCTGGGGTCTCCATTACCCAGCAGGGAGCAGCCCCACAAAACGTTCAGTCTGCTGGCAAAGGCCCACGGATAAGCAATCCAAATTGCTTATTCAGTAACCATCCAGGTAGTGTTAAACTTCCTCCTGAACTTTGCCACGGATGCAGTGAGGGACTCAACCTCTCCCACTCCTGTTTGCTCCCCTGCCAGTCGCTGCGTACGTGTGCTGTGCTACAGCAAATTGACACCTTTGGCACCCAGCCCGCTGCGTTAGTTAGATGCTTGCAGGCTGTCCAGTCAGCAGGTTTGGCTCCCTTCATAGCTTTGTGTCTGCAGTGAAATGTGTTTTTCCCCACAGCTGCCCAATTTGTTCTCGGAGGTGCTTTAGAGCGTGGCCGGCTTTCTGCCCGACTGCTGCAGGTGAGGCTCTCTCTGGATGAAATGATGGGAGGCTGTGCCAGGCTGCACGCCTTGTCATCCACCTTTCCTCTGTTCCCTGCAGCTTTCCATAGGCTCCAGCTGTCAGGTTTCGCCTTCCCCAGCAGATCCTTGCCACCCTGCCACCCGTCCCTGCCCTCCCGTGCCGCTGCACCGCCTGCAGCGAGGAGGAGATGTGGCATGTCCAAACACAGGGATGCAGCCAATGGGGAACTCCCCCAGGGCAAAGCGGGGTCAGCAGCTGCTGATGGCAGTGACCAGCAGCCAGTGCTGCCCGGGTCTGGGCACTGCATGTTGCTGACACAGCAGATGGGATTCCTATGGCTGAAGCTTTGTTCCTGCTGTGGCCGAAGCGGTGCGGGCAATCAGCCGGAGCTGGGCGCAGGAGGTGCTGGTCCTTGCATAACCCATGACTGCTTTTGTCAAATCTGGCAGGACCTGGATGAGATTTGGGGGGTGATTTTTCTTGGACATGGATACCACGGTTACCACATTGACTGGCAGGTCCCCAGGCTGTATGAATGGTCCATGCATCCGTGAACAACTGGATATTACTGAGTCCTGTGAATCCCAAGATTTTTCTCCTTGTTTCCTTACAGTCCTTCCTGCATAGCTTCGTATTTGTGCTGGTCCTCTTCAGCAGCCCACTCGCCCCTCTGTGAGCCTTGTTTCTGCTGCACACCTCCTCAGGTATGGACCACAGCCATCTGAATAAAAAACACAGCCACATCAACCGTTCGGTCACTCACATTGTAACAAAAGCAGCACTGATAAAACTTCCCTGTTCTGTAAGGATATAATTTCTCAGCAAGGCTTTTTTCCCGGCAAAGGTTCAGTTACTATGGTGGACAGTTATGCCCTCAAGGTCAAAGTCTGCAGGTTAAATTGTGTGAGGCCAAAAATGCATGTCATGTGCATGGCTATAGACGTCCATTTACCGGTGTGAGCTTAAAGGAAAGATGTATTTGGGGCAATTTGCATTGCAAAGTATATGCAGGTGACAGTGCAATACGATGGGAGATGTTATTATTGAGATTAGAATTTACACTTATAGCCTAAATTGGGATCGTATTTGTCTGAGAGATTATGGTACCCTGAAAAAAATTACTAAACATCTGATAATTTAATATTGACTGTGTCCAGTAAATATCCCTTTAGTTTCCTATTTCCAGCTAAGATTCATTTTCTGATCAAAGAAAATTTGATCAGAACTGCATAGACAGTGCAATGGCAGCAATATTACATGGCTTGAGGATATGTGTTGTACCTTTGAATCTCTACAGGAAAGCTAGCCAGGAGGGGATGATGATGGCTTGTGGTAGAAGCTCTGCAAGAAATAATAACTCCTCTTTGGTTTTGGAAAGGAGTTATTTTTATGTATTTCTTTCTCACTGTCAATCAGAGAAGTCCTTTCCTCACTTTCAAGGTACAGATAGTCTTTGGTTTATGCCTGTAAATCTCTTAGGATGCTTTTGGTTGAAGCCTTTGCTAATTAGAATTATTGCTAGTTTGATTTCTTTTAAAAAGTCCAGAGTAGAGACGAATGTCACAGCACCATTTGTCTTGCTGTTATAAACTATGCTAACAAGATTCATCTCCATCCTCCCATGTTTCTGCCCTGCCCGGCGTGACAGATAGCCCTTTTCTCCTTCCCCTCCCACTTCCATCTATTCCTGCTAGATCAGCTTTTCCCATCCCAGGTGGAGCGTCCCACCCACGCAAGCTCTGAATGGTTTGTGGTTAGCCCTTCACCCATCCTTTTGCAGTATTGCCTTCCTTGCTCTTCTACTGCCGTCGCGTTAAACATCCGCTGCTTCACGCTGCCCGTAAACTGGGTGGCTTGCTGCTAATATCTGGCTCTGAATGGAGACATCTTACTCGGAGTATTCCCAGCACCATCTGCTGCCTTTCTTTATTTCCATTTCTAGAAAGGCTTTCGCTGCTATCTGAGAAGCAGGGGAGGAATCTGGATACGGTTGACACAAATCCCAGAAAACATTTGTCTGTTTGTCTGAGGCGCTAATTAGCGCAGACTTGGTCAAAAAGTGTTCTGAACTTTTATTTATTTATTTTACTCATTTCTATAGCATCTATCACCATGACAGCAATGTGCTTCAACGGCAGGAAATTAAAACACATAACACAGGCAGCTAATCAAATGCAGAAGCAAACAGAAGAATTTTGCGCAGAGCCCTGGTGTCGCTACGGTCCTGCTTTGACAGGCAGTTGAGTTTCTGCAGGAAAAAAAAAAAAGATGTTTTGTTTGTTTCAAATTCCCTTTTCCCTTGGAAGCGTAAACGTGAAATTACTCTATCTTCCTCTGTTGGGATGTCTTATTTATTTTCCTGCTAGCGGCTGTTAAAGTAGATGATGTTTAATTATTTCCTGGGTTTAATTCATGGCTTGCACAATTCAGCGTGGGGATTGTGGCAGAACTGGTGCAGACTAACCCGTGCTTTTGAGACACAGCCTGGTCTTAGCATCTCCATTGCTTCCGTGGCCGGGACCCATCTCCCAAAAGCTGCCCAGGCTCTGCCAGCCCTCCCCTCTGTGATGTGCTGCCTCTTGTGAACGGTCTTATTTCACCCTCTGACCTGCTGGGGTTGGCAGGTCTCTGCCTGCAGGCAGGGGCTGAATGCCAGTGTGAGGATCCTGGGGTGCAGCACACTTTTCTGGCAGGAGCAGGAGAAAGGGCAGCCATCCAGCTTGATCCTGTGCACAGCTGGGCCAGGGGACTCTACAAGGTTTCAGCAGCCAGAAGACCTGAGGAGAGAGGTGAAACCTGCCTGGATAAAACGGAGACACCAGTCTGGTGAGGCTGTGGTTTATTGCGTAGCAGCAGGGAGGGACTGGGAGCTCATTGCCCGGTTAGGTGTCACAGAGCTAGTGAGTTGTTAAGATTAAATCATTCACTTCATGAAAAAGACTGAGGGACTGAATCAGGACAAAAGCAGGGGAGCTATGCAGCCCCACAATCACGTAGATGGGTGGCTCAGCAACTTGCCCACACCTCTCCTTGCGAGGTAAGGACAGGAGCAAAGGAAAACGAGTTGCAAGGTTAGGGCTAAAACTCTGCTCATCTGATGCCCTTCACCTCAGTCACCAATCTGTGCAGCGAGATGTTCACCACCTCCTTCAGCACATGAGGTTTTCCTGCTGTGAAGTGGCTAGGCTGTAGTTGGGGCATATGTTTATAACTGGTTCTACATCTTTGGGTTTGCAGTAGAGTTGTATGATGGGAGCAGCGCTTTGGGCTTCAGGTGCTCAGCTGATTGCAAACTTAGCTGCTAATTGGTAATTATTGTTTAAAAAGAAAGCACTTTTAGAAAAAAATATTAAGAAGAATTTCAAATAATCTACAGAGAGAGCTTAGTAAAATGGGAACAAAATAATTTGGGGCTCTTTTTAACACTGACAGGAACCCCTTGAGCTCTTTACATAAAGTATTGCACAAGTCAGTCACAGTCTAGATCCTGTTAGAGACTTCAATCAGAAATCTGCTCACTTCTCTTGAACGCTTTCATCAACTCATCATCTTATACTGGAGTCTTCAGGTGATTTCTTTTAGAGGCAAAAGATTTTTACCAGAAACAACCTTTGCATTATTCCCCCTGCACTGAAATTAAATTTTATTTGCATTCCTTTGGGTCAACAGTTTAAACAGCTAAATATACCTACCAAGCAGCATCCTAACAGACTGCTTTCCTATTAAGCTTTCTTTAGTATTGAAAATTAAAATGCATTTTTCTTGATTAGTGCTAATATAAGGTCTGCCACATGAGTAATGAATCACACAAAGCTTAAGTCCTTCCCTGCACCCAGTGAGTCTATGTAGATGGGTAGATTTTTTCTGCTTTGCTCCTGCAAGCTAAGTCTGGACTTCATAGAGTCACTAAGTCATCTCATAAATTCACATACTAACAACAGCAGCCTAACTCCTCTCAAAATAATTACACTGCTTCTAACTCAGGTTGTAAACTTGGGTGTGTTGTTAAACAGCTGTTATGTTTCACTCTCCAAATGAGCAGAATTATTCCAAGTGCAAAGTAACCAGGTCTTCTCCTAGGTGAGAGATGCTCCATAAATCTAAGAGACTCATTATTTGACCATCTATCCAGCTACATACAGGATAAAGTAATTTACTGGTGGGGATTTTTCATCAGTGAATTACACTAATGAACGTATTAGTCTGTCTTCTAGTTCTCTACCCATTTTTTGGAGTTATTTACTTGGCATTAATTACTGAAAAGCCCTCGCTATTTTGCAGAACCCTTGCACCCAAGCAATGTTATTTCTTGCCATAAGGGCACAGCGAGGTTAAATACCAACCCCCCCTGGATGTGATTGTGCAGCGATTTTGGGCATAAGGAGTCACAAAAGTGCCTGAGGCTGTCATCAGATCCACTTGGTGCCTGTAATCAGGAGTGAGCTGATTGTCTTTGCTTTTCATAACTCTGCATTTGAGTAGGAACTCTCCAAACTGTTTCAGTTGATAACATCTTGGCAAAACTTATGTTTTGTGTGCGTAGCTAGGCAGTCTCTCCTTGCTTTGAAAACTGATTTTGTATCGTGGCATTTTTCTCTTGTCTTTGTTTTATGTTTGTAGGTGCCAGTCTAGAAGCTGCTGTTTTAAAGTTTTTTCTTTTCCTTGTGTGCTTGCTCTAAAATGATTTGTTGGCATAGAGCATGATGTATTTTAAATGGCTAAATTCGAGCACAGTGATGTAGATTCAGTAGAAGTTGATTTGATACTTCAGCAACCATGGTACCTTCATATGCTAAAATCAGAAGGTATCACAGTTTCTGAAGCAGCAAATGTTAGCACCTGAGTGGGACTCACTATTGGTCAGGTTCAGACTAAAGTCTATTTCTTTGTTGTTTGGTTTTTTTTAAATAGTTATAAGTCACTCTCTGGGCTGCAGATACAGATTTCCTGTACTTGGAGACAAATCAAAATTTGCTTTGCAGTCACTCGAGGAGAATAACTTTCTGAATCCTACAGTGAACACTGCTTTGGAAACCTGTATGAATATGACCACACAATACTGTTTAAAACTGAAAGTGACCCCAGAAAGGTTTTTTGCTGCACAGGGAATGGGTGGAGCTCACAAGTGCCTACTAAGGGTAATGGGCTCTAACATTCAGCTCTGTTCTTTGATCCACAGGGGCAATTCCTCACAACTTGATCCCAAAGTCTGTGGCAAACTGTTGTATTTAAGAGCCCTTCAGAGAATGGAGATTAGAAACCAAGAACTGAAAATTGGAAAGTGCTTTGTGGTGTCTCTTTTAACAGTTTAGGATTGATTCATTTTAGTATTTGTGTCTGGGTCATATTCACTGTTGCCTCATACGTCAATGGCACGACAGAGTCCCTGCTCTTGTTGATGCAGCATATGGGAAAGGGATCCATTATCTTTAGTTCCTGGGACTATAAAATGTCTAATAAACTCAGCAGCAAGAGTGCCAGATTTGAGTGGCACTGCCAGCTGCCCTAGCCTTGTCGCCTATTAAGCTATGT
Source organism: Actenoides hombroni (assembly GCA_024336885.1). Lineage (NCBI taxonomy): Eukaryota > Metazoa > Chordata > Aves > Coraciiformes > Alcedinidae > Actenoides > Actenoides hombroni. The sequence continues at coordinate 117,580,595 of WUAM01000431.1, forward strand.
TTTTAGTTTCATTATTGATGGGGAATGCTGATAGTCAAGTCAATGATGTTGCTTGAAGATTTGAGGCACTTTACTAAAGCATCAATAGTATTGGAGGGTTGAAAGAGGCGAACAGGAAAAGAAAACCAGTCAGAAAACAGCTCCTGGCGTCTACAGAGTAAATTCATGGTTCACCTGACTTACTTCTTGGGAAACTAGGAGGCCTCCAAAGTTGTGCCTATGGGATTTGTACATGAATACTCATTGCAAGAGACAGGGGAAGATAAAAATCATGCATACCTGAGCAAGAAGGAGACCCAGCTGTGGGAGTGCAGGACTCACAGCAGGAGCAAGGCCATTCGGGGGAAATCCTGCTTGCTGTGGCACTCTCCTAGCCCTTCCCTGTCCTGCCTCCTCCTTCTCCTTTCTCTTCTGCCAGACAGGATCTGGATCACAAAACAGGAGAAATCCTCAGTTCACCACCTAATTAAAAAATATTTGTTCATTTTCTCATAAGGCTCTTTCTCCCATATCAGCATGACTTGTAAAGGTAACTTCAGCTGCTGTGCCTCCTCTTGAAGGGAAGGAGGGAGGGATTCATGCTGCAATGAGAAATCAATTTAAATTCACATGGGCACAGTCAGTCCTTAATCAAGTCAGCAAACTCAGGCTGGCTGTAGGAATCTGAGTAGGAATTCAAATGCCTCAGTGCCAAATGTTCATCCCCTATCAGAGGACCCGAGTTGGGGTGTCCTTGTGGGTTAGTTTGCTGTTCCAGCACTTTTCTCAGTTTCTTCCCTATCTGTTTCCATTATAATTTATCTCTTTCCTGTCTTTCCCACCCACCACTCTGTGGCTTCTGCTACACCTTTGGAGTGAATTCCATATTCACTCTGAAAATGGTGCAAAATAATGATCTTGCATAAAGGCATTGTCAGGGTGGGTTGGGGTAAGAGACTCCTACTCAGCTTTGCTTGCTCCCTGTGCGTTGTCACTAGGGGCACATTGCAGTTCCTGGACAGTATCAGTTTCTATTGCTTTCCTTACTCCTCTGGGACATGGAGATCAAGCACAGCTAGGGGAAGTTAGGCAACATTTTCACTCTCTACTGTCGTTAGTGTAGGCACCTCAAAATCAGTAGCAGGCACTCAAATGGAAGCAAGTTAATATAAGCCAGCATCCACAGCTCACATTTAATCCACTGGCTATTGGTGCTTTTGATCAATCTCTAGATATTATTTCTTGAAAGGAGAATCCTGTATCCCACGGACAGGATCAGTTTCTGTATCTGGGACAAACTGGACAAAGGAAAACAAAATTTGTAGCATTAATGCTGGCAAAAATGCAGAAGAAAATGTTCCCTTGAGTCTTACCTGGGGTAAGGCTGTCCGAGTGGTGATTAGGGTTGGTATCACCCATGCTTGTAGCTAGGCTGCTCTTGGTTTGCAAGTCTGCTGTCACTGCCCAGTGCCCGCTGGCTCTTGACAGCCTTCCTAGAGCATTTCCAGTCTCTCAGTCTTTCCCATGAACAGCTGCAGCAGTGGGGAAAAAAAAAAACTGTTAAATGCTGGTGTATTTCTGCAAGGAACAGAAAGAAAGAAGCTTGTGAGCCAGGAGTTTCTTGTAAAGAACGTGGATCAGAGATTTTGTGCAAACTACTTTCTTCAATTATTTAAAATCTGCTATAATTACTGGGTATTTAAAAATGTTCTGGGGAATAATTTGCGGGCCTTTCTGTTTTTCCCTTCTCCTCACTGCCACATAGAGCCTCAGCCCTTAGAAATGCTAAAGGAGGCCTTTCATGAAAACGAGGGAGATGACAATGGCATCTTTGATAAAAACAAAACTTCCGCTGGGTGAAGCTGTATATCCTGATCAGAAAACGCCAAGAGGTGGAGGATTCATTATGTCCATCGATACCTCCTTCAGAGCTTTTCCCTCCTCTTCTTAAAAATGCATTTTTACTGTCTCAGGTTTGCCCGTCTCAAGCTTCCAGCTGCTGGGTCTCGTTATTTCCACGGTTAAAGAACGTCACGGTTCTCCCTGTTTGGTGAGGGCAGTGGTACACTCTAACCAAGTCACCTCGCAGTTTTCTTTTTCAGAAGCTAAGCAGATTGTGCTCTTTGTGTTTCTCGCTCTAAAGCGCTTTCCTCAGCTCTTAAACCATTTCTGTGGAACTTGTTCTGGCTTTTTTTTTTTTTACCAATTTTGCTACATCCTTATTAAAACAGATGAAGTCTGGAGCTGAGTGTTGTCAGAAACTGGCCTCATTTAGGCTATATACAACCCAAAAAGCCCATACCTGAATCTGCTCACATGCCCTTCTTTGTATATAGGGATTATTTTACCTCTTTTGCCCTGGCAACCCCTGTTCAGTTGCTTTTCCATTATGACCTTAAACACTGGGATCACCCTACTGCCCATTTCCAGGAGTGGCTTCCAGCCCCCATCCCTTGCCTTTACACCTGCCTGTGTTGAGATGCACTTTGAGTGAGCCTATCTCACCAAGGGTTGCACCATTTACAGTTTCTCTGAGGAAATTCTAGAGAGATGGCTACCACCTAACAGAGGATGCTGATCTAGTGCCTGCTGTCCTAGCTCCACAGCAGATTTGCCCTGGGAAGGGACCATGGTCCATCGTGGTCCATTAATTCCACAGGCCTATCTCCTTCACACAATAAAATGGGAAAAAAAACCCCTCTTCAGTTCCATCAGCATATTTGGTGCTCATGGCCCCATCCTTGTGACAGACCTGTTGTTGCCTGACACATCTTTTAGATTTCATGAAGAGTCTGGAGTGGGAAATGTTTTCAATGTCTTGGTCACTTCTGACTTGCAGAGGAAACATCTCTGTTTGAATCCCACTCAAAATTACCTCAGTTCTTCATCCACTTAGTGCAATCTTTACTGATATTGTAGAGTGCTTAGTTTTTCATTGCCATGCTGTATGGTGCTCAGAGAAGCACCTGATAACGGAGGGAGGATCACTGGATCACCAAACTCATCCTCAAAAACAGAAATATTTTTTGAGACAGAGTTTCTAGTTATAATAATGCTGCCTCACATTAATTATCACTTCAGATCTGTACCAGCACTTCCATTTGGCATAAGAATGATGCCAGGAAGCTCCTTCAGCAGTAAGGAAAACTTGGTGCCTCCGCGGTAGGTCTCCAGCAGTTGCTCTGGTGTTGCTCACAACCACACCTGGATGTTGCTCAGTGACAGAAATGGGAGCTGCTGGCCTCCCCTTTTAAAACCCCTCAGGTTTCCAATGGGGTTTGCATGTTCAGGCCTTTGCTCTGCTGCTCGGCTCCGCTGTAGGAGCACAGCAGGGTGATTTATTAAGGATTTCAAGAGGCAGACACGAGGGTCGTGGCCGCAGCACTCTCCTGGGCTGGCCAAGCCCCCTCCCCATCTGCCTCTGCAGCTGTTTGTGTAACGGGGCTGCTGGTGCAGGGAGGTGCTCACCCATTAAAATGCTTCCAGTGCCTGTCCTTATGACTTAAATGAAGGCTTTTAGTTTCCATACAAGGGTTTTAGAGATGTCCATCTCTTGGTTTAGGTTTTTTTTGTCCCTTGCATGTTGTTATTGCTTAACATTTCTTAAAGCTCCACAAATTGTAAGCCTGTGGCTCACAGTGAAGGCATGCTGGTAAATGATTTATAGAGGGGCCTGCAAATCATGTTGCATAGAGTGCAACCCCTTCCCCCACAGCAACAGTCATCATTTCGGAGCAGCACGGTCTTCAAGGGAGCTAAAGCTGTCCTTTCCCTGCTGGGATTTAGTAAAATGCAGCTAGAAGTGAGACTAAACATGCCACAATAACAACCTGGCATTTAAGTTTCAGCAGGGCTTCAGGTGGCCTCAGAGAAGCTCTTGCTCTTCACTGGTATTATAATGTAACATTAACAGGCATCTGTTTTAATGCTTTTACACATATACAGATAAAACTCCAGTAAGTAAATAGATCAGCAAGGACTTAAAGTGACTTCAAGGATTAAAAGGCAAGCAGACATTTCTAACAGTCAAATGAACTACAGAAATCTCCATTACTAACTGTGGTCTTGGCTATACCAATCCAGCCAAACCTCAGAGTGGTTGCAGCAGACCCGAGAGCACAGTTTGGCTCTATGACACTAACCTCAGGACTTCTCAAGAGCCCTCAGCACCACCCCAGAAGGAAAGCATATATGACACTTCACAGGGCATGTGGCAATGCCCACCTGTACAACCAATGCTTAAAAACCCCTCAGCCCTCCCAGGCTCCCACACATGGAGAAGGGATGCTCTTACCCTGCCCTCCCAGAGGCTGCAGTGGCTCCTGAACATCAGCATACACTTGGGTTTGGAGAGCCAACCCAATCTTGGCTGGCTCTGGAGCATGGTGAGTATGAAGAGCTTGTAAAATTGCCTATGCTGCTTTCCCCTTTCTCTTGTTCTCTGTGCTGATCAGAGAATCACAGAATAATTTAGGCTGGGAGGGACCTCAGGGGTCATGTAGGGCAACCCCTGCACGAAGCAGCGCCAATTAAATCAGGTTGTGCAGAGACTTGTCCAGATGGGCTTATAATATTGCTGAGAATGGAGCCCACAGCCTTGGAGGGCTCCTGCTCTGGGGTTTTGACTGCCTTTCTAGTGAAAATTTTTTTACTAATATCTAATCTGATTCTCCTGTGTTTCAATTTGCATCTGTTGCCTCTTCTCCTATCCTGCTGCATCTCTAGGAAGAGTCCAGTTTATCCATTTCTTTCCCCAACCTTCAGGTAGTTGCTCCAAGTTGAAAAAGCAAAGCCCCATATTTTGCCAGCTCCATTGATTTTAGTGGCTTCAAAGAGTTAATGCGATAAAACATCACAAGGAAAACAGTTCTGGTGCCCAGAAAGGACTAACAGATTGCAATTGAGACAAAATATTTTACCAAGGAAGCTGCCAAATAGTAGAAATGAAAAGATTTTTTGGTCTTTACTGAATTAAAAGTTCCTCTGGGGCTGGGAGGGGGACGTTTATCGCAAGTTACACCCTCTTATAAATAATCAAAACATTGCTGGAGCTACAGACTAAAGCCTTAGCAAGATGCACAATCTCCTTAATGGAAAAGTGAATTCTAGCCACTGTGATACTCCATCTGATGAGGACACTTAGCTGTGACGGGGTGGAATAAAGTGCTTTATTATCCTAAAGTGAACCACACTGCGAGTGTTGGGGATATGGTTAATGCAAGTACAGAGAAATTACACAGTGTCTGTTTTGACTTTCTGATTTCCTCTAATGGACACACGGCCTCCGGGCCAAGCGCTTGGAGAGTTCTGTGCCATGCCATTTTCTCCAGTTATTAGCTAGGCTCTTCCTCCAAAGGCAGCAGCTCATTCACAAACCCAACATTTCCAGCTGGGAATTGAAAGGGCTCACCTCCCACATCCGGCATCCTTCATTTCGATCCCATTTCCCTTGCGTGCCCGTTAGCCCTTTTAACGCGCTAACCGGTGGGGGAAACCCAGCCAAATCGACACCTCCCCACGGGGTGCTGCTGGGCACTTTGCTGGTTCACCCTCTGTTCTGCAGCCGTGGCTGTTGGGTTCTCTTTGAGATCCACCCGAGCTCTCTGTTTAGGAGAGGGCAGCACCCGCTGCTGCTGGGAAGCCAGTGGGTCAGCGTGGACAGGGCCACGTGGCTCCTGCCCCCAGACTGCTCTCCTGGTGTAAAAAGCTGCTGGGGGGGGGGGGAATGGGGCAAAGCCCCTGGGGAAGCACACACTACACCCCCTGCTTCAATCAGAGGGCCCTTGAATGGAGCTTTGTAAGAAAGCCTTTCTGCTTCTATATTGCTGTTGCTGATTTGGGCTTGGTTTTCTTTTTTGGTCATTTGTTTTTCCAGTTGGACTGCCTGGGAAAAATATATCTGGGGAGCAGAGGGACTGTCAGAAGTCTTGGATTCAAGTTAAGTGCTTGTGAATTTTACGTATTGGATAAGAGGGGGGTTTAATCTAAATATCAAAAATACTTTTTCATATATACCTATACATCCACCTGTACAAAGGGACTGCTTTTTCCCACAGCCTCTCTTCCTGCTGTCACCTCTGTTTCCTCCTCCTGCCTTCCAGTCTCTGCCAGTTCATGTTGAAAACCCACTGAATCCCCAGGCAGTGTAAGATACTCTACTCCACCATTTAAATCTCTCTTCCCATCAATCCCTGGACTGTTTGTTTTCCCCACCACTACTGAACTGGGCTCACTGTGTGGAGCTGAGTTATTGCAATGGTCTGGCTTCAAATTCGTCTTGGTCTTGTCCGGGCGATGAGGAAAGGCATGCAAAAACAGTCTCCCAGGAAAACTGACCGTGGAAAATTCAGCTTAAGAAGCAATAAAAGAATCTACTGCCGTCATACAGAAACCCACAGGAGAATTTACGTCTCCCACAGCAAGCTCCCTCTGGGGCATTCCTGTCCTTGGGAAGGGAGGGAGTGATGCTCAGTGAGGCCTCCTCAGAGGCCAGCATCTCACTGCAGCACACGGCCATCCTTGCCCATCGACTGAGGACTCCTCTTTCCAGGCCCCCTTGAGCACTGTTGAGGCTTTGCCCTCCAGCTTTGAGAGAAAAACTGGCAGCAGCTCTTTGCTGCCACAGCCCAGCCTGTGAGAGGGGCAGAGGGGATTTTCTTTCCCCATGAAGCATGGTGGTTCCCCACGAAAGCCCTTGCCCGCTGCGCTTCAGGCAGCCACGCTGCTCCGTGTGCTGGGGGTCTCTCAGTGTCCCCTCTGCCTCCTGCTGATTTTCTGGTTGTTGCCTTCAGTCGGGCAGAGTGCAGGATTTGTGCTCCTCAGTGACCTGGAGCTTCTGCTGTCTCCTAGCTCCCAGCCCCAAACTCAAGGGTAAGCCAGCACTCAGGCTCGCTGCAGGGAGGAGACAGAGAGGTGTCCCTGGGGTTTTTTCTGAGAAGGGGCTGAGCTGGGTGAGGGCAGAGAGTGGTGCACAGCCCGAGACCCTCACTGTTCCCTGGGGCTGGCACGTAGGTGCCCTGAAGACTTGACAAGTCTGTGTACAGGCATCTTTTCCTGCGAGCTGTTTCTCCAAAGTCTTTGTAATTTTTGGTTTGGGTTTTTTCAGGCTCGAGCTCTCTTTCCTGCTTTACGTCATGCTTTCCACTTTAGAGATGTCAGATGATCAGTGATAAACTGACAGTATGTGCAGGAGCGGTGAGGAGATGAGGTCCATTTTAATGAGACCAACTCTATTGGGTAGAGAAAGCTGTGCCTCAACAAGCCCCTAGATCTTGTTTCTCTTTGCACAGAGTCTTAATGGCATAAAAGGATTTTTATACAAATAAGGAAAGGCAATTCCCAAAACAGATTTCTTTCAGTAGCCATTGAAATGGAAAGTTACTGCTGAGAACAGCATGCTCCCCTTTAAGAGGTAAGCATGATCAGAAATCAGTATTCTCATGGCTCTTGAAAACTGCTTGAAATATTTATGAATAAACAGTGTGTTTGCTTGGGGTTCACCATTCACCCAGCAGATCCTACAAGCACCCTGTTTGTCCTCTGTGGTCATCTGTAGGCATTTGAATAACCAAAAGCAGAGGGGTGGGGAGAAAACAAGAGAGAAGGAGCGCATGAGAGGACAAAGCTGTGGTTGGACTTCAGTAGAGGGAACCTTGCAGATAGGTACAGAAATAAACACTCATTATTATAATGTGTGTGCCCCGACTTCTCTTGAGAAGGCTGCTGGTACAGCTCCTGCCCGCTGGCACAGGAATTTAATTACCTGTATGGCTCACAGTGCTGGCTCACTAGGACCCACCCCGCTGGCACAGGCAGAGTCTGGATGCTCACGAGGCAGGGGGAGTGGAGACGCAGGGCAAAGCCCCAGGTCAGTGTGCAAAGGAACCACAGCGCTCTCCGGCCCTTTGTCGTTTCAGGAACGGGCTCGGGTGCCTTTCAGCACCTAGAATCGTTATTCCCCGGGGATGAACAAGTCAAGTCAACACAAAAACTTTTGGTGCTGTTACTGTCTTGTAACTACCATGTTGGTAGGCGTGTAAATGTAAAGGCTGTTTGGGGTGCATTTCAGGGCTGTGTTCATTTCCTGACTCCCCGTGGAAACGCCCGCTCGCTCTTACCTCCAGAGCAGACGCAGGTCACACAGCCCGTGAAGTCCATCTTCAAGGGTAAGTTATTAGTCTCTTGGGCAGACTAGGCTCATGCTTCATGCTGGTTGCCAATACAATCTGGGTGAATTTTGGAGAAGTAATCAGAGTTCAAACAGGGTCAGCTGCAGAAGGCCAAGGCTATCGATGGCTATTTTCTGAGGTTTGTTGTGGTCAGGAAAGCCTGTGACATCTGATTCAATTCAGATTCCTGCAGAAACCAGAAAGACACCTTCACTTAGTCCTTTACTTAAGGAATTCCTTACCATAGGACACCGGCTTGAACTGTGACATGAGTATGTAGAAACCTTCAGCAATTAAGTGACACGCAATGTAATTTCTGTTAGCACCAGCTAAAGTGAAAAAGACACCGAGTCCCGCTCCAAGTTGCAAATAAAAGCTCTTTCAATGGTTTATTTTTAACCTAGACACCACGAGCTTACTATGTTCTGGAGAATCTGGAGAGTAATTTTTATGGAATATGTTTTTAAAATCTTGCTTTCCAGGGAAGTACTTTTTTATCTAGTACTCTTTCCTAAGCTATTTTTGGACTCCAATGCATGAATTCTAACATTTTCTGGGCAACACTGTGAAAAAGTGAATAGATGACTAGGAGATGTAAAATACTCCAGACTGCAGAAGAGTTATCCAGTCCAGTTTGCCCGTTCTCTACTGAAATGTGGATTTAGCGATGATTTGTTGAAGCCTGCAGGAAATCTTATTTAGCTATGTATTAAAAAAAAACCATCAAATGTTCTGATCTTAACTTGTATTTTTGACTACAAGTGACTCTTGTATTTTTTCAGCTAGATCTGGAATATCTCTCCAAGGTAACTGTGGTCTATTCTTGAGTTTGGTCTTTGTGAAAGTCATACTTACTTAAATAGGTGTATAGAAAATTCTATAGGGCCAGTTATGAGAGGATATTAACCCATTTTGAAAGGCTTGACCGGCAGAACCGTGGGAAAGAGGTCAACATTAACTTGATGGTCACTCCAGGTGTTAATTTTGACTTCAGCAATACTAGGTTCCCAGATAAGAATTGTAAATCTTGCATTTAAGAAAAAAGAAAGTGTGATCCTAGAAAACAGATGCAGTATTCTCCACATCTCTGCGAGTGTCCAACCTTTACACATCTGATCAATAGCTTTAGCAGTGGGACACGCGTGTGATTTATTCACGTTCAGATCTTTCTAAGGAAGGCAACAAAACCATATTAAAATCTCCTGTTGCTAGTCAGCGAGTAGATGGTGTTCACAGTTAAGGCTGGCTGGTGAAAGCTGGTCCCTTTTTAGATTAAGGTGAGTGGAGCAAGGTGATAAAGCAAGCTTTGATTTCCACCCATCAGGACGGCGAGCAGGCAAACCCAGCAGAGCAGGGGGGCACGCACAGTGACAGCAGGATGGGCCGGGGGGTGTCAGCGGGGACGGCGTGGCCGCGTGCATCTCCGAAGCGATACGGGGGCAGAGGGACGGACGCATCCCCGTCCCAGTGACAGCCCTTGCGCTCCTCTCTGCAGACGAGTGATGTAGATGGCTGTCACTAGGGCTTGTTCTGCACGAAGGCCTCCCGTATTGCTCCTTTAGGGACCCTAACTGTTGCTAGCAGCAGCGTGGGGGCAAAAAAGCCCAAGGCCTTTGGGTACCACAGATCTCCTCTCTAGCCAGGAAACAGCAGGGAAATGCCAGAGGCCATATGGAGGACAGCTGGTGGCAGTCACTGGCCCGGCCCCTAAAAACAAACCTTTAAATGAATTAACAGCAGCACAGCAAACTCCTGCTTGTGCTTCCCATGCCTCGCTGTGGAGGCACTGCATCTAAGCTTGTGCTGCCTTGTACAATTAGGCACCAGAGAATGCAGTAAACCCAGCTATCCATCACCCCTTCTGAGCCTGCTGGTGGGTGCCCTGCCTCACCACAGCAGCCTTGACTGATTCCTCAGCCCCCACCTCCTGGGGGGGAGATGCTGCCAGGTGCCCCCACACCAACAGTCAACAAGATATGCAAAAAGCACCAGCAGCATAGAGATTACAGAGGTGCATCAAAACAAGCTTCCCTGTCTGTCTCCCTGCACAGTGGACTCTGCCCATCTTTGATGGGTTTGAAGCCCTAAAAGGAGATCGCTGTGTTCTGGTAATGCTTGAGCCTCCACAAAAGAGATGAAAAGGAAGAATAAAACATCTGAACAGCCCAATCTGGTCTGAACTGCATGCATTCATTACAGCAAAGATGGATTTCTTCTGGTTCCTCCTCCGTATCCTCCTCCTCAGTGGTGGCAGCAAGAAGCTTGACACTCCAATTACAGGATATTCATGTTAAACAGCGAAGAGGGACAGCTAGTCAGTGGCAGACATTTAGGATATGGCATCCAACGCTCCATGCAGCCAGCAGAAACCTGGAGGAACAGATTGAAACTACTCTAATGGCCCAGCTCCTCACAACTCTTCGGTATAGACTTAAATTAGCTCCTCGCAGTCAGCATTACCCGAGACTTAAATCAGGGTCCAGATGTACTCACTCCATCAAAGCTGCTGTGAAATGGGACCGGTGTCCCGAAGGCTGGAAGAGGCCCTGTCGTGCGTGGCTGCAATTGTGGCACAGTGTAGTGAAGTGCCTTTTCCATGCAGTTTCCCCCCGCCTAGGATTGCCACTAGGCTGGATCTCCCCCCCGAGCCCCCCGGCACAGGGTGTCAGGCAGGAGCACCGCTCGCTCTATCCATTTACCAAACCGTGCAGTTGAAATCCATTCAAAGGCTCGGGCAAGAGCATTTGATGTTTGTGGCTCTGAGACCGCTTTGTCCTTTCAAACTGGAGAAGTTTTTGTCTTTTTTTCCCCCTCAGAAGGAAATGGTAATGTAGGCTAAGGAAAATGTCATTAATAATACAAACTGGGGGCCTTTGGGAGGAAATTTTAGTTTTGAAAAGTGACTACTTTGCATGAATATGTCATGCCATCAGAAGTTTATCTGCATAGTCTTGACTCTTCACGTATGCATATATTTCTCTCCTGCCACACATGGTCCTTTTTCCTCATTTAATTAGGGCATAATTATAAGTGCATACCTAAATTAGAAGAAGTAAATAAAGATTCATTCATTCAATGGGCATTTTTCTAAGATAAAAAACTGTTTTCCTTCAGATATTGGTTTTCTTCAGGTTGGTTTTTTTTTTGGTCTCTATTTTTAATTTAAAGGTACTTCTCTTATGTTTTATTCACTTGTTTTCATTAGGTAAAGGAATGTCTTGGCATGAAAACCTGTCCTGAATCCACTGCCTGCTTGACAGACAGATACAGACTTGAAACATGAGAGGAAAAGTGGATGGTTGCAAGAAAGAATAAAACTCGACAAAAGAAAGGAATTAAACCCAGCAGAAGGGCACGTGTTAATACTGTGTGGGTATCATTACACGCGTTGGTTCCTGGGAGCAATGCACAGCATCTTGATTGACAGACCTCAATGATGAATCTGTCCTGCCTTCTGAAACGGGAGGGCCCTCCTTCTTCTCTCTAGATTGATCCTGACCGGTTTGCTGCGGGCAGATACTGCTTGAATGTCAAATATCGGGTGCTGGTATTTGCGATTGGTCCCACGCTGTAAATCACATGCTGATGTTTCTCTGTCTTGACTGGATGAGAACAAACATAATAATCAGGAAGAGGCCTTGAAGAAGCCACTGCGGCTTTAAATCTCTCAGGGAGCAGCGGCAGTTTTGGGAGAAGCGGCTGATAAAGCGGATTAGGGAGTTGTAGGCAATTGAAAACCCGCTCCTTTCTGAGCCACACAGAACCCGAGGCATCATTCCCTAGCAAAATTAGGCTGCTGTGAAATTTATTGGCAGGGTGCAGAATTTGACTGTGACGCCCATCCAAAAGAAGGGTTGGAAGGAGGATCCAGGGAACTACAGGCCTGTCAGTCTGGCCTCGGTGCCAGGGAAGGTTATGGAGCAGATCATCGGGAGTGCCACGTACAGGACAGCCAGGTGATCACAGCCAGTCAGCCTGAGTTTATGAAAGGCAGGTCCCGCTTCACTAACCTGGTTTCCTATGACAAGGTGCCCCACTTAGTGGATGAGGGAAAGGCTGTGGATGTGTCTGCCTGGACTTCAGTAAAGCCTTTGACACCCTTTCCCGCAGCATCCTCCTGGAGAAACTGGCTGCTCATGGCATGGACGGGTGTACTCTTTGTTGGGTAAGAAACTGGCTGAGCCCAGAGAGTGGTGGTGAATGGAGTTAAATCCAGTTGGCAGCCAGTCACCAGTGGTGTTCTCCAGGGCTCAGAACTGGGGCTCGTTCTGTTTAATCTCTTTATCAGTGATGTGGACGAGGGGATTGAGGGCACCCCCAGCAAGTTTGCAGATGACACAAAGTCGGGCGGGTGAGGCTGCACCTCGAGTATTGGGTTCAGTTCTTGGCTCCTCGCTACAACACAGACGTTGAGGTGCTGGAGCGTGTCCAGAGCAGGGTAAAGAAGCTGGGGAAGGGTCCAGACAAGTCTTACGAGGAGCAGATGAGGGAACTGGGGTTGTTTAGTCTGGGGAAAAGGAGGCTGAGGGGAGACCTTCTCGCTTTCTACAACTACCTGAAAGAAGACTGTAGGGAGATGGGGGCTGTAGTGAGATAAGACAACAGTAAATGGCCTCAAGTTGTGCCAGGGGAGGTTTAGGTTGGATGTTAGGAAAATTTCTTCCCCAAAAGGGTTGTAAAGCCCTGGAACAGGCTGCCCAGGGAAGTAGAGTCCCCATCCCTGGAGGTATTTAAAAGACATGTAGATGTGGTGCTGAGGGACATGGTTTAGAGTGGTGGGTTGATGGTTGCACCTGATGGTTTTAAAGACCTCTTCCAACCTAAAAGATCTATAATTCTATGATTTACATTTCAGTTTCTCTCATCACAGCCTGGACAGTGGTCAGGTCCCCTCTGCCTGCCTCAGCTGCTTCTGTGCTGCGTGTGCCTCTCACCCTGTCGCAGCCTTGTGCAGCCCCCAGCCCCAGCCTGCTCCCCTGTTTCTCCCAGGCTCTTGGGTGGGTGGGGGTGCTGAAGACAATTACAAAGCCCTCTTCCAAATGTTTGAGGAAAGTAAGGCTGGCCAGGGCTGGGGGGTGTTGTTTTCACTATATTTCTGCCCTCGTGGCCAAGCAAGGGCTTATGTTCTCAACCACACAGGAATTCAATGGAGGTGAGCTTTTTCTGTTGCCGATATATTATATTCAGGGGTTTACCTGAGAATAGATAGGCACGAGCTGAGGCAGGCACAAGCTGAGGTAGGCACAAGCCAAGCAAGGCAACGACCATCTCTAGATTTGTGGGAAAGGACCCATCATCCTCTTCCAGGAGTCAGCAGGGCTCTGCTGGGCTCCACAGACAGACATGCCCGGACAGCCCAGGTGATGCCAAGCTGCTTCCACCCTGCAGGGGAGGACAGGAAGCTGGTAAGTGCTGAAGATGTTATCCAAAGAATGGAATAAGAAGAAGAACAAAAGGAAGTAGAACAATTCAATGAGGCAAATTTGGAGGGAGAGGAAAAGAAATAATGAGAAAAGGCAAAGAGTATGAAATAATGAGTTTGCTGATGATAATCAAATTCTGGGTATTTGGTTGAAATTTTTAATAGGGCCATCCCTGCCCCTTTGCTCTCTGTGTTACTCTCCTTGTCGAAGAGGTCACTAGCAGGAAGGTTTGCAGAAATGAGGATCATTACGTGGATGTTCAAAGACATCCAGTGTGCTGCCAGTCACAGGACAGGAACAGAGTGTGTTACCTCTGGGCCTGACCAGAATCAGCCAGCAGAGCTTAAAATTAGCAATGCATTCCTTTGTGGAGGAGTCGAAGTCCTAACACTAATGTCACTACTAGCTGAAATTATGTCTAAATTTGAAAAGAAAGAAGACACCAAACAATACATTTCCTCAGAGGTGTTTTGCAACTGTAAATGAAGCACAACTCCTATCATCTGTGGACTATGATGAACAGTTATTAGCATTTGAGTTACATTTCCCTTAGAAAGCCAGAAGGTTTTCTGACCCTGGATTAAAGGTCCCTCTTGACACTTAAATAGGGAAGTGCATATGAAAATGAAGTTGTCCGGGGTGTCAGCACCTTGAGGTGAATGATGGCATGAGGTGGAAGGGTGGAGAATAAATGTTGCTGCAAGAAAAGCTGCTGAATTTCCTTTTGAGAGACTGATAATCCCACAGGCTTCTGCAGAAGCAGCTTTTGATTATCATTGCTGATGATATTAGAAGACATCTCTGGAGTCTGTCCTTTAAAAAATGTTTCCCTAGTGCTACTTGAAAACATATGGGTTGGGAACTGAAGTGAAAAACTGATGTTTTACTAACTCTCTTGGCATGATGGAGGCTTAGAAAATGATGTGCCTGATACTGGAGATGCATTTTTAACAGTAAATGAAACCAGACTGCATAAAAATTCAAAACACTAGACTGGTAAATGTAGATGAGAAAAGAAGCTGGAACAAGAAAGAGGGGCTGGTTAAAGAAGCAAATGAGAAAAGATGGATCAGACCTACAGCCAGAGTGAATTGGAGCAGCTCCACTAACTTCAGTGGATCTATTCTGAGTTGCATGAACTTACTGAAGATCTAGACATATACCGGCAACTTATACACAGGGTTTGAGTAAACCAGGTCTAACAGAGCATTTTCAAATGCAGTGACTGCCTGAGGGCTTTATTAAGTAATAGGATGGGTAATCAATTTGGAAGGTAATGATTTTGAGGGGAAAGGAACAGAGAGATGGAGCCAGTGTCAGTGTATTCTGCCAGCTCCAGTTATTGCACCAGCAATGCCTAGTGACCTCCTGGCTTCAAAGGAGGGACATCTGCAGGGGTTACTGAGAGGAAAAAGGAAGGGAAGAAAAGGGAAGAAAAAGGCAAGAAGGCGGCTGCACACCCTGGTTGTCCCAGGCTTCTTCACTCCAGTATCCTGGGAAACAAGGCCATAGTTAGAGCATCTCACACAGGCATAACCCCAGGAGAGAAGTCCATGCCCTAGTTCCAGTGGCTCTTACCTGTACAACTTAAACCTCTTTCCAAACCAGATACACTAACCCCCTGAAGATGCTTTATACCAGAACAAGCATGCCCTATGCTGGAGTGCAGAATCATTGTGTGTCTTGACTGGCTATGCAGTTTTGAGCCCCTGCCAGCAACTACTGATATTGTAAACTTATTGAAGTAAAAAAGCAGTGCCTTTCAGTGGCTTTCTGCTCTCTTTGTCTCCATTAGACCCAGTAGTCATCACATACATACCATAGGAAGAGTCAGATGACCAGCAGATTTTTTGCCAGATGGATGATGCAAAATTCCTTCCACTTCCAAGCTGCAAGATGGTGAACTTCAGAAGTTTTCTGCATGCTGTGAAGAAAAAAAAATACTGGTTGGCATCCTTCTGCACCAGTATGGGCAAGCTCTCAATCTGCTCCGTTTCTGCAAACAGGTCAGGTATTTTTGCCCCCAGAAGTGATTTTTAAAATGGCAGAACGTTCACTTTTGCTGGATGGTGGTTACAGTGTCTGTTGAAGCTTCAAGTTTCTGCAGTATCCTAAAGAAATGGTGGATCCTAAAGGCAGCTTTCATCTTTAGCCACGATCAATTAACATAATCTATTTTTCAATTTTCCCAGGCCCTCTTTACACTCTCTAGCTAGGAGCTTAACCCCTTTTCCAAAAAAACAGCATAGCTAAAAAACACTTAATATTGCTCTCAGTTCTTACAGAAATCAGAACAGGTTTTGCATTTGACTACACAAAGAAGTTTTATTTCAGTGACTTGCGGTGCTAGGGTTTTTTACAGCTGAAATAAGCTTTTATCCTTTATCCAAGAGATAGACTGTGTTATGAGAAAATTCAAATTATTTTATTCTGGACGATGTCTAATTAAATGGAACAATAAAAATTGTTATCCTTTATGACCACCAAGCAATTAAGTGACCTGGTGATAGGGAATTAAGTCAGTCGTCCTTTGAAATGACAGCTGAAATAACAGAGGCACTGTTCTTTGTCTACTGTATGTGTGCTGGAGAGGAGGCAAAGGAGGAAGGATGTGAACAGGACAATACAGTCAGAAAAATCCCATCCCTATTGCAACCGCTGAACTGTTGCCCATTAACTCTCCTAAGGGCAGAATTTCCCCATTGTGCCACACCTTCTAGGACAGCTTCACAAACCAACAAACAAGCAAAAACCCCCCACCTTGATTTGATGATTTCTAACATGTCCCACATTGTTAATCTAAAAAGGTCTTTGAGCATACTTTGCTGTCTTTCTTTTTCTTTGACATCCCTCGGTGCAAACGACAGCAGAGCAGGAAGGGCACCTGCTAGCTCACTGACAGCCTGTGTTTAAATCTGACACGGTGGGAACTGGATTAGGGACATCTGGGTATAAAACCAGGACCACCTGAAGTGCCAGGGCTGTGGGCAAATTCACCAGCATTGTAGACTGCAGCTTCTCCCTCAAAGATGGGAGACCCAGCCTCGGGACCAGGTGACACTGTGACTGCAGAGAAAGTTTTCCCTTTTGCACCACTACAGTTATCTTAATTATAGGGAACTTAATTCAATTGGCATGCAGTTGCTTTCATTCAGTGACAAAGGTGTCCAAGGTAACACAATCCAAGACAAAAAAGGCACATGCTTATGGAAATAAATGAGTTTTGGACATTATATTGGCATAACTGTTTTTAATATGAATCATGCCCCATCTTTGACGTCCAGTCTTTGGGTGGCTGTAAATTATACAGCGTGGTGTGATAGGACCATTGTGTATAAGCATTAATGGCTGTTTGCCTATCCAGTAAAACCATATACAAAGATCAATTTTATGCAAATAATCCCAAACTGGCTGAAAGCTTGTAAGACAATAACAAATGGGGGAAGAAAAAAAAAAAAAGGCAAAGAAAAAAAATCGTGTCTATTTTGGTGCCACTGGCCAGTTAGTTATTTGTCACCAGACATCCCACTTGCATGGATGAAAGATCAGTTTGCTTCCTTCTTCCCAAACTGCCATAACTGTGATCTACCATTGGACTCCCTTTAAAAGGAAAAAGTCACTATCTGCTGTCCCTCATTATGTGACAGAGTCCATCTGGAAGAAAGTTTCTGTTATCCTGCACAGATTTGGTCTAATTTTTAATTACTGTAATTAATTAACTTCCATGGGTGGAAAAAGATGAAAACAAAAGCTAAAGAGCAAAACGTTTTCATGCAGAAGATGTTCCTACAGAAGCTGAATACTCCTTGCTTTCACACCACAGTTGTAAAAGTTCCTGGTTTGGGCTTGTGTTTTTCCTTGATGATGGTGGCATTAATAATTTCCAACAGTGACAGACTTCAGAGTGTCAAAAGAATTAGGGCTGTAGTGTCAGAAAACAGGCACGTAAGCCACGCAGAGTGAATGTAGTTTTTGTAATGTGTTTGGATTTTAAATCCTTTTAAGGGATAGCATTGCAGGCTTCAAGGACCCTAGCAAATCATTAATGATAATATGAAATCCCTGCAGAATTATAGCAGCTATTTCACCATGAACTTGGCCATCCAACCGTGTAAAGAGGATCCTTTCCACTTCTGAGTCATGGAAAAAAGTCATCTTCCCACCAATCTAGCAGGGTAGCCTGATCGGAGACTAAAACTAGAAAGAGGGACCCGTATTGGCTGTATTTCTTAGTACAGAATTAACAAAAAGAATGATTGGACAAATTCACACAAGAAAAATTCTTCAAGGACTATTAAACATCTCAAGAAGAGGTGAGCTGAAAATGGTTGCAGGCTGCAGAAGTCCTTGGAGGGAGCATCCCTAGATGCTTGTCCTCTTCTCACGCTTCCTCGGCACCCACTGTTGGCTGCTGTCAGCTGCTTCTGGCCTTGTGTTCAGGACAGCAACTTCGGAGGCAGATTGCAATCACTGGTCTATTTTTAGATGCTCTAATTTTGGCAGGAGGCCAAAAATTGTAATAAACCAGCTTTGGTATTATCTGTCGTCTCCAGAGATGGAAAAGGGCCACGAATTCAGTACAGGGCTGGATAACGCAGATACTTTAGAATGTGTTATTATCTACAGTGTTGCCTATTACTAGTTTCATTTTTATTGCATGGCAAAGGTCAGCACCTTTAGGTAGTTCAGGGATCCCAAAGGGTGACAAATTACCAAGAATTCATCTATTCAGCATGTATATGAAGTCATCAAAAAGGACTGTTGGCATGGTGCTGGTGCTCTCCGATCTACGTTATACATTTGCTTTGGCAAAGAAGATTTGTCTGCAATTAGTGGAGGATGGATACCGAGGGATGAAATAAGGTGGCACCTTATTGTTCTTCAGCTGGGATGTAGCTTATGGCAACAAGATTCATGAGTCTCTGACTCCTGCTGGAAACTGAGCTGTGTTTGCTTTTGGGAAACTACAAGAACATTCTTATTTCAGAATGTCTTCGTTTTATTCCAAGGGGGGAAAAACAAAACAAACCAAAACAAAGATATCCATCCAGGCTTTTTTTTTTCCCCCCATTAAAAAGAGGAAGGAAATTGAATGGAAATAACAATCAATATGGAGGAAAAATGGGACATTCTTCTAAAGTGTGCTCTTACAGGCATCAGACTTGACAGCTAGAGGAGACTGCCCCTAGCCACTTACTCAGTGATGCTTAAGTGAGCAAACTATTATACTGGTCCTGCAGTGTATTTGCTTTTGATTGGTCTCCGAGTTTAATCAAAGCATTTTGGATATGCTCTAGAAGAACCTGGGTGTTCTAGATCCTATCTAATTTTGGCATCTGTCACATGATGGGAAAAGAGGAAAAGATATACCACATTAAATAAAGAGTTCAGATACTGTGAGTTTTCAAAGAAAGGTGCAAAAACTCTGTTGTTTTGGCCCTAAGGTTTTAATCTGACTAGACTGGATGTTACATCATCTTGTTATATCATCTCATGTTATATCACCTGATTACTGTTGAGCCTTCTACCCCTCATATGGTTCTGGCTTCAGTGGTGTCCTGTCACAGCCCATTCCCCACACTGGTTCTCCACTCTGTGAGAGAGTTTTTAAAGCTTGCCACGTTATAAATACATTGAAGTTTCCCTTCCTGTTATGGGATGAGAAGTGGTGGCTAGATATGTCCAGCTGACCTTCTCTTTTGCCTCTCTTGCTTCCCCTCTGATTCATTTTCTGCACTGGTCTGACAGAGCCTGAGATGGTTGCACTTCAGGCCGCATTGCAAGACCCGTCTATTATTCTGTCTTTTGCCAAAGAGGCTGATTTGAAGGGGTGTGAATTTTTGTGAGGCTTTGGAAGTGTTGAATTGACTTTTCTGTCACTTCCACTACATTTTACTTTCCGTGGGTTACAGCACTGATGGAAAGATCCTTATAGTCTATGATAGGCACATTCTATAAATAGCATGTTAAAGAAATGGAAATGTTTTTAAAAATTAAGAATCATCCAAAAGTTTTACAAATATAGATGCTGTATGCAATCAGCCAAAAATAACCACTGCGTTCTTATTTTTGGCAAAAGATGTGTAGTAAGAAGGAAAACTATGTGGTTTAATTTGCTCCTTGGTATTAGTTCTCGTAGTATTTCCCAGTAACGGCAACATTATAATTTGTAGAATTAATTAATGATCTGGCATCTGATTTTGATTCATTAATGCTTAAGCCAGCTAAGTCTCAATTATCCTCTGGACTATTTATTCCTTAACAAGCTTTTAGCTAATGTGATTTTAAAAATATGAAAATAGGTCTTAACTTGCCTTTAAGAAGTGGCAATATTTTAACACTCCTCTATAAAATAAAGGAACCTTCCTATTTTTTTTTGTTTTATTATAGTTACATTCAAAATTAGACTTGGGGATTTGCAATGTATTCACTAAATATATATTATATTTATATGTACCTGGAACCTGACTTCAATTTAGTCTTGATTAAAAAATGTACTGAATTGGAAACTGTGTAATAAAGGATGCCTAAATCATACTGACCCAGAATAGCTCACTCAGTCAGACAGTTAGCAAATAAGTGCACAAGCAAGCAGATGATACGAGAATTCAAAATTAATTCTATTCTCAGAGGATGCATAGACTAGGAGATAGCATCTGATTCTATCTGCAGAGGTGTAAATCCAGAGTAACACCTTGGCTAAAGACTCGTTACCCTGAATTTGATTGCTTATCCTGCAAATGATCAGAATTGGACTCTTCTGTGCCCAAGGCTAGGTTAAAGTAGCTGAAATATCCAGTATTACTCCATGACATTTTTGTGATGCAACTGAAAAGTCTCTACCGATTTCCAGGTATTTATTATTTATAACTAATCCACTTACCAAAGTAATTTAGAGACTCCTGAAATTTTCTCCAAATGACTGATATTTTTAAAAGTTCAATCACTGCATCCTTTAGGAAAACCTGCCCGATGGAGTTATCTCTTGTGCTGCAGTCGTGTCATGAGAGGGGGCATTCAGAAACTGCATACCTTTGATTTGGGATTGTCAGGCACCAGTTTCAGAGCTGATCTGAACTGATCATGGGAAGAGGCTTCTGTCGCTGGTTTCTGATGAGATGTTCCTGCCTGCCATCATCGTACTTTGTCCTTGCTCACGTCAAAACTGAAATGCATAATTACAAAGACAGGAAAACAAATGAATCATGGATGTTTTAACCAAATAATCTTAGTAAATCACTTTAGTTACTGAGATTTGTTCTGGAAGTACCTTCAGAAAGATTTCAGGCATTTATGTAAATGGTAGAAAATACAAAACTAAGCCATCAGTGTTGCAGCACATGAAATAACTCAGCTTCTCCTGAAATCATGCTTCCTACTCCTAAGAAGTCATTCAGTGGCTTCCCAATACCTACCTGTATGTCAATGTAATACCATTGGTGCCTATGTAGTTGTCCTTAGTTTACACTACTGTGACAGCTAGAGCTTTCCCCACCCTTCTCACCAAGAAAAGCCTGAGGTGAACATCCAAGAGTATCTTCCTTCCCATTTTTAGATCCGTAAGTCAAGCTCCTTTCAGTCCAAGCTGGGAAGTCAGTCCACAACAGTTGGACTTCTGATGGGGTGAGCTGTAATTAATGCCTTGAAACCCAAGGAGCCGTTAGCTCAGCCACCTCCCAAATGGCTACCCCAAAACTGCTGAGTGGGAGGACTGCTGAAGTCCCAAGCTATCTGTGGTTTTAAAAATCAAAACCCATTTGCTGAGTCAGATCCTCTGGCCCACTGAATCCACTCTGAATTGCTCCAGGGACACAAGGCAGCTCTAAATCCAGTTTATGTAGGTGGCACAGAACTCCTGGGTAGTCACAAAACCAGCTACCAGAGACTGATTCAGAGTAAAAAAAAACCCAAAGGAATCAATCTGCAGGTACTAAACCATGAAGAAAAGTTCACGGTACCCGCGTTGTTATGGCAAGGGTTCATCTGGACTGAGAGGTAAACGGAGAAGGCTGAGCTCGACCTCTAGAGCTGGGGCTGGACTGCTGGAAGCACAGGCTTTCCCAATTGCTTAAAGAAGAAGATTGAGTTGAGAAATCAGAGCAGCCCTGATCGCTTTTAATCAACTGAACAAGGAGGAAGGAGGGGAGGTGGAGGCTTGGGAAGAAAAATATGTAAAGCTTAAAAAGTTCCAGCTGCTGCTGTCTAATGGAGTCCCGGTTCCCCATGAAGAGTGGAAGCGTTAGGCCATCTGGTGGTATTCGGCAAACCAACATCCTTCGCGATTCCCAAACCACCATCGATATCCCGAGGAGCTGGGAATTGTCATAGGCTGGGCAGCCTTTCACTCCCGGGGGGCTGGTGTGCAGCCAGCGCTGGCTTCCAGCAGCGGCTGTTCAGGGGCACGCAGAGCAGACGGGTTCAGCTGCTGCCCAGCCAGCTTCTCCATCGCAGAATCTCGCACCGCTGCCAGCCTCTCCTTTGTCTCGGCAGGGAGGCAAAGGAGAAAGCAGTCCAAGGACTGCTGAGCTTAGGTGAGCTTGTGAAGTAGGAGCTTGACGTGTTATTTGTTAAGTGGCTGAATGAGGACCTCTGTCCCTAAGTGCAGTATCAGGTCTACACGGTTAAGTCAAGGGAGGGTCAGGTGAATGGTCACGATTACACGTTTGGGATTCATATTTTAATGAAGATTCTACAATATTTCATTTCTCTGTCTGCAATTTGTGTCTTCCAGCCAGCCTACCCACCAGAAGTACTACAATGGAGAGTGCACGGAAGATGCCAGACCTGTTGGTGAAGTTCCTCTAAGTACCCATCTTTAACAACTACGAATTGAGCTGAGCTGGACAGGGGTATATTGCCAGAGGGCATTCACAGATAGCTTCAGGACAGGCACATGAACATAAATGGAAATTTGTTTGAAAATGTAATTCTTCTTAAATAAAGGACTGTCAGTAGATTCATGGAATCATCCAGGTTGGAAAGGACCTTCAAGATCATTGAGTCCAATCAATAACCCTACTCTACGTGTCCACTGCTAAACCACGTCCCTAAGCACCATATCTATGACCTTTAAACACAGCCAGGGATGGTGATTCAACCACTTCCCTGGGCAGCCTGTTCCAAAGCTTGACAACTCTTTCAGTGAAAAAATTCTCCAAGCTAAACTTCCCCTGGCACAACTTTAGGCCATTTCCTTTTGTCTTATCACTTGTTACTTGGGAGAAGAGACTGGCACCCACGTTTCTCCAACCTCCTTTCAGGCAGTTGCAGAGCGTGATAAGGTCTCCCTCCCCTCAGCCTCATTTTCTCCAGGCTAAACAGCCCCAGTTCCCTCAACCACTCCACATAAGACTTGTTCTCTAGACCCTTCACCAGCTTCGCTGCCCTTCTCTGTGCCCGCTCCAGTACCTCAGTGTCTTTTTTTGCCCAATTCTGTCCACTGGAGCTTTAGTCTGATCCTAGTGAAAACAAGTAAACGTATCCAGCAGTTGTTGTTCTGCTGAATATTGCTCCTGGCTGCTCTCTGGTTGCTGTTCTTGCTTGATTCCCTCACTGCATTCCCTAACACTTGAAAACTCACCAGACTTGTGACTCACATTTTAATCTTATCCAAGTCACAATGTTTATTTCACAGGATGCCCAATTAAACAGTAATTCAGTCTGCTCTGGAGTTGTTTCCTTCCCCTCTGGTGATTAGTAAACCTGAATAATGTAGGAAGCACAGAAAAAAAAAAAGGCAGTAAACAACTTCAGTGACATCGGGAGACCAATCTGCAACTTTTCCTGCTGAAGAAGAGGGAAAAGGGCATGCACAGAAATATTAACAGGGGTCGTAATTTCTACTGTTCTCTGACTCTGAAGAATGTAAGGGGAATTATGCTACTTCGGTACATCTTATGGACTCCCTTTAAGCCTGGGGAAACATGAGTAGGTGTGAGGCTGTGCAAGCCACACTAAGTGAAAGAAAATATCTGGCCCCATTTTCCCTGTCCTTTCAAGAGCCCACTGTTGCCCTTCATCGAAGCTAGTGTGAGTACACCCTTGCATCCTGCCTCCAATCTAAGTGCTGACGTTCTGTGCTCTCAGAATGAAGGGGCAGACTCCAGACTACCACTTGCTGCATGCTAGTGTCCAGAAGCCCTAAAAACCTATCGGCTGGCAGCTCGCTGACTGACTGAAGGGCAGTTTTGTCATGGCACAGACTTGCATACTTTCTCGGGACTTTCTTTTCATCTGCACACAGGCATGTCAAGTACCATGTGATGCACATAGATGTAACTCTGCTTGTTATCTGCTCCACAAGTGCTCCACAAGTAGCCTTCTGTAGCACCCCAGGCTTGTGTTGGAGGCATGAAAGTAAAGGTAGGGCTCCACATAAAGAGAACGGGCTGTTTTTCAAAATAAGAATGAAAATGTCACTAGTCTGGTCAATGTTACCTGGTCTTTAAAGAGCGAACAAACGAAAGCCTCGTGGGAAGTGCCCAATGTGAGAAGCTGTGTAGGAATGAAGCTCGGAGCTACTTTCCTTCACAACTCGTACAACTAGTAAGGCAAAGCCAGATGGGAGGTGAATATCACCAGTTACTCAGGGGAAATACCCTGGTTTAGAACAGCCCTTGGCTCACCGGAGCAAACTCAACAGTGATGCCAGCGTGGGCAACTCTACCAAAGACGTCTCCTCTTTACACAGCTGCTGAAAACAAAATGTGCCACTGGTTCCTTACTGTACTGAAGCATCATGTGATAGCTACTGAGTAGAGGCCACGCTGGGCCTCTGGGCTTTTCTGTGCGTGCACAGAGAACAAACCGTGAGCAGCGGCTCCCAGGAGCACTGGGAGTCCTGCGGGCTCAGGCACAACTGTGGCAAGGACCCCGAGCCCATGGGCACACTGTAGGGCAGCTCTCTCAAAAAGCCAGGCGTTCTCTCCAGCTTGCAAAGGGAGCGATTTTGTGACTCGGGAAGAAATATTCCCATTCGAGCTCCTGCTGTGACGATGCTCATTACTCTCGGCTGTGCCTAAGTGGCGTTACAAGGAGCTCTTCGCGCGACGTGCCCTGTGCCTGCCTTTTTTTTGTTGGGGTTTTCTTTTTTTTGCCTCTGAGGGGGGAGAGGAGAAGTTTGGCACTTGACTTTTTCTGGTGATAACATTGTAGAATTCTTCCCAAAGAAATTTTCAGTGTGCTTTGCCTAGACTTTCTAAAAAAAAAAGTATATATAGATTAATTGTGATAATTAAATTTCCCTCTGAGTGATTTCTTTGATAAATGGGTCTAGTTAGGACTTTCAATTAAGCACCAGGCCCTGCTGTGAAGTCAGACTGAGCTTTGTGTTGCAGGCATTTATTGCCTCATTTACACAGAGACAATCTGAATTATTTTACATTACACTGTTTTCTTTATCTGTCTTTTTTTTTTTTACACAGGTATTAGAATTCCTATTAACCCTTCTATCAGGGAGCCAATTAAAAAGGTACGGTCAAGCAATTTTTAATTATTTTGTTATGGTTTAAATGAGCCTCCTGGAAGCAGGGTACTTGAAATCTTTCCCTTGTCCACACTGCGGTCCTTTGCCGCATAAACTCACTGGTTTATTACTGTGCACAATCTCACAGATTCTGAGTTGGTGATAAAATAATATGAAAATAATATAAAGTGAGGAAGAAAAGACATTGACCACAAAGACAATGTTTTGATGAATGGTGGTAATATGCAACAATTCTGGGAGCAGCAGCTTTTACGTTTATGCGTTGTCCAAAATTGTAAGTAAATGGTAAGCACTGCTTGGAGAATTGCAGTTATCAGGGGTGCACTCCACCTTTAAGGTTGCTGTGTTTTAAAATTATACCCCTGCACTCAGGCATGGTTGCGTCGTCATTTTGAGTGTGGATTGAAGTATTTAAGATACACAACTTCTGCCTTTTGTTATGAAATTGGAACTATTTGGGGGTTTTTTCTAGTTACTGGTACAGATGGTTACAGAAAAATGTCCACGTGACTGGCAATCACTGCTGCTAACCATGAAGAATGAGAGGTCCACTAATTTAATAAAAAAAGCAAACCTCATCCAAAAGAAAGTCTTTTCTTTTAAAATAAAAAATCCACATCTAGACACCAGAAATGACTGTTATTGATAACAGAGAAGAAAAAGTCTACTAGACTTAGAAAAAGGCTTTAAATTTTTATGAGGTTTCAGTAAAGCCATCCACAGCTATGCTAGCTGAGATGACATTGTAAGGCTTACCAGCTGATGTGCTTTGAGATATAAATCAGAAACTAATTGTCTGACATTAGGGAAAAACATGTTTTTCTCTCCTCCCACACTACCCAACAAAAAATACTTCAATTTCTTTTATACTACGTAGTATGTTTGAGTCTATGTAATGAGAGTAGATAAATTTCTGACTATACTTTTGAGCTTGATTTTGATGCACCCAATGAAATGGATACGCTTCCCAAATGAGAGTGAGTTAGAGGCATACTTTAATTCATGTTAAACTGAACCTTCTTCAAGAGGCTGGAGGATTTCAAGGAATCCCTGCCACATGAAGAAGTCATGCTGTCTGTCCACATACGAATCCGAGCAGAGATAGACCTCAGACTGTGGGCGCAGAGCAAGAGACAACACACGAGCTGTGACTTCTGAGAGTCTGAATAATTGACGGAAATTTCAATGCAATTAATGGAAAGCAAAGGACACAAACTCAGGGCTGAGAAATTAGGGTTTGTGGATTACCGAGGTATGACGGTAAATCCACATGTCAGTGTGTACCCCCCTCCCTGCCTTTTTTCCTCCAATATGAACCAGCAAGCCTCATGCTTCTAATGCAGATTCGTTATGCTCTGGCATATCTAATTTCTTAAACTGGTAAGACAAAGATGACTGATACCAAATAACGTAAGTGTACATTTTAAAAATCCAAACGCTGTTTTAAATGTAAGTTAAAATGAGAACACTGTGTGGTTAATATTTATCTGGCATCCTCTCTCTTGGAGGCACATCTTGTCACACAGGACTATGCTGTTAAAGTGGTTCATGGGAATGATGTGCATGCCTCCTTCTCTTGCTAATGGGAGCTGGGTGCATAGAACAATTTAGCTGTTAGTGCTCTGAGGAGAAGAGAACTTGAATAGCAGGGGCTTGGAGAGCAAAATAAAAAGAAAGCTGCTAAGGGCATTTGAAAATACACTCGCTATTCTTTTTCTTCCAAAGCACTGCTGCAGTAAACAACTGCTTCAAGATTCCTCTTTAAATAAGTGACATGAAAAGGAAAAGAGCATGACTTTGTATCAACAGCCATTCAAAATGTACCCAGGATCCCAAACGAACCTTGAGGGTAGGAAAGGCTTGTGGGGGGAGGGTGCTTCTGGGGTGGTTGTTTGGGTTGGTTTCTTTCTTTGCTGGCCAGTGGTTTGAAGAAATTATCCCTACTGGGAGCATTCTGACCCAAATATCAGGGACGCCGCTTTCCTATGGGGAGTGTATTTAGGCCTGGATTTTAAAAATACAACTGCCTAAAATTAGACTCCCAAATCCATGTAAAGCGCTAAAGAAATGGCCTGGTTTTCAAAAGAATCAAATATCCACAGACTCCAGGTCAGGGTCCTGACCCAGCAAAGCAGATGAATATTCTCCCCAACCGCCCACCCTGAGGCAACGCAATTGCTCATGCATTTCACGCTAAAGTGCTTAAGTGCTCCCTTAGGTAGGGGTTAGAGAACTTAAACACGGGTGTAGAATCGACTGAGCACCATCCACTCTTTCAGATCTTGGCCAGAGGGAGGGTATTTTTTTTCATTTGATTGTTTTTTTATCACTTTGCTTGCGTAGAATTTTCCCAACCAAACTACACGCAGCGAAGTGCTTTTAAACACATTGCCAAACCTTGGTCCTGAACCCTGCCAAGGAAAATTTCCTTTGCGGAATGGGCTGCAAATATACACATAGTTGTAGGGCCGTATACAACTCCTAAGGTCAGGGCAAACATACACCACACTGGACAGCAGCTTCTTTTAAAAGCTGAGCTAACGGCAAACTCTTCCTTACGCATCACACAGCCCTTTCCTGAATGTTACGGTGCAGTTCTGTTAATGGTTAAAAAGCTGGCTGAAGGTAGTGGACCACAAACCCTGACTCTAAGCCCCACTTTCACCAAAAGATTTACATATGACCCTGGACAAGTCACTGACTATTCACTTCTAAATCTGTAAAAGGGCAATATATTTTTCTGCCTTTGGAGTGAAGGGAGACTAAAATGCATTAGCAACTGTGAGATTGAGATATTAAATTCTTAAGTGCTTAGATACATCAGTAGAGGAATTTTCCAAAGAGACATTATTGAACAGATCTGTGCATGCTTTTTGGTAATATTTGTCATAATGTGTTGTTGTGTGTCTTTATTCTTCATGTTTTATTTATTACAAAGTATTAAAGGTTGGGCTTCCTTACAGGTGTGGATTGACTTGGAGGAGTTCCACAGGGAAAGAAAACGTTTTTCATGTTATAAGACTAATAACATAACAGGAAAATGTTGCCGTTTGATTGAGACAATAAATAAATGCCTTCACTTTGGCCCACAGCGTACCATCTAACTACTGTATTCTTATGCCTGTTCAGTCTCATTAACTGCCTTGCTTTCCACCTATTGTGTTTTCTTCTACTTCTAAACTAGATGTACTAAATGTTGAAAAAAAACCAACCCAATGAACCCTCCAAAAAAATCATTCAGGCCATAATAGATATCATTCCATATTTTGCAAGTTGAATGTCACTGTGGGATGGTCCCCATGACATCAACAAAAATGCAGTATTACTGGTTAATTGTCAAGTCCTGCCTAAGTTTGCCCACTAGTGACAGTAACCAGGACAGAAAAGGAGCCAGGTTACAGATACCAGAGTCAGCTTAAAACTGAGCAAAGATGGGCATGTGACAGGAAAAAAGAATTTAAAAGCATGACTTAGGGGAAGCTGAATGTTTCTCATACTTAAACCAATGCTGTATCTAAATCTGACGCTTAAGTTCTCACAGAACTTGCTGTACTTTTTGGTTTCTCACACGTTTGTGTTCTTTCAGGCATTTAACAGTTATTTTGGCAAGCAACATAAACCTGATGATCCTCCGCAGCCTTAGTTTAGGGTATTTGACAGAGGCTGCATTGCTTTGAGGTCTTTAGTAATTTGGGTTGTCTTTCTCAGGATGAAATCTTCCTTAGGCTGCTGGCTCTGCAGTGGGTCAGTACCACTGAGCAAAGCATTCTCTCTGAGCATGAGCCTGACTTTACAATCCAGTGTGTGGTGTTACAGCTGTTTCCTGCATCACACTACCTTGTTACACAGCCTGGCTTCTCATGCTCATTGACAGTTGTTTCCTGGGCTCTTTTTTTGGGGGCTCTTTTTGTATTTTAAGAATCCTTTGGGTAACTAAAGTCAACAAGTGGTACTATATCTATCTTTCACAGAGGTAACGATCAGAAGTTTGTATTTTAGTATTACCAACGGCTACGTCCTGTAACACAATAGAATGTCTTCATTTTCTTAATCACTATTCTGAAAGTGGTTTGGGAGCTTTCAGATTGAAAGACAATAAATAAAATGCAGGGCTCTATTATCACCCTAAACATGGCTGAGACTAAAACCTCAACTTCCCACAGTTTTCCTACAGTTGATTTATATCCCACTTCATACTTGTCCTACTTACCCTCCGATACAGGATTTGTAACACCGCACTCCGGTTTATTACTCCCAGTAACTCCTTTCTGTCTGCTCTTGGCTGGTACTGGAAATGTCACAGGCTGAGATTCTGTGTGGTATTGGTATTGCTAAGGAACTTCAATTCATTTTTGCATAATTTAGATTCTGATCTTATCCCAAAGCTTGCTCACTTCATGAGTTATATCAGTCTAAAGAGGGCTCTCTGTGGATAACTCTGCAACCCAGAGCCGTGGAGACCGCGATACAGCTGTATCCCCATTTCTCTCCAGCAAGCACTGGGCATTTCTGGAGGTTGGTCAGAGAGCAGTGGAATCAAAGAAGATTTAAACCCACTTTGCTAATAAAACTGAACTCGAGTTATCACAGAATAATACCAATTCGTTACATATCCCTGTCAATCTTCAAAGAGCTTAAAAAGAAAGGGTTACAGCCCATGTGTGTGTTAGAGCAAGAGATGGTCAATTTACAGATTAGGAAACTAAGGCAAAGACTCAGTTTGCTACTGACTATGAAAACAGCTGAGGATTAGGCTTTTAAAGTAGTTTTCTACCAACTACAAAGGGCAAAAGGTGAGGTCTAAGGACCTTCAAATGTCTGGGTTTTTTCTTCCTCCTGCTGTTTATAGCCCTTCTGTTGTATTTTTCAGAAAGAAACAAAAGCCCATAAACTTTTGCCTTCTTTCCCCCTTGCCCTTTTCTAAAAGAAAATGACATGAAGCTAAAAGGTTTCCTCTGGATCTGCTTCACACTGCTTGACAAAAAGGAAAAAAAGGAAAAAGAAAAAAAAAAATGGGGTGGAGGGAGGGCTTTGATTAAAGGCGTTTTGGTCAACATTTAGAATGGAACTCACAGCACTGCTCTGCTGTGTCTGCCCTTTGCTCGGTTACCCACAAGACCCAAGCCACATTCATGCAATTTGCTCAGCCCACAGCCTGGAATCAATGAGGTCTATGCAAGAAGGGAGCACCTGCCACAGACTGTTACTGGGTTTTATTTATTGTCTGTATTATTAGACCACCCAGGAACCCTAACAACAAATATTGTCTGAAGCATTGTGTAAACATCGAGCAAAATGATGGCCCTGTCCCAAAGTGATTACAAACTAAACAGAGGACAAGAGACCACAAATGGACGGAGGGAGGATAAAGGAAAGAGAACACTCAGTGCAGCTGACAGCAGCATTACCTCACTAGCAGTCTAGGGGCTGTCAAAGCTGTTGTAGACGTCATGGCAAAGGAGAGCTTTAAGCTCTAAGGAGATTCTAGAGAGGTACTGACATAAATCTGAGGGCGTTTATGCAGAGTACCCTCCAAGTATGAGAGAGACCACAGAGGAGAAAATGAGAAAGGGATTGCATCGAGATGAAGGCAAGAGAATGGTAACTCTGAACAAAACGAGACGCTTCATTTTATGGTTTTAACAGCGTAAATGTCACAGTTCCCTGCATCCCTGACTGCCTTTAGCAGTGACCCCCTTTTTTCGCTCCTGACCAATCCTGTTCACTCACACCCTGCTCTAGAAAGGTATATAAGGAGCAAGTGCAGCAGAGCGGGAAGGCTGCTCAGGCAGGGCACTTACTGGAGCTGCTCTGTTCCCTGTTCCTGCCTCCTGACAATGACAGATGATAGGTAGGGTCCCAGGGGACCTTGAAAATGAAGATAGGCAGCTTATGTCGATGCGAGATAGGGGAGGGAGGAGGTAGTGCAGGGATGCCAAGAGAGGAGTGACATGTTCAAAGAGACAGGCTAGGAAAATGATCTTTGAAGCACCAGCAGCCGCATACAGCATGATTAGGGAAAAGCCAAACCTGCGTGTGTCAAGGCCAGAGAAAAGGGTGCTGCAGCAACTGAGCTGTTAAATAATGAGAACTTAGGCAAGAATTTTAGCTGCATGGAAGAGTGGGAAAAGATGCGACTTAAAAGCTGGAAGATTTAAGAATTGGAGGTGGGGTGGCACAAGCAGCTGAAAGATTGTGATTTTACCAGCATGGAACAGAGATCAGAGCTGATGGCCCAATACAGCTGTGAGTGACAGATGGCATGGTATATTGTCCGCAAGGAAAACAAGGTGGTAGAGGGCTTGAGGGCACAGAGAACACTAGCAAACAAGAAGCTGAGGCATTTTCTCCCTCTCATCTCCTGTTCCACTCCTCTCCCTGCAGCTATTACACACAGGCAACTGCAGAGCAGCTGCCCAGGACAAGCCAACAATTCAGCGAACAACTGAAGTGCAAGTCTCATTAATAATCCTTGTCTCGTGTGGTTTACATCCTGTTCACCATGCCCGTGATGTTGTGTCTCATCTAACTCAGAAAATGTGAATCTTTTCCCCCATGCTCAGTCATAAACTGCACAGACCTTGTGCAGTTTTCTGCTGTATTCCTGGGATAAGATTACCAGCAAGATTAAGGCCTCTGGTTGTGAGAAGGGAGATTTCACAGGATTAAATGTTATCCAGTCTGCTTCTGAAACCGAGGATAAAATACAAGGAAGGACAATTAATGATATTACTGAAAACATCACAGACCAGGGTGATGGTAAAAGGAATAATGAAAAGACCAAAAATTATATACAGCAATAAAAATCACCAGGGGAAAGTACTGCGGGGCCTACAGTTATCGGTTGTTGCCAGAAGAGGGCACTCGTGGCTTTTTTTTAATGACTTGAGAGATTTAAATCAAGATTTCCCTTGGTAGCATTTCCCAGGCATAAATCAAGCACAAATGAATAACCTTTGATTTATCATTCCTAATGGAGATGTACATCATATTGGCGTGTCATCACATTTCAACATTGGCCATTATGATGCCAATCATATAGTAATTTTCTTCCGTGTCATAATCAGCAATGAAGATGTACATTTCCATTCAGTACAATTAGATTTTCATGTTTCTTAATGGTAGCTGAGGGCATTAGGCAGGATACCTGCTTTTGCTGCCTCTACCTCTTTTGTGCTCATATTTTTCTGAAATTGTATCCAAACCATTACCCAATCACCACTTTCCTGTAGTTAAACGTCACCTCTGCTGGTATGGGAGAGGATGAGAAAGATTTACACCATTATTGCAAGCTGCAGAGGAACAGGCATCAAAATCCTAGGCAAATACACGCTGTTGGAAAATACCTGACCTTCATTTATTTGAGAGCTTTTTGGTACGTTCCATGAAATCAGTTTGGGCTCGTCACTAATGACCTAACCCACAGCACAAACCACAGCGAAGGTGTCTGCCTGGGCCTGATGCCCAACTAGCCAAGCTCAGTGACAGTGAGGAATAACCACTCAGAGAAAACCGCTGCTGGTGGGAACGAAGCTCTCCTGTGAGCAGAGGCCTTGTACCGGATGGATGGACAGAGTGCTAAGATGTGCTGCTGGCATTCAGAACAACTGCTGGCTCTTCTACACAAGCGCTGGTCAGGGCCAGTTTATCACGGGCTTGTGCAGGCTACAAAACTGAAACACAAACAGCAGCGTTTGCAAAAGAACCTTGGAAAATCCCATCGCTAATCTACAGTGGATATTCTGGTGGCTGAACGCTGCCTTTCCTAAAAGGATGCCTTAGTTTTTTGTCGCCTGGTTGCGTGTCCAGCCGGAGGGGTGACTCTCGCTCGCAGGGCTGCCAGCGAGGCAGGCGGGCACGCTCGGGCTGGAGGATGGGGAAACGGCAGCGTAACCGGCGCCTTGTCACTAAACCTCCAAATTCACAAGCTCGCAAAATGAGCCAGTAAAAACACAACCCGGCCCGGAGCCAAGCGATCCCCGGCACCTCCGGCGGCAGCGCTGCCCGGGAGCCGCGCCCGAGGGTGACACCGGCTCGGCCACCCGGCTTGAGCGTCACCTGCCCCTCCTCCTGCTCACGGCCACCCGGCTGCAGGCGAAACTCCCCGCAAGCCCCGGGGCTGCCGGGCGCTGCCGCACCTGTGCGGGCGGAGAAGGTGGCTCCCGCGGGGGGGCCGAGCCCGCCAGATGCGGGGGCACTGCGGTGGTGCGGGGGGGGGCAGAGCCCGTT
>WUAM01000431.1:117628914-117639970 GCA_024336885.1 Actenoides hombroni
GATGGGGCTCTGAGCACCCTGCTCTAGTGGGAGGTGTCCCTGCCCATGGCAGGGGGGTTGGAACTGGGTGATCTTTACGGTCCCTTCCAACCCTGACAATTCTATGATTCTATGACCCCGAACACTTCCTCTTGGTTTTTCAGCAGGAGCCCTCGGCACGGCGGGAATGGGAGCCCCGCTTCCCTGCACCCAGGCTGCTCCCCCTCGCTGCCCGCTAGGCCCTGCTCGGGGCAGCACACCCACAGCTAGCGACAGCACCGCGAGGCTTCACCGACTGCGGAGAAGCTGGGAAACGCAAGAATGAACAAATGACTGACATCCCAGGGAACACAAACCTCTGTGCTCTCACTGCTGAGCGTAATAACTGTCACCACTGTTATTTAGAGGTGTCAGGTCACCAGCTCTGCACAGCCCTAGTGCAGCCTGGCCAGGGCCATGCAGCCTGCAGAGCCGCTGCTGAAGTCCTCTCTCTTTTCTCCTGCCGCTCTGTGCTCAGCGTGGCAGATGCACCGACAGCGCTGCCTTCTCCTGCCTGCAGCGGTGGGGAGGAAGCCCTGCCTCTGGAAACAACCAGCACCAGTGTTCCCTTCCCAATAGCAGGTGTATTTCTTCAATCAGAGGCAGTGAAGACAAAGCAGGGATCTAAAATCAAAGTGCTTGCTGTCTGCCAGCAGATCCCAGGAATACATTAGGACAATAAACGCGGCCACAGAAGTTGCAATTTCTATCATCTTTTAAAAAAAATATTCACAGCTGTGTTCAGGATACGTTCCCGTATCCACAGACCTTGAGCTGTACCAAAACAGGATTTACTTTGCTCATCACCTTGATGTAGGCACACAAGCAGATAAAAAGCAAAAGAATACTGCAGCTGGCAGTAAATCAGCAACTCTATTTTTGTCCCTTAGGGACAGAGAAAGAAATCTCCAGTTTAGAATGTTTTCACCACCTCTAGTTAGCAGAAAACAAAGGCAGCTTTAACTGCTTTGAAAGGCTCTCCTTTACCATCCTTTGTGCATTTTGAATTGTCCCTGGGAAACAAACAACCAAAAAAATAACCAAATTGAGGTGGTGGGCTTAAAAATATCAGAAAGAAGCACATGAATATAAAGTGACCAGGAACACGTTTAAACTGGGAATTAGGTGGTAACCGTGAGAACTGTGGAGCTATGGAACAGTCTATCAATAGAAGTAAACAGGGTAAAAATCAAAATTGCCTTAAGGTGGTGACTGGCTGTTTTGTGAAAGGAATGATGTGTCAGAGTTGCCTGTTAAGAATATGGACAGGACTTGATAATTGAGGAGATTCCTACAGTGAGTGATTATTGTCTCTCTGTCTCCCAGCCAGCCAGTTAGTCTGCTCCCACCGTATGACAACTACTGCTAGAAATAGCCAGCTTGCTTTGGTGAGAGGGAAATGGGAGACAGGGCAAGGGGAGGACTTCAGACGCCAGCCCTGTCCCCGTTGAACTCTGCCATGAGAAACAATGCAGGTTTTGGTGCAGACTGAAGTGCCTGATGCTAGTTTTATGCCAGCTGGCTGAAGGTATTTTGATATTTGACATGTGATAGCATGCTGCCGAGACAGCTACAGCTGTGAGCATTGCTAACACGACAGCCTTCACGCGAGGGTGTCCGCTGGTCTGCTGTTGTTCTGCCATGCAGATGCTCCTCCTGGGACACTTGATTAAGCGCAGCAACAGGATGCTGCTGGGGCTCAGAATTCCACGCACTGATGCTAATGTCTGGGCTCTCATAATGTGGCTGCACCTCCTTGCTGCTCTCCCAGCCTTCTGCTGCATGTTACTGCCTGGCCTCGCAGCAGGGGCAGCCAGAGTAGAGCTGTGCCCACCCCAACCTCAGCTGCTGCAGTTGCAACCTGGTGTTTTTAGTGTACTTCCTGCTGAACAGCTAAAGCAAAGTGTGCTGATGTCTGAGCCACAGCTCTGCCCTGCTTCCCTTAATGGGGTGCCTCACTTTTGGGAGACAGATGGCCACGAACAGCCACATGTCAGCCACTTCACAGAGGTATGTGATTGCTCATCCCTCACAGCAACACCCAGCTTTGCACTGCCTTCAGCTGCGGGACAGTGACAGGGAGGAAATGGGAAAATGCCAAGCCCCTGCTTAACTTGGCCATATAACCCTCTGAGACACATAGGAAGGTTTGGAAAGCCCTCAGTGTCACATATCTTGTTCCAATAAACAGATTTTTCTTATTGTAGGTCTGATAATTTCAGTGCTTTTCATACTGAATAGCTCCTTAAGATCAGTTCTTCACCCTCTTACTGTCTCTAAGTATTCCATGCAGAAGCAGCTCTACTGTGTCACCGAGTCCGTTTCTGCCCCAAGCAGGGACACCTAGGGAATGCACACATACTAACGCCCTACTCGGAGGCAAGTGTCAGAACAAGCCTCTAAAATTTAATCTGTTTGACTAAAGACCAAAATCTGCCGAAGTAAATGGAGCTGTACCAGTTTGCCTCAGAGAACTGAACCGACTGAACCTCTGAACCATAGTAAAATCAATCTCAGTTAGAGCACTATGCTAAGCACAGCAGCAAGAGATACCACTCTGAAATATATTCCAAATACTGTGAAATACTTTAGAATCAAATACTAAGCATCTACTAAACTGGAACACACTATGACATTGCTTGAGAGTCTGATTTACCTGCTAGTTGTATTGGATCGCAAAAGCCTGGATTACCTCTTGAGCAGTCTCTGCTGGCTGGAGAAGTATTCAGCCATGAAAGCGGTGATTAAACATGAGTTAATGATTATAACTATGGATTTGTCAGGCCAGAAGTACTAGCATGTGCATCTTCCTCAGTACAAATTAAGGGCCTTAGTTTCCCTGATTCCCAGGGAAGTTAGCATGATGACTACAGGCCAAGATTGGCAAATGAGAATCCCAGGATGTAAAGATAATGTGAAGGGACCATTGACCCTGACAGTTTGATGCTGCCTAATTTACAAGTTTGGTTTCTATTCATAAGGCTGTGTTCAGATGTGGATGCTAAACTGTCTTCTACCTCTAATTCATTGTCAAACGTGGACTCTTTAGCGTTCAAGTTCCGAAAAGCTAGTGACCAAGCTGAATGTGCAGCTGTAGTTATAGTTTGCTATGGATCATGTTCTACGTGTGCACTTCTCTGAAGGCACATTTTATTCTCTAGTTCTGTAACTCATAGTGTTCAGAGCTCAAAAGTTTCTTTAGCATCACCCAGTTAGGCTTTAAGTCTAATGATGACCCAGCTGTAGATATTTACCATAATATCCCATCCTTCCATTTCAGCTCTTTTTAATTAGAAACAGATTATTTCTTCCAGTGGAACTACTGAGAGAAATCTGTTTTCACTTGGCACTTAGGCCAGAAATATTACTGCCTCTTGCAGTAATTGTCTGCTAGCCTTTATTAGTTTGCATTGATCTGACACAATCCACATTTTTGGATGCTTTCTAAATCTGTTTGAATTCAGCCTAAAATGAAGTAGATTCTACCACATCTTTTTTTTCCTTCAACATACCCCTGAACCATATAAAAATAGCTTCAGCTCTATTACAGTTCAGATTTCTCTCTGTAACAGACTTAATATTAGCTCATTGCTACACACCTCCAGGGTCAAGCTCCTGCAGCACAGCTGAACAGAATAATAAATATTCTGGGACATAAAAATCATCAAACAGCTACAACTGCTCATTACAAATTTATCTCTGGTGCTGCTTATCTGCTGGTCCCAGCTCTCTGTCCCATCCCAGCCAAACCATCTGCATGCATAGCAACAGTAGTCACCCAAACTACTTGGCTACTGTGATGAGCTCTGAACTGTGCACTCCTATATCACACTTCAGAAGTCAGGAGCTAGCTTGCTTTATAGACTGCTTGCTCTCCTCCCTCTTGGCCTTCAGGGGGATAAATATGCAGCTGGTAACTGCAGGACAGACAGAAGTTCTGGTTTGTTATCAAACTCCCTTAGGCTTTTGACTAGTGCTGCTTTACTACCCCTTTCAGAAGGGTCAGTGATGTCCATTGAACCTGCAGGCACTGCACAAGGTGGGAAACATCAGCTCTGCCAGTGCTCTGCTGCGTGACCTTGGGTAGCTACTTCAAGTTATTCAACTCTCATTTCTGCTTCTGCCCTTTGTCTGTTGACTCTGGCTTTCATGAGAATATAGTCCAGGAGAAATAGCCTCTTACTATACTTATAAATGGCATCAAATACAACCTGACTGCTACTTTTTTGTGCTTCTAGATGCTAATGTAATCTAATTAAGGAGCAATTAAATTGCAAATAAAAAAAAAATCTGACATCCTATTGGTATCATTAGTTCACGCAAGAAATGTTTGGTAGGCAAATGATTCTGAGGTGTGGGGTACCCAGCCTAAGCCACCTCTGTGGCAACTGCATCTGCCCTGACAAGAATCTAAGGCTGGGCTTGCCAGAGACCTTGTAAAGATGGGTTTGGTGCCTTGCAGTTATTAAATGGCACCTCATAGTGATTAACCAGTGCCTTTGTCTTGCACTGGCTTCCAAGTAATTAGAATGAGCACAGCCCAGACTGGACTAGGGTGTGAGCAGAGCCCCACTGCAGAGCTGAGTTTGAGTCGGTTCCCTCACAGCAAGTGGGCCTTGCAGTCATCAATCCTCCCCCTGGACTGGGACACCATCCAAGGAGACTTCTGCAGATTGAACGAGTCCCCACCCCACTTTGGTGAGTGAATATTTCTTCCAGATATATCCTTGAGTGAGCCCTTCCCCCCTTTGGGTGAGAGATCCCCTCTGGGTACCCCTGTGCGGGAGGTTTTCCCTTTTATGAGGGTCTGCACATTTTGATTTGCCTTTCTAGAAAGAATATTCCTGGAAGCTTAGGAATTCTTTGTGTAGCAGTAAATTCCCAACTGACATCTGAACTTGTAATTTAATTTTGTCAGGAGGAGTGCTGTGTAATTTTGGTTACAATAAACCCAAATTTTGGGTAGCTGCTGCTCTTTGTTTTGCAAGTGCCTCTGTGACACCTTCAAATTAGCCTAAACTGCAAAGAATTGTCTGAATTCAAAGTACTTTTAACTTCTGGGTGCTTGAGCCAACAGTACTGGAAACCAGCTAGTGCTTCTCAAGAGACCTTTAATTCTGAGCAGTGACTAATTCTCTCAAGAAATATTACTGGAAAAGAAGAAAAAGATTTATGGGCTATTAGGAGAGAGGTATATATTAGCTTTCTGGAGCCATTTCATAGCCCACTATCTTACAGCCATCTGGACTTTGGCAGTGACACATCTAACGTGACTATGCTGCTGTGCACCACGTCTCCTTTTCCAGTTCCCCACAGAAAGGATGGATTGCCAAGCCAATTTCTGAGGCGTGCTGCCTTCCTTGGCTGACCCAGAAAACAAGGGCACTGCATAAATGCTTCAGCTCTTGGCCACGTTGGCTTTTATGGAAAGCATCTCATGATTTGTCTCCGAGCCCCAAATGCCAAGGTCACCCATCCCACCGGGCTAAGTAGATAATCTATGGCAAACTAAGGGCTATTCTTAAACCATGTCCAGCTGAAAGGCTTTTCCCAGCCAGTCAGAAAAGAAACAGTGCATGCTTATTTCTACCAGCAGGTTCTCAATTTGGTTTCCTCCCCAAAAACCTACTTGTTTTCTTTCTTGCTTGTTTCTGTTCGATTTAAACTTCGTTTCCTAATTGCAAGAGCACAATTTGCGTTATATTTGGGCTCCTTTAGTTATAGGCTGAAGTTTGATTTGCCTGTTCAGCAGCTTGCCCTAGATTGTATTTATGAAGGAGTCCAGAGATCACTAGCATACCACTGTAAATACCTAAATTACCTACCCCCCGGCCTTTTCACTAAGAAAATCTCCCCAAGTGCTAACACTTAAGGATATGTGCTATCAATTATTAAGCACAACAGTCCACACCTCCTACTGCAAGACCACTGAGTCCACAAACATGGAAATGACAAAAATGCTTTATGGAGCTGTACCCCAGTCAAACTGGCTCAAAAAGCCCCTGCGCCTGCCTCCTGCCATCTGAAGGTTCCCCAGTCTGTGTAAGGCTGATTTGCTTATTTTCTGGGAATTCTTGCCCCTGGCTCTGAAGGCAGAGCTCCCTGGCTGTTTCTCCCAGTCTAATGGGGGTGAGCTGCTGGAACACAGCTGTAGAAGTGGACCTGAGAGTTTGCTGTGTGTGCTGGGGAGCTGGCGGGTGCTCCAGCCAAGCTTTAATCCCAAAGCAGCTGGGTACAGATTTCACTGACAGACAGTTATTCTAAGAAAAAGTGTCAGACACTGAGGTGAGGTTCCTTACTGACTTTTAGGTTTTGCATTTGACCAGGGGCATTTTGTGTCAGAGAAGCACAGTTCTCCATAAAAGCAACAAAATATGCACATGGATGCAGCTCAGGGCAACCAAAGCTGGGGCAGAGGGTCTGCCCAATGGAACCCCAGGGCAGAGCAGAACAGGGAAATTGGCAGTGAGCTAGGGGCAGAGACAGACACCAAAAATGAGGGGAGAAAAATAAGAGCAGTCTCCTGGCAACAGAGCTGGATGGAGTGGTCCGAGAGCCCTGCAAGTAATTGCTTGTGTGCCATTTGGACCATTCCCCCTCTGTTTAGAGAAGCGTTGTGTACACAGTAAACACATTATCCTAGAGCATGTGCTGGGTCAGGTCTTAGGCCAATGATAAAAAGAGCCACCTGCCAAATGTCTTTCTGCATGGCAATGGAGAGATTTGTTTCTGCTTCAGGTGGTAACACATTGCCCATAATATTATTTTGCAATTATTAGGAATCCAGAAACAGCAACTGAGATGGAGCCCTGTTGTGCTGGCTGTTTTCTGAATCACAAAACAAGAGAAAGTTGCCCTTGTGATGACTTTACAGTACTAAGTGCATCCTTGTGTTTTCAAAAGAGAAACTCTGAGAGATTCAGTCTGGATTTGAAAACAAACAAAACTGGGTAGGAAATAATCTAATCCATCTGTTCAGAGGTACCCAGGCAAGGAGAAGCAGCTAGAAACTAAAGACAGCCCCAGTGCAGTTCTTAACCCAAGATCTTCTTTCCTCACTTGCTTTGATAAACCTCTGACTTAATGTGTATAAAGGAAACCCTTCACCACCTCACCTCTGTGTACAAGGCTGTATACAACCACATGCTTTCTGCTGTGCCTTCTGCTTGCTGTCAAGAACAGAGCTGGCACCTTGCTCCAGATTTCTACCCTCCAAGGGCACCACAGCACTTAAAGTGCAGCCTGAGGAACGAGCACACAAAATGCAAACTCTGTTTTAAGCTATTGTCCTTTAATTTAATTTGAATCGTGTATCTGGAATGTCAGATAAAGCTTACAACTTTGCTTGAGAAAACCAGGCAACCAGCAAAATCCACTCTGGAAAGTTACAGGGCACCATGATGACACTTCTGCCATTACTGTCACTCTTGTTTTGCCTCTGCATAGTTGTCCTTAGTTTTCCCTACTCATTATATGAAATACACTTCTGAGTCAATCCTCCTTGATCCAGCTTACTCATGAGTCTAAGAACTGTGTATCACAACGAACCAAAGGTACATTTAGTCTGGTGTGCTATCTTCAGTGCTGGCCAATATTGGATATCTGTGGCTGCATGCTGGAAGAGGGACAACAGATAACTCTCCCAGAGGACAATAATTTTTGCATCAAAATTCCTCTGCCAGATACAGTGCCTTTGTGCATCACAGCCCACGCTCATACCTGCTGCTAAAGGAACTGCAATAGAGGACGAGTTTTATTTCACAGTTTCTAGTTCTGGGGAGGAGGTGTTAATATTTTTCATGGCAAACCTCATCAGAAATATGATTGTAAATTTTCCAGTGGGCTGATTTTAAATATATACATAAAATATACTGGTTATATTTATTATATTCTAGTTATATATATAAATATACTGATTTGCCCATGACTGTTGTTTGCAGTTGTGAGGATTTTGATCCATACTTTACAGTCATTCTAATGAATACCTACTACACTCCAGGATTCAGAGATTCCTTCTGTATTTTTTAGCTTCCACAAATGCTGAACTCTGGACAGTTTACTTCTAAACCCATGTATTCATTAGTCATCCCTTAGGGATAACAATCTCACATAACTATTTCTACCCATATTCTCAATGTAGATGCCAGAATTATTGATCATTTTATAATTCTCTGATCTAAAGTTTTTGCCATTCCCAAATTTACTTACTTTTGAGGTTTTGAATGGTAAAGATGATCTGTATTTGAAAACTGAGTTAGAATAACATACAGTGTAAATATTAATGACAAATATAAATGATGGTATAAATAGAATGACAGTTATTCCTACAGTAATCCACGTGCAGAAAGGTGTACTGAAGACTGAGAGTATTTTATTATTGTACAATTAGGAAGCAGGTTGAACTAAATCAAACTGGAGTCAAGAGCAAAAATTATGAAATAGAAGTGCATATACGTGATGTGAGTTAATCAGGGATTTCCGAACAGCAATTCCAAACTAATTCCATGCCTCTATCTTGTGTAAATGAGCTCGGTCACCAGGGGTCAAGTAACACAACTAAGCAGTAGAGCACATATAAACGCCGCAGTGTTGCTTTTAGTATCAAAGCAAGCTCATTTCAAGCTCAGGTATTTCTATACAGCACTCCATAAAGGTATATGGTTAATAGAATATGAACAAACACAAACATCAAAGCAGTTAAAAGTCTTATGATCATCTCAGCTGGAAGGTTATTGTGTCCATGGGAGAGGCTTGGTAACCAGCTTTACTCACACTTTTAAGCTGTTAGTTACATATAACCACCATCACTCTGAAGAAAAGCTGTTTTGCTGGTGTTTGATGTCAAGCATCCCGGATCCTAACACCAGATTTTCCTCACATGACTTTTGCAAATCCCCTTCTATCACAATCAGTGGTCAATGGTGTGAATCCAGGTTTTTTTGCATTGCAGCAGATGAAGATCGTGTGCACACAGCCAGCAAACTGCCCGAGAGGAATCCACAGCAGGATAGTGAATTGCTAAATTGCCATGAAGAATTCCCTAGCACTTAATAATCCTAGCCTATGTATGCTATGGATCCAAATACTTGGCACAGGTTTGTATCAGATATGAACAACTTGAATGGCTTCTGAAGAAAAATGTTTCTAGATTATTTTTTGAGGGGAATTTTAAATAATTGTCAGTATTCTGGTGGTAATTTTCCTGCTCAGATCTTCCTAATTAGCAGTGAGTTGCAAAATACCAAACTAAGTGATAGAATTATATACTACTTAGATTCTGAATACCAACGGAGGAATACTAGGATATGATCTACTGATTTGTTTTGAATTATAAACCCATAAACCTTTCTTGCTTCCATGATTTCTGTTTAATATTCATTGTCCTGATTGTTCCATCAACACAGACACTCTACCAATTTATTTATTTTTAGAAATAACGAAGCAACGATTGCCATCTCAGGTTCTTTTCACCACTGTAAGACACTTGCTGCGACACAAGTAAGAGGAGGAAGAGTATAGGGGTGGGCAGGGGGTGTGGGGGTGTTAACCAGGACCTAGAGGAATCAAGCATTTTTGTGGCCAGTTCTC
Source organism: Actenoides hombroni (assembly GCA_024336885.1). Classification (NCBI taxonomy): domain Eukaryota; kingdom Metazoa; phylum Chordata; class Aves; order Coraciiformes; family Alcedinidae; genus Actenoides; species Actenoides hombroni. The sequence continues at coordinate 117,638,521 of WUAM01000431.1, forward strand.
AGAAGCTGCTGAACGATACTGGTCTCAGATTTGATCTTGTGAACTTAGCCCTGTGTAGCCAAGAAGCTGTAACCCACAAACAGTGGAAGATGGGAAACACAAAAATATATCCTGTCTAAATTCTAACATCAGTAACATGCCTGCAAATGAACAAAATGAGCTGTGACAGTCCCAACACATCACCTCCAATTAATTCTAGCTCCACTGATTTCTGCAACATCAGCTATTAACAGACCAATCTAATTTTGCACCTGAGCTGACTGAAGTTTGGAACATCAGCTAGTGTTCTGAAGTGTGAAAAAAAAATGCTTTAATAATCAAAAGTTAGTGCTAGCAATAATTTGTTCAAGTTCAAAAGCTTAAAATTATTTGAGCCCAACTTCCCCACAATTACTGGAAGGTTCAAACAGCTTCAACTTCTGCTAAAAAGTTTATTGACAGCTGCTCTCTAATGATATTCATTTTCTTTTAGAATTAACAGGCTGTGGGCTTTGATGAATTGGTATTGATTAATCACAGCTCACGAAAACCACATACAGCATACAATTTCTACCTGTTACTTGGTTGATAATAAATTAGACCAAGGTTGCCATCAATAAATAAATATTTGTGTCATCATCCAAACTTCACAACAACACATAAGTACTCTGTAAGTTGCAATGAAACCACTTTGGAGAAAAAAATCACTTATAAACAGAAGCACTAGCTCAGAAATTAGCCTTTTATTAAAAAAGTTTTGTTATTGGCACAGAAAGAGGTATTCTGGTGGAAAAAATGCCTAGGCTGTAAGATATATGAAAACATGCAGTAAAGAGAGACTGAAAGGTCTCTTTATTAGGGCAGTTTCTGTTCAGCAATGATGATGGCTCAGTTTTGCTACTGGTACCAGTGGCAAGGTAGTACTGGACCACACTGGGATAATGGTGAAGCCCATGTCTCATCAGAGACAGAGAACCAGGAGGCTGAACAGTACCTTACTGAGAGTAAAGGACCTTGTAGACAAGCCCCATTTTTCCCAAATTCACAATTAATTCAAGAGATTCTTGGTAAGCAGACTGCCAACTTTTTACACATGCCATTCAAAAGCCTTTAGCAGGCACCCAGAAGCAAAGATTAAGTTTGTTAAACAAAGCAAAACTATTTTTTTTTTTTTCACTAAGCAGCTGCCTTTCTTGTGCTTTGGTGCCAGTGATGCTATAGGACAAGCTTTGAAAACTCCTTTCCTCACATCATGACAAAAAAGAAACAGCAAACCAACAATGGTGTTAGATAGAAAGACCAGCAATTTAGCATCCCAAAATATACAAAGCAGCATTGGGTTTATATTTTATAATTATATAACTGTATAAATATAAAATATATTTTATATAACTTATATTGGTTTATATTTCAAAAGACACACCCTTTTTCTTTAAAGCTGCAGTGAAAATCACATGATAATTCCCTGAGT
>WUAM01000431.1:117640070-117650587 GCA_024336885.1 Actenoides hombroni
GCCATATTTTTTTACTTTTTTTCAGAATCTGTGCTAATCCAATCTGTGCAGGTAGGCTGCCTGGCCTTGGAAAATTCCCATACAAATCCATAGATGTCTATAGATGATTAAAGGTCAGCCTTAAAAATTAGGCTGGTAAATTTACACCCATTAGTGATCTACTCCTATAGGAAGTCTATTCACCCTTTTAATAGGTGAATAGAGCCTTCATGCAAGTACAAATTTGAGTTATCAAAAGTTCCATTCCTGGCAGCTTGGAAGGTAGGGTCAAGGGCACATAGCTGTGATTCTCGGGGGATAGGCAGGGGAGCACAGTGAGACTCTGCAGCCTTTCCTCACAGCCTCTAAGATGAAAAGACTGAGACCTTTGCTTCCCTAATAAAGTTGCTGGAATAGAAATGCTGTAAATTCAAGCCACTGGGAAATTAAGATCTAAAAATCCCTTCCTGCATCTGGGTCCCAGAATGTTTACTTCTGTTTCCTTTTCTTTCATCAAGTTGCTGCCTCCTCTTAAGTGGTGCCCAGCTCTTCACAGAATTAAAGATCACCAAAATCTTACAAAAAATAGCTGGCTCTAAGACAGACTTCCTAATAATTTTGAGGTTTCAAATAGCCCTTTTATAAGTTCCTATAAACATGTGGCATCTTTACACACAGCAATACAAGTTGGGGGAAGCCAGAGAACTAACAAACCAAGAGCTACAGCTTGGGAAGACATTCAGCAGAGGGAAGGAAGATTAAGAAGAATGAAATAGGGTCACTGGTGTGTGTGTTTCCAGTTCTATTGGTTTTATGTAAGCTTGTTTTTCTTCCAAGGAAGCAATCTGCTACATAATTAGGGGATTTTGGACGTTATTTATTATTCATTAGTCCCCTTTGTTTCACTGGGCCACTATAGATTTCTCCAAGTCTTCATGCACTGGGCAGTTCCAATTAAGCAGACATAAAAAGGGCCAGAATATATTTTTCATATATTCCCCAGCTACCCCTACCTGAACTTAGTCATTATGCTTGTTTTCTTCCTCAGATCCAATCCAACATACCTGGTCTCCCAAGTCTTTTCATGCTCTTGCTTTATTCCATCTCTCCCAGTGGCCAAAACATTCACCCTGTCACTGTCAAGATTTCTTTGTCTAAATACAGTCACCTCACCTATTTCTTTCAGCAAGCTGCAGGAATTCTTTGAAGCACCCATACTATCCTACTGAGGCTTTATGGTCAAGATGCTAAAGACAAGTATCCTAAGCTGAAAACAATATTGGCAGGTAAGTTTACTAAGGTGACTTGTGATGATGGGTCCATATGTGAAATTAGTGCTAAGAACATGAAGCAAATATACATTGATATTAATTTCTGAAGACTAAGCAACAAGAATGAACTGCACTTACTGTCTACTGCAAAACACCTCTGCTCTTAAAGCAAAACCAAACCAACATGGGAGAGAAGCAGCCTTGTCGTTCACTCAGCAGAGCTCAGGCTGACCTGGTGCAGGGGTCCAGCCTGGCCCCGTGCAAGGACGGGGGAAGCTGCTGAGGAAGGGAAAGGGAGGAGCACACAGTGCTCTGCTACAGATCACCCACAGCACAAACCTCAAAGGCTGAAAAGCAGTGGCACAGGAATATGATTTCAGAAAAACCTGATGCCATCGCTGTTTCCTTATCCACTCATCTGTTGGAAATCTTGGGTTGTGTCAGATGATAACCTCCCAGTCTTTTATCTGTGTTTATGCAGCACACAGGCCAAGACAACCCAGATCTTGGTGTCATCTTTGGGAAAAATACATCACATCATAATACCTGCTAATGTGTGTTTTAAACTGTACGCTGTACGAGTGAAGAAAGGGGCAGCCAGATTTGATCTACTCTAAAACAACCACTCATTTAGGTTTTGATGACTCAACTCTTCATCATATGGAGAGCTTCTGGAGTATATTGCAATCAGAGACAGTATTTTCTTAAGTGTGAGATTAAATGAGCAGAAAGAAAATAGACAAGTAGCCAAACTGAAGGAAAGGGCGTGAGCTTCATGTTCTGAATTGGAAGTGAAATTGTCTTGAAGATGAGAGATATGACTCTGCTTAAATAGGAAAGTCAACTATGAACAAGAGGAGGTCAAAAGAGAATATACCAGACTAAGTGTTGTACTTTTTATTGTTAAACCAGTTACCTCATTCTTTCCAGTAGTTCTCAATTGTTAGAGGTGTGCAAGCATTTTTCCTTCTTAAGTGTTGTGAACTCCACAGCCTAAGGACTCCTCTAACTAATCTGAAACCTTTCTTCAACCACTGTACTAGGAGCTCATCCTTACACTTTCCAACTCTTTTCAGAGATACTCCCAGATATTCCACATCTTCAAATCTATTCAATTATTTATTTTTTTTTAAACAAGTCTGGCAAGGACAGGAGGTTGATCAGGGTGGTAATTAGCAAAGTGCCTTATGGACAGAATTACCAAGAGATTAGGGTGCTGTGTGCCACCTCTCCTCCCCAGAATAACAGTTCATTTAAAAGTAATTTATTAATACAGAAGTTTATGTAAATATAGATATAAATTCTATATAAACACACAGATCAGAACCTATTTTCATATACTTGTAAGTGCTGTTTAGGCCAAAGTGTAAAGAAAATTATGCTCAAGAGATATTTCCCTATTCAAAGTGTAAGGCAGCACAGTATTTTGGTCTCTCCCAGCCCAAATTAGCTGATATAATTCTTCATCTAAGGACTCCTTTCAGAGAATCTCCATTTAGCATCCGAGTTGCTAAAAGGACTTGAACCCTTTTTACAACAGCCTAGAGGAATGCCTAGGCACTAGGCTGTCATTTCTCTTAAAGGTAAATGAAGATCCTTCTTTCTCTCTTGCTTATTAAAAATCCCCCTACTGTCAGAAGTTACATGTGGACCTAAAGAAAGCTGCCTGGAGGCACTTGACCTCTGAAGAGCAGCTTAGGTGCTTGCAATAGCATCCTGAAATCTGTCAGCACAACTGCATTTTACATGAACAAACACTCTAGTGTTCCAGATCCAGCTCCTGAATCTGCTTCCTGTCTCCCAGTCCAGTCTGGGACTTCCCCAGCGTCTCCTCCACAGCATCAGTGGTGACTGTGACATCATTGCCATCAGGGGGGTTGGGTTCGGTATCGGTCTCATATGCAATTCATAACCAGCTCTATTAAGTGCCATCCAAAATGGGAGTTATTGAAGTGAGGAAATTAAAAGCCCTGAACAAAGCCTACTGACCAAACTGGATGCCTGTTCTGCATTACAGAACTCTAAATTCTAGTGTTGGCATGGTGTGAGGTAAATCATTAGCACCTATGTTAAATCAGTGGTTTGACTCTTACTTGCCTTGCTATATATTTCTATGATAGATTTCCACAAAGCCTTATATGATCAAGCTATTAAAAAAATAACATAGGCATCACTTTAGCATTAAGTTATCACATATCAGCTCTGAAGCTCTGGTTTGTAAGGAAGTTCATAAAGGCACACAGTCTAAAAAAAAATAATAATAATAGTTTGACAGCACTACTCCATTCCCTGCATTCAGTTGCATTTCAGGGAGGTTGCTGCTAGATTGAGTGTGGAGAGACAATGTTAGGATTTCCAGAACACCTCTAACATCTTTTGTTGTGTCACTAGCTGCCTTACAGTATTGTGTAAGAGTATCTGTTGGCTTTATACATCACAAAAAAAAAAGAACAAAGCTGACCCTTAACACAGTAATTTTTCAACCTATATAAGGATGCCATTGTCAGATCATTGGTGCCAATATAGGAAACCCAATGGACCCCAGGTTTAAGAGACCTGTCTGTTAAAAAAGCACAGACAAAAAGCAGACATCCTCCAGTGCTAATCCTGGTGTGCAGACAAAAATTGGAGAGGTCAAAACTTCTGGGACAACACTTCTCCAACAGCATTCAAGTGACAACAGAGAGGTTGCTTCCCCAGTAACAAGGCTGTGGAAAGGCCCCAGGCTGAGCCACCAAGCTCCTGCTGTCCCAAGGAAGGGGAAGGCAACGGCAGGGAACATTAAATTGTAATGAAGAGGGAAGCATAAATCCTGGGAAGGTTAAAGTAACTTTTAGTCATCAGGCTTTAGATATTTAGACTTTTAAAATGTGAGTTTTGGGACAATTTCTCTTCAGTCGCTCATCTCGAGTTAGGTGCAGTGCTTTACCCCCTGGTGTAGGCTCTCATGAGGGACTGAGAGTTACAGCAGCTTCTGAGAGCCCTGGTAATGCATGTGGCAAGCAGCACTGAGTGTCTGGTGAATGTCTTCTGATGAAGTTCAGGAAATATTAATACTTGTCCAGTACTGACCCTTCCTATAAGAAAACTTCACATTTTGCCCTTCTTTTGGCTCAAAAGCCATCCCCAGGGAGCATATTCCCTGGGAAATTGCTGCAATTTTTGCTCAGATACAGACTGCTCATCACTTCTTCTATTTCAATGCTTTATCTCTGGCTTGAACTAGATAAGGAATTTTACATCAGAAAAGATCTGCAGGAAAAGTAGACAGTGGAAGAAAAATACGTAGCCCTCACAAGAGGGAATCCAAGTACATACAGTACAACAGAGAATTATTGTTCTGTAGATCAGTCTGCTTGAGGAGCAACTGGAGAGATCATTAAAATCACCTCTGCAGTTCTTTGATCACTGGTCTTATTTGCATTTCAAAAAGAGCAAGTTTGACAGTTTATTGCAATTCTCTGCTCTTAACTTGTTGCTGCTGCAGCAGCTTGGTTCCCTGCTGTCACACTGCTTCCTTCCTGTCCTTCCCCCAAATCACAAACTCCTCCTTATGAGCAATTAGAGCTACCCTGCAAAGGTGAAGCACATTTCTAATTCAGGATTGCTTAAGTGCAAGCTAGCATGAGATGGCTGAGCCACCTCAGCATCAGGTCTTTGTTGTAACTAATCCTCTATTTCAGTTCTGTCACTGCGGTCCAAGTCGAGCTGACCAACGCTAAATACAGTTCAAAGCAAGATCGTGGCGTGCACTTTGATATTCCATGTGCAAGTTGCCCTCTCCCAAACCTGTCAGAATTTCTTTCTAGGGCAGTAAGCAAGAAGTTAAATTGATTTGCTCACATCTGTACCTCTCTGGGCCTCCTGTGCTACTACTAAAAAAATCCAAACAGCCTGGTACTCTGCCTGCAAGTTCAAACATTTATTCCCTTGAATTTCATCAACAGCTGGAGAGGGAAGCTTGTCAACAGTGTTGTTTCCTTTTCATTCCCCTCATTTCTCCTCTAGTGCTTAATGAGGCAATGACGATTGTCACACTGTCAAAGAGGTCTTGGCAGAGGAATGTGGCAAAAAGCTCTGCATGAGCATCTTCCTTATGGACACTGTGGTCTTCTCAGTCTCTGCCTCAGGATGCACAAATCCCTAGTATAGGAAGGGGCTAAGAGGGCTCACCTAGGTTAGACAGGAGGGATGAAAATCACTGGCTCTGCTGTTTGCTAGACTCTGATAAGAAGATGAGTTGATGGAAAAAAAGAGAGGTGTAGTTTTGGCCCCAGAATACCAGCTCCACCATCAGCAGCTCTTGAAGGATATGGTGACATGTGGGGAGCATGAATGGGAGGGGAAGGAGCTTTGAACTATGAATTAAACCGGGACTAGGAACAGGCAGATCTGAAAGCTGGGAGCTGCTACCAACTTGCTCCTTTTCCAGAACCTGGCAGACTCTGGCTCTGGTTGTAGAGGCTGAGAAGGCTGAACCCTCAGCCTGTCTGCTGCAGGAGCAGCTGACATGCCCCTCTTTGTTTTCTTTCCATGCTACTGACACCCCGATTCCTGCCAAGGACATCCATCCCAGTTGACCCAGGGGTGCACAGGGTGCCCTAGAAGCACTGTGACATCTAGCTCCAGAAAAGCCAGGCTCTGCCCTAAGGCAGTTGAACTCCAGACAGAAAGACCCACTGGGCTGTAATAACTGCTAAACTTTATCTCCCCAAAATGTTTGATTAATTACTCCAAGTTGCTGCAGTGAGTAGCAGAGAGTGGGAGTGACAGCTTTAGGGAGGACTTTCATACCAACACAAGAGATAGCACTTACTACTCTTAACAGCAGTTTTTTAAAAGGGATCTTTTTCAGACCATGGCTTTAGCAATCAGACAGTACATTGACAGATAAATCAGAGTGCTCAACAGAGAAGCACAGGTATAGCATGAAAGGTTCATTTCCAGTAGCTTTCCTAGTTACATGAGCTATTGAATTAATCTTACTGCATAGAACTACTCTAGGTATTCAGTTGGAGGTGGGAAGGGGTAAAAATGTTGTAGCCAGCTGGTTAAGTTTAAATCCAAGTAAAATGATGGATTTAAAATTTATGTACCCTGTGTAGCCCAATTCTTTCAGTAGTAAAATTTAATATTTGCTTCAAATTGGCTACCCAATGCCCTTAACCTTCAGCACTATATTTCTTTGGTGGTTCCTGGCAGTTTGGCTTGACATTTAAGAGGACCTCAGTAGTATACCATCTCTCGTTGCTAATTTCTAAGTGGCTGTTTACATCAAGCATTCAGTGCCCTTTTGAACAATTAAATACCACCCCAGGGGGGCCTGTGGAGTGGTTCAAGGGGATTCTGCAAAGCACTGAGGTGCCCAGATCAAGTTCTCCAATCCAACCAGTATTCTCTTCCACAGTACTACCTTAAAGGCACATAGTATTTCACACAACTATTTCAGCCTACTTCAGAATTTTGAGATGTGAAACACATTTTCCTAGAAGGATGTGAATGGTAAAGAGCCAGAAGGTTGAGAGATTTGCCTAAGGGCAGAGGACAACCCAGGCTCATGAGCGTGAACCTGCCAGAGTCTATCTGCAGGCTCTTGGCACTCACACAAATTAACCCCTGGCAAGACTTTCCTCGTGTTTAAAGGATTGCTTCCCAAGGTGGCACTGTTCACACGGATGAGGCCTCCCCAGCACTTAGACCAGAGAAACAGGAATGCTGGTGGCAGAATAGATACGAAGTTATTTGGGTCCAGGCTTGCCAGAGTGTTAAACTACTATTACCCCCAGCAACATAAGCAAAACCTCACCTCTTGCTTGAGGCCTCAGCTGCTGTGCAATCCTACTGGCAGCAGCAGCATGGCAAAATTTGCAGAGAAAATGAACAAACCTCCTAGTGCCAGCCTGGCTGAGAAGATGGATGCCCCTGTCCCTTGTGCCTGGAGAAGCTGTTCTGCAGCAGTCCCTGGCCAGCAGCATACAGAGCTCCCGGGGCTACTGCAACAGGCCCCTCTGCAGGGAAAATCCCTGGCACCCCCAGAAGGTGTTTCCCCTCCATCTTATGAAATAAACCAAAGCAGCTTTGTTTTAAAGGCCAACTGACCCTCTATAATACATTCCCATCCAGAAGACAGTTCCTTTTCCCAAGCGCCTCATTCATAGTGAGCGACAGCCCAGCAGCAGACAGAGGCCATTAGACAGCATTACATTTAACTGCTGGGCAATCACCGACTGCACACAGCAAATACACTCTAATATCAAAAAAATTCCTACCAACAGCTGTTGGAATGAAGTGTTACCTCTGCAGTGTCTAGACATTGTCAGGCTGCCCTAAATCAGATTGCAAATGCAGGTTGGCACTACAAAGTCGTATCAAAGTGGATGAAATGGTGGCTTGCCATTAAAGGGGCTTCAGTAACAGCCAGTCTCCCATTGGTCTCAGCACAGCAGTATTGGAGTCACATATTTGGAGACTGCTACCAGAAAGGCAGCTTGAAAAAACTCAAAAGAGCACCAAGAGAGAAAACTGGCAAGAGCTCCACAGCTTTAGTGGCAGGCTTCGTACTCTGCCCTTGTCACAGACACACAGGAGATAAACCAAAAGGCCTAAGGTTTGCCTCATTCTAATCCTCATGAAACAAAGACCTCCTCTGCAAGAGGTCCTTGCAGAAGAGAGCTGTTGCCATTGCCTCACCTCCAATGGGGTTTGCACCCTTCCTTGTGTTGCCCCTAGGCTGCTGAGGCACAGGCAGTACAGAGCAGAGGACAGCCCTGGCACGGGTGAGATTCACCAAGCTGTTTCTATACCCAGGGAAGGCAGGAGCGGTCCTGCCTCCCAGCTCCCCACCCTTAAATCTTACAGAGGGTGTTTGAAAGAAGCAAGGCAGTCCTAGGACGACACCAGTGAGAGTAGCTGCTATAACAAGCATCAAGACAGCCAGCCATCCAAAAGATTGCTGGAGCTGAGCCTGGTGCAGATAACCCCCTTTCCGTGCCCCCAGCAGAAGCAATACCAGCAGTGGTTCCCTGGGCAGTGCTGGTGAAGCAGAGAGTGGTGTGAGCAGGGCTGCTGTGACACTGGCACTGTGCCACATGGCTCAGCAGGACTGGCGAGACCAGGCATCTGCACGCAGCGAGGCAGCAACGGGGAATCAGTAATAGCTACCTGCAGGGAGCGATTTGCCTCCAGGGAATTTGTCTTGTAGTCTGCTCCACAAGACTTTCTGGCAATAGCCAACAAACTTAAAAACATTTCAGACAGCTCTGGGGAATTAAAGGTACCAGAACTTCCCAAGTCCTTGCTTATTACAGGACCAACAATAACAACAGCTGCTCTCCCTCCCAAACCAAAACACAAAGATGCTGAGCAGTAGCTGGTTCTCAAAGGGACACCTACAAGTCAGCTTGGAGCCACAGAGAGCCCTTCCACAGGGTCTGGAGGTTTGACAGGAGGTATGAACCCACTTGCTGCTTAATTCATTTTTCAACCACCATAACCACGCAAAACTGCGCCTCAGTCCAGACCAAAAGTCATATTGGATTGTTTCTGTGCACACTGTCCTTTTATAAAGTATAGAGCTCGAGCACCATCCTGTTGTGCTCAGTGGACCACACAAATACAGACTAGAAGCAGCCAAAGGAGAACAGTGGCACCTGCCAGAGAAGCTGCTAACTCCAGCACAGCCTGGAGCAGTGGCTGTGGAAGTGCCCTTGTAGCTAAGCAAGAGGTGACTTTATGAATTCATAAATGAACAGTGTTCCTGTAAGGGGTACTGCTGTTCTTTCCTCTCACTTGAAGTTTATGTGCCTTACTGGCCTGTAGTGCCACTCCTGAACAGATGGATCAATAAAAGAAATACTGCAGTATTTTGCCTCTGCTTCAGCCAGCAACTGGCAGCATCATCTTATTGCCCACCTGGGACTTAGTCTGCAAAGTTTAGCTGTGCACACGTTGTCCATACTGAGGTGAATCAATGCTTAATGTTTTAAAGAAAAGCTACACAGGAATGAAAGAAAAAAAAACAGAGGCAGTTGTATGATGTTAGTTTACAACCTCCCTCCCACAATCACTTCACTGTTTTGCAACTGGTTTCAAACAGAAGCACACTGAAAAGACAAGTAGGCCCCCCAGTCAGGAAGCAGCTAAGAAGAGGGTTGTTCATCCAGTCCCCAACATCTGAACTCCCACCATCAACTGAACCAAATAAAGGGGGCAATTCCCCACCTCCTCTTGTCACACACAGCACAACACTGTTTCCTTATGCCCCTGCAAACCGTGGCAGAGCAGACAGGAGCTCCTTCTCTGTGTCTTTCCCACTCTAGCACAGAATGTGCTCATGCCATGACTCATCTTCAGCTGATGAGTCTGAACAGTGACGACAAGCTTTGCTTGCCTGTGCTAATGGTGGGCAGGGTATTGCAGATGTCAAGATACACCAGCAGACTGATATTGTAAAAAATAAACCAGTGTACTCACAGAAGTGCAGAGCAGCCTGAGGAAGAGACTGAACTATCTCAGGAGGATGAAGGAGAACAGCCCACACAAGTGGGTCTACACCTCTGAGACGCGCAGTACCAGCAATGTCCTCCACTTGAGGCTTCAATATGTAGCATCTTTCCACTACACCTGTGTGGAAAGAAAAAAAAACCCCACTGTCAAGTTCTAAACTCTTCAAAACTTCTCTGTTGCCAGACATGCTCTGAAGGTAGAAAGGAAACAAGGGGAACAAGCTCTCTCATCAAATATGCCCAGACTGCACTGTGACAGATATGAGCAATATTTTTTTTTTTTTTTTAAAGCATTGAGCATCTTTACTAGAGATCAAGGTCTCCGGCCCAGAGAAATGGTTGCAATTTGAGATCTGGGAGATAAAGGCACTCTCAGTGAGGCCTTGCCTTTTCTCTCATGAGTCCTGAAAAGGGAGAAGGAAGAAAATCCCTGAGCAACCACAACCATGTTCTGGGTGTTTGCTGAATGGTAACCAAGTTCCTGTTCTCCGTAGTAGACTATTTTCCCCTGGTTAAATAATAGTCATCTGTTTGCTGCTGCCTACAGATGTGCCCAAGTTGCTTCCTTTCAGATAGAGAAAACACTTTGTTTCACACTGTGCCAAAATGAGCATGAGGAGCAACTGTGTGCAGCTTATCATATTGAGGAGGAGTAGAGTCTGAGTCAGGGAAGAGAGGAGTTTGGGAGCAGAAAAGTTGAGTCAGGAAGGAAGTTATTTGAAAATAATAATTAAAAAATAATAATTAAATTTTTTCACTTCCA
>WUAM01000431.1:117650687-117731332 GCA_024336885.1 Actenoides hombroni
AATTTTTTCACTTCCAAAATACAGCCCATTGTAAACTTCAAAGAGTTTGTGAAACAAAGATACAATTTCAGACTTGTATTTAGTAAAGTCACAAATCCTTCAACACATACATTTGAGCATATACTTTAAAAGGAATTATAAAGGAAAAAGATAAAGGGGACAAAATAATAATAATAAAAATCAACTGCAAAGAAGAGCTTGCCTTGGTTTGCTTATTCTTCCATTAGTGACAGAAACTGAAATAAGAATAAAGCTGGGGAACTAAGCAAGCATTCTTACTCAGGAAAGCTGTTTCTGTCAACAGATGGTTCATTTTTATTTATTTATTTTTAAAAGGGTTGTTCTAGATCATCCCTTTATAACAAGGCATCTGAACACAGTCCTGGAAGCTAAGACCTAATCAATAATCTCAGTTCTACGCTGATTTTCCTTACAGGAAGACATCCCTTCTGAACCAATTTTCTCATTCACAAAATCAGAGACAATACCATTAATCTATTGGTAGACGAAGATTATTCCAGTGATTCTTCAATTAGAACTTGAAGTGCTCCAAAGGCAAGTTCTCAGAGGGAGAACCATTACCAGCAGCATTTTTCATTCGACGTGCTTATCTAGCACTCCAGAAGTTACAAAACAGCACTGTAGCGGTCGACCCCAAAAGCAGGGCTGGAAGTGGATGCTCCCCAGCACACCTTTCTTTCTGCATAATTAATTGCAATCTGGTCTCACCTCAATTGAGAGCCAGCAGTGAGCTACATCCACCAATCCCAGTTAATATAATCATAACTGCATGATTACAAAGTTTAAAAGCTATGAAGAAAACCAAGGTTTACCTTGGAGAGGCTTTATGCTGCGTTTGAAGTATCAAGCAGCCTGCTCAGAAACAGTCCAGCCTCCCCAGCGAGTCACTAATGTACGCGATTCACCAGTGTTCCTGTATAGTGCTTATAGGAACTGGGAGACCCCAACACCCCATGGAATGTGCTGAATAAAACCTGAACATGCAGTGTACTGTCATAACTGGGATCCTCTGTCAAGAGGCCTGGGATCTTGCCACTGCTAGAGGTCAGATCTTTCTGTACTAACAAACCAAACAGGAAAGCAACACAAATTCAGGGTGTGCAGGAGTCTCCTCCCCCCATCCCTCCTTATTTCTGGGGTGAGACAGACAGACTTTATGCAGTCTTTCCCAAACTTTCTTTGGCCCTTCTCAGACAAAAAGTACTTTGTTCAAACACTTCCTGAAGTTCGTGCTCCTTAAGTTACCAGCAGGAACACTGACCAAAATGGAGCACTGTAAGCAAACATCTGAGGAAGACTCCACAAGATAATAAAGAGGTGAAACAAGTTTGTAGAGAAGTTTCAAAAAAATTCCTCCCCCCCCACTTTGACAGCACCCCTCACATGATCAGATATGTTTTGTGCCTGCAGCTCACAGCTCCGAGACCTCCCATATGTGTTCTCTTGTAATAACAATTTCATCTAGGTATATAAAGGCAGCTGGGCATTGACTAGTTATGCATAAGAACTTCTGCTATTTACTACACAATCCTTGGGTAAAAAAAAACCAGCAAGAGCAAAAATAAACCAAAGCAAGCTTGTGAACTTTACGAGCATAAGCTGACAGTTACAGCAATAATTCATAAACAGTGAACTGAATAGTTAACTAATATTTAGTGGTACTTTGAATTTAAAGTTATCCAGAAAAAAAAAAAAAAGTGATTTTAAAAAGTAGTAAACCCTGGTATCTTCTAATCACACAGTGACTGCTGCAGAGCCAGATCACATACACTGGGAAACAGCAACTTCTGTTGCCTGGTGAGGAGATAAAGCAGGTAGGTACATGGTATTTCCAGCAGTACATGAAACTCTGTAGCAACAGCAGGAAAACTTACAGGTCTTAATATGTGTAAGACTGGGCACGGTTCAGCACCACACCTCTCTGCAATCAGGATTCCCGAGCTAATTTACAGAGGAATAATTTCTAAGTCAGGAGTCCCCTGGGACACCTCCACCAATACCACTGCTCTTGTCAAACAGAGCAGCAGAAGCCAACTGCAGATCCTTTAACTTTTGCCTTCCAGACTTGATGGTAACCCATCTTCTGAGCTACAAAGACCTTTCAGCAAATAACTCTTAAATTATCACTGATAGTTGATGGGCAACAAATTGAAGTGGTTTAGTCAGAAAAAGTAAAACTAGAAGCTTTAGTAGAATGCAATACTGTAACAGCCAACTTTCCTGTACATACAGTTTTCCCCATGTTTTATTTATGTAATATACATGTTAATATTACCTAGTTATGGAATATACATGTAACATAAAAGCAGGAGCTTCGGACAGAGCTTATTGTGAGTTTTCATTGTCTTTAACAAGCTTCTTTCCTAATCAAGAGGAGTATTTTAAATGCAGTTAATAATGCAGATGGTAAAGTTAGTTTTACTTGTATGTGGAAAACTTCACCAGCATTTCCCAGCAATGTATATGGTAAAACATAACAGACAGGATGTGCAGAGAGGCTGCTTCAAGGGTCAGAAGTGTGCTAACTTCGAAGAAAAATTCTTCCATCGCTCCACCCTGAAGCTCTGCTTTCACTGCTGATTAACACGCTTTAACAATGCTACTATTTTTTAAACTACTTTAAAAGCTCTTTCTAGCAGGAACATTAAGAAGAGCAGGTTATAGCAGCTTTAGTTACCTGCACCCTCAAAATACCCGATGCAGTAGCAATAAGACCTCATGCCCCTTCAAAGGCCACACTTACCGTTAATAGAAAGCAAACATCTGAAAGCAGCCCTGGTCCCCCACAGTGGTCAGGAGAAATCACAGCAATGAAAAGGTCTCAACTCATAACCTTTAGCACCAGGCAGGAACACAACTCTCTTAACACGCTTCCTGCAGAGAGCATTGAAGACTTTGGCAGCATTTCCGTTTCTTCAGCCTCTTCAGTAACCTGCTTTCCCCTCTGCTGCTATCCCAAGGCAGGTCACCTGAACTCTACCCTCCTCTTTGGAGCCGCTGCCTCCGAACAAGCCCCAGCTGGGGCTGTGAGAGCAGCAGCAGTGCCCACAGCTGCACCCAATATCCCATCCAATACCCCACCCACGCAGCCTGATTGCCATTAGCCCTGACCCACCTGACCCCAAACCATCACCAGGCAACTCATTAGTTCATTGCATTACACCCAAACCCACCGGACTTTTTTTTTTTTAAGTAAAGAAGCAGCTTCTCTCTTCATGACATATATATAAAGTACATCAGTTCAGGCCTGGTCATTTTTTTAACCCCGCAGGAGTGGTTAAAATTCAGCTGATTGTAGTGGATGTCACAGAATAACTAAAGAGTGTACAATCTTATTTTTTCAAAATCAAAAGAGTTTAAAAACTGATGATGGTTATGATTCCTAATTGGCCATATTTCATATTTAAACTATGTTACGAGATGATAAACTGTTTTATCCTGTGTGATCTTCCCATTCCTATTCTGAACAAGGCTGATGTTCCCCAGCAATCTGCTCAATACCTAGAGCTCCTTTTCTTGTGCGTGGGGGAGCAATTGAGGAAGATTTTACATCTGCGTATAGCTAACATATTTTCACATTTCTATATTTTTATCTTCATTAAGTTTTACTTTAAGATAAAAACCAAGTTGTCTCCCAAAGAGGAGCTGTGAAGCTGCTTGTGCCATTCCTTGCAAGTATAGCAAAGGCCTTTTCTTCTTAGGAATGGTACATCTGCTGTCACCAACACATTTATTGAATAAGTAGTTTCAGCTGAAGGAGAACAAGTGAAAGCAATTTAAGGCAAACCAGACACCCTATGGTAACATCCACTCAGCTGTGATGAGGACTTAAATAATAACAGTTGTGTTTGAATAGTCTGAGACGTGGATCTCAGTTTGGACTTATCTGCCTAAGATATTTAGGGTATGATTTTTTAGTTGCATGGATAATGCTGTGGCAAGATGCAAAATTCTCATCTCTTGCTACTTGCACATTAATTTCTCTAGAGAAAGAAAAAAGGGGAAGCTTGAAATTCTGAGAATATGCAGCAAAAAATAAGGAGGAAAATCCTGAGCATTTCCTTTGAGCTGAATGTAACCTCATTTCTTTTTAGAACAGTACCACCAGCTGTGTAGTTAGGATCTGCTTTCACAAAAAAAAAAAGAAGGAAAAAAAAAAGACATTCTGTATGGTTGCCCTCATCTTGTGTTTGCAATGGGTAATTTAATATAATCCCTCAATACAAGCATGTGAGGGTGGGAAAAATTACAAGACCCTGATCATTTTATAGCAGAAATCTAATTGAGTACATATTCTAAAAGGAGTTTTACTTTAGACATAAAAGGAAGACAATACAGTTGGGAATGCATATAATATAATGATCAGAAAAGGTGATTAGTGACGTTAACCCAGTTTGAATCTATTTCAATTAATTAAGCATTGTAAATGCAGAGCCCCACATATAAATACAAATAATGGAGTCATTAGATGCCATTTCCTCAACTGTTTTGTAAGCAGCCTTTTTCAAGGCTGTTCTACCACGTGTGGTGAGGAATGAAATACAGGATTTGGCAAACACATTTGTATTCTGAGGCAGCACTATCGATAAGAGATAACGTTTGCCCATTACATACCTTCCCAAGAAAAGAACAAGGGAAAACAGTCAAGAGTTTTAGGAAGGAAATTCTGCCTGCATGAATGGAAAAACAAAATTCACACTCATGATGGTCAGGCACTGGATTGGGGTCCCAGAAAAGCTGTGAAATCTCCACCCTTGGGTCTATGCAAACTCAGCTGGACAAGGCACTGAGCAATTCCCTTGTCCTTTACAGTTTGCCCTGGATTGTGCAGGGGAGCTAGACTAGAGGCTTAAAAAAATCCTCAACTAGCACAGTGCCTTAATGCCAACGATTAATTTTTACATTCTCAAGAATAGCTGAAAGTTTCTTACATGCACATCCTGCAATTCTTCAGCCCTACCCAAGAGGCTGACAAGTTACATTAGATTATAAATGGAAAGAATAACTTCTATAGTGGGAAGCAAATCCATACCAAATTAAAAGCGTAGCAAAGATAAGAGTGGCAAAAACTACTCAGGATAAATTAGTTCTGTCTTTACATAAGTATATGGGTTAAGTGTGGTATTTTTGTTCCCAGATTAACAAGAGTACACATCTGAGGAAACATGAAACAGCATGTTAAATTTCAGTATTTTTCTCCCTGCCCTTTCTAATTCACAACTAAGATTGCAAAAGTCACATGAGAAGCCATAACAACCACAGGCAAGGAAAATAATTTTCATGAGCTCTGAATATTTTAAAGTAAAGCAAAGCAAACCAGAAGGCAACACAAACAAGCTGTGTGTCAGTTACAGTGTCTTCTAGATCTTTTACAATGGAGTCTCTGTGAGATCAGGTCAGCTATGCAGAAGCCCTTTATTCTATAGAGACTTACACCAGAGTGAATTATTTCCTAAACTATGTAAAGAAGTGAAACTAAACTTCTCCCTTCATTGAACGTTAATAAATCCTGCTGCCTAGGTCCAAGTAAGATTTTAAGGGAATAGCAATAGATGCTCTTGACTAAGAATGTCACCAGGCTTTAGTCCCTGCTGTAAACCACAGTAAAGATTTGATGCTTAAAAATCAGCACAAGCAAAATCTAGCTGAGAAACTGCATGGAATATAATAATGTTCCTGTCAGGGTAAAGAATTGTATCAGAACAACAGGGGTTGTAAATGTTTCAACAGCAGCAATATTCCATGGTATTTTTGTTTTGTCCTTTAGGATACAACAATGCTGTTCACATTTTGAATTAATTCCTGTCATTGGATGTAGAATATAGGACAGTATCCTGTACGTTGTTGTTATAAAAGTTACTTCTCAGTGTAGATTGTAGCACAACTGCACTCATTTCATGCTTTACTAGAACAATGGTTCATATAATAGTATATGCAACTAGGGAGATAGGACTTTTTTTTAGTATCCATTTGATTTAGAGATACTGGAGATGGATTAAATTGGTTTAGAGTTGTATCAAAATAATAAAGTAGCTTTCCTGAATTCCAGTATTATAAAAAATCCATTTGTACCTTCTGATGTTAATTAGACACAATCAGTTAAATAAATGCATCTTTGTAATTACATCTAAAATTAGTTCAGATCCTGCTGGGAGCCTTGTAAATTTGTCACTGTGTCAAGCTGAAAACATTTAAGCATTCAAAATTCCACTCGAATCTCCTGTGACTTCTATAGGAAAGTAAAGTTTCAGCAGAAGTGCAGAATGGAATCAATAAGAACATCTGTAGAACTTCAGCTCTCGAGTTCTTCATCTATATGAAGAATTGTTTTTCACAACTTATTTCAGGAAACCAGGATATTTGCTGCTGCCAACAGCTCTGCAATGGAGCCAATTTTAAGCTCAGAGATACCTACTGGAGACCAGTGTACTGTAATAACATTACGATTCCATCTCTCTGCAATGTTTGAAAGGATTGTTAGAAAGCACTGTTAGAAACCAATGGAGACTACTCCTATCACTGGCAAGAGCAAAGAGCACAGTTTTGAGTAGACCATGTTAAACTTTGTTCAATTCACCTATAAACTTTGTTTTCCAGACATCAGGTGCAGATGCCAGAGACTACCAGCACAGTAGGAAAAAGCTTTTAAAAAGAGCTTTCTTACTTTAAGCAATTGCTCCACAATCATTCATACATGAATAAACATGAGCAGGTAAATAGAACGGTTCTGCAACAGCAGCCTCAGCCTTCAGAAACAGATAAAATGTGTGTGCAAAGAATAGAGTTGCTAAGTGATTTTATTATTCATTTATTTAACAGTATGTTTTGATTTGCAACTAATACCTGGCTTAACTCTACTAGTGAAATGCATGCAGCATTTTAATAACTGTTTACATCTGTAGGTCCAAGATACTCAGACATACTCCCATGGGACAAATACAAATCTGACTTCAGTGAAACAACTTTCTCTCCCCAGGCTCCCTTTCATTTTCTAATGGAGATGAATAGTGATGAATTGTTCAATTGTCATTAGAAATTACACTAACAACACTGTGGTATCATCTGGGATAGAGCTGGTTTTCTTTTCCTCTTATTTCTACAAATTCTTAGTAGCTAGAATAGTGCTGTGGTTTGGATTCAGTAAGGGACAAATGCTGCTAATATAGTGATATTTTTTATTGTGGCTAAGGAATCACTTTCCAAATTCCCACGTTTTGCTGGTGTGCAGGGGCACAAGAAGCTGAGGGGAGTATGGCCAGGACAGCTGACCCGAGCTAACTACAGGGATATTCCATACCATTGGATGTCACGCCCAGTAAATAAACTGGGGGGAATTGGGCAGGGGGGCTGTACTGCTGCTCAGGCATCAGTCAGTGGGTGGTGAGCAATTGCACTCTGCTTCACTTTTATTTCTCTTTTTGTTATATTCTTTTTTTATTACAATTATTGTTATTGTAGTATTTTACAATTTTGGTTATTCTATTTTATGTTAGTTATTAAACTGTTCTTATTTCAACGAATTAGTTGTAATCTCACCCCCCAGTTCTCCTCCCCATCACACTGGGAGGGGGGAGGAGTAAACCAGTGGCTGTGTGGTGTTTAGTTGCTGGCTGGGGTTAAACCATGACAGGCATATTAAAGGAGAAGAATGAAACAAATAATTTAATCTCAATTTTGACATGGATTTGCTGAGGAAATTGCAAACTTTGTATCTATATTATAAAGGAGAAAAAAGAGGAAACAGTGACATATATCTGATCAACGATGTCATGAAGTGCTCTGTACATGCAAAGCACAAGTGGTCTCAGGCATCAGTGGAAATCCAATGCAGAGATCTTGGTTTCTCTTCCCTTTTTCACTGTACTATGTAGTTTTGTAGCAGTACCTTGCAGATGGGTTTCATATTCCAGGTATGACTGCATATAGCTGTTAGAAATTAATTGTAGTATATATCTTATAGGAGGGAATGGAAAGAGGAGAGGGGGAAGATAAGCTATTTAGAGAGTATACCCCCGATCAATATTTGTGTGACAAACATTCATCTGAGTTATCTAATTCCCTCCACAAAGTTCCTTTGAGAAATATATCTTTACTTCATGTAAACACATGCAAGGCAGTTTGAAATGAAAAAATTTCCTGTTCCTATGCAATGAAATTAAAATGGGGAAGAGACTTCCTGATTCAAAACTAGCAAATGCTCTCAAAATTGTAAAGAAATCAGATTTAGAAGATAGGTAATACCTGGTGTATCGACAATACTGCTAAGGTGGAGGTGGTAAGCAATTTTTCTAATATGAAGAAAACTAGAAATCAATACAGCAGAAAACAAAATCAGATCTCTTCAAAAATTACCTGGAAAGCTACTAGGTGTCTGCTTGTGGTTTATCACTTCGCTACTTAGGACACTGGCTATCTAATAAATACACTGAATTAAGAGTTCATTAAGATATTTATCTGTATGACAGAAGATGCCAACCCTTGGACGCTTTAGACAGAAATCTTGCCGTCAGATTTCCAAAATCTTGACACATGAATAAAATCAAACCAAAGGAAAAAAGTTTTCTGTTGCTGGTGTTTCCAAGACAGAGGAGTTTAATGATTCATCGCTGAATACAACCTTGCAAAATGTCAGTAAGAGCAGAGATGACTTCATGCAGTAGCAGTCCCATAATTCTGCTTTAACTCAGCCCTCACTAAAGTTCACGTGTCCTTGGTCTCTCCTCTCTTAATGCTCTCTGAGGACCCCACAGCCATGATCTAAGGGGCTGCAGTCATAGACTTGCCAGAAGATAAGTACACCAAGAGCAGTGTCAAAGATCACTG
This sequence comes from Actenoides hombroni, assembly GCA_024336885.1. Classification (NCBI taxonomy): domain Eukaryota; kingdom Metazoa; phylum Chordata; class Aves; order Coraciiformes; family Alcedinidae; genus Actenoides; species Actenoides hombroni. Next base: position 117,659,532 of record WUAM01000431.1, read on the forward strand.
AAACTACAGTGCATATTTGCATTACATTTGTTACAGTTTAGAGCTCTGAGTCCACCTAATTAGAAATCTCTACTGGGGAAAGACAGCTTGCATAGTGATAGGCAGCATCCAACTCTGCTGACAGTGGGCAACAGCAAATGCCTAAGAAAGATGATAAAAAAGCATGCCTATTTATTTTTCCCTATATAATCAGCTGGTCACAAGTGGTCTGTAACACAGAAAATTCATAGAATCATAGAATGGTTTGGGGTGGAAGGGACCTTAAAGGTCATCTAGTGATCTTTATTTATAAATTCTGGGATTTGAGGAATTCCTGAGTAGAGCTCAGTGGCTTGAGATACTCAGGACACACAAGTTAATCAAAACTCTTCCTTCTCGCCTCCTGGATATCGGACAAAAATAAAAATAAAAATTTAGGGTTTTTTTTCAGAGCATTACAAGGAGAATCAAAAGGTTGACGCATACTTAGAATGGAAAAAATGTTGTAAATAGTTCATTAAGAAATATTAGCTAATGCTACCTTTGAATATGCTTCTGGCTTTACTTATAAAAGCACCACCAATTAGTTAGATTTTCATAGCAATATGGAATATTACCAAAACATTAACATCTAATAAATACTGATCACAGCAGGAATTTTCAATTGCAATAATTACTCAGGTAAAGACCATTAGCACTACTTCCTCGCAGCTAAAACATCAAAGCATCTTTTACTTAATTTCATTTGCGTCAGACGCTAATAACTGCCAGCATCTTAATTCATCTTAATGCATTTATCCTCCTCTTGTCCAATTTTAAACTGTTTATTGACATCAATTAATGCCATATTGTCATGACTCTCTCTGTTGTTGCTGTTAAATCTCAGAATAGCAGCGCATGCAGCTGTAAGAGTGCTAAAGATAGAAAGTGTGAAGGAATCATGGAATGGTTTGGGTTGGAAAGGACGTTAAAGATCATCTAGTTCCAATTCAAAGACGCTACAAACGTTGACGTTTCATTCTCTCACAATCTCTCTGGGCCACCTGTCAGCTACTCTGTCATTTTTCCATCTCATATCAGGTCAGATTTAAATCCTAAAATAGTTTTGCTTCTTGAAGTCATAAAGGCATAAAGATATAGTTAATATTAGTTTCATAGACTGATAAATCTGCTTGAATTGAAACTGTAATTTATTTGAATTCCAGGCGAGGCCAGAATTTTTTTGTAAAAAGCCTTTTTCCCACTCTGCTGGTGCTGATGGTGTTAGTTTACTTCAGGAACAACCATATGAATATGTCTTGAACCCTTCAGCAAGTGACACCTTTAGAGCAATTATCTTGTATATGAAACGTTTCAGCTTTGGCACTTGCTAGGGTTCATTCTTACGCTTACTTAAAAAAAAAAGCTTCATCCTGAGGGAGACCAGGCCAGAAGCAGAAAAAAAATTGGATTATTGAGTAATGGCACTCAGGTTTTTTGTTTCTCCTTCTAGCAAGAAGTCATTTCTCCAATGAATCTTTTTTTATTTCTTTGGGTTGAAACCTAGAGCCAAGCCTCAATAGCAAGGAATGCATGAAATGTCAGAAATTCCTGCTAGCCTTCTACGCGTTGTCAGAGCAACTGGCCTTTGCACCAAGTACAATTCACTGTGATGAAACAAACAGACGTGCTTTTTTTTTTTCCTCAAAATGACAGATCTGCTGTGGAGATATAGTTGATACCAAACACAAAACTCTGAATGCATCTAGATAGAAGTGAGAGTTCAGACTCACTCAGGACACCCGAACTGTGGATCCTCCAGTATAACACATCCTCACAACTTCTGACTGGGTAACAGAAGTGGGCCTGGCAGTTTGTGGCTGTTGGAAACACTTTGGGTCTTGTAGGTGTCTCAGCTGCGTGTGTGTTGCTTGTAAGATGGTACAAGGCAGCAAATATCCTATGAGGAAGAAGAATCTAATGATTTCACACTGCAAGATTCAGAGCAATCCAAACTGCCCATCCGTTGCTGGGTATGATGGGCAGTGAATATGTCAGGGCTCTGAGAATGAGGTGCAGAGTTCTTATGGAATTAAAGACTCTGTGAAGATTCAGACTCCCTACAGGACTAAGTTTGGGGTTCAGGCTTATTTTTCACTTGCCAAAGTAGAAACCCAGCTCTAACGAGAGACAGACACTGAGTATTCTCAACACTGAATACTGCTTCACTTTAAACCTCTGTAACTGCATAATATGTGATGGGCAAAAGTGTCTTTAGTGAGTGTATCTTTTTTTTCCATGTTCACTCTAAGACCAAATCAAGGTAATTGTATTTGAGCAGAGAGACAACCAGAACATGCAGTGATGAGCCTTTTGCAGGAAACCAAACAAGATTGCACTCTGTTGCCTCCTGGGAAGCAAGTGCAGCAAAACATAAGGCCTGATTTTCAAATTGGATTTACACACTAAGGAGCTAAAAGCTACCTCAAAATGGTATAGGGTCCTTTGAGCCTGAGTTAGCTTTTTTTATAGTTTAGAGTCCCTTTGATTTGAAGAACAGATGTAAAACTATGTTAAGACTTTTCAGGACTGCAAAACCTGTAATCTCTTCATTTATTATATAAAAAACCTCTGCCTCCTAACAAAGACATTATTCCCAGAGTGTACAAGGTGTTCCTTTTTATTTGACTCCTAGAATGATGCAATTATTTAATTAAAATTCCTAGGATATGGTTTGGGTGGGGGGACTTGGAATTTGTTTTAGTTTTGTTTTCACAGATTTATCCCTCTCGATGGTCCATACAGAGAAATGCTGTTTGGAGCTGGGTTTCAACAGAACAAAAGAAGAGATGAGCTGGCTTTCTTGATTTAAAAGAAAGTCAGTTCTAACACCAAACTAGTTCTCTCACAGATAGGCAGCATGGCAGACACTTTTCCTAGTGAAAAGAAAAAGTGTTCCTGCTCAGGGGATACCTACAGTCAGTATTTTTTAAGAAGGAAAACCCTAACTAAACATTATCCTAAGTTGAATAACAAGATATTATAAAATAAACTGAACAGGAAAATCTCAGCACCAAAGGAGAGACACTTGCTACAATATTTCCAGAAAGATCCCTACTGAGGAAAGGATTCAGTTAATGAGTTATGTTTATATTTCATTTAGCTTTTCCCTTCAAAAAGACACAAAAATGCAACGCCTGTGTAGCCATCAGACAAAACCAGCTAGTGCACATGAGCACCCAGTTCACGCAGGGAACGAGCCCTTCAGCTGCCGTGGGCATGGCAGTTTAGTGCAGATCCCATCCCTGTTCTAGGAACTAGGACAATATCGCCTCTACGCTCTCCTTTCAAAGGAGATCAAGACACATAAAGAGATGGTGCTTGTGTAGCTCTTTTAACAGAATACACCAGGAAGTGCAAATGCATTTTTCTTGGTAGTCCAGCTTTGATATTCAGCATAGACTGTAAAGGTTTTTTCAAAGAAAAGTATCAAAGAGAAGGTTAATGGACAATCAAATGGCAAAGTTCTCAGTACAACCCTGGGCTCCTAGCTCCACAGAGTCAACAAATTCTGAGCCCCTCTCCCTATGTACTTGCTTCATACGGATCATTTATCTTCTTGTCTCTCTTCTCAAACACAAAGTTGCTCTGTAGATGCCCATTTACTTTCCTGGCAGCTCCTATGTTGCTCACATTTTCCAGTTGGCATCATTCATCACCCTTTGCCTTCAGAGCAAAACTAAGGACCAAACATGGCTTCAACTGAGACAAGCAGCAAAACCCATCCTGATCTTTGCCAGAATAGGAGCTGATGCAATTTAGGAGTTATAGTTCATCCCAAAGGAACTACATTAAAAATGGTACTGAACAAAAAAAAAACCTAGGTCTTATAGTAATACTGTACTCTCTAGAGCATCGTAAGGCACTCAAGTATCAGAAGACAAATGGCTGCAGTTATTTTTCTTTTCTTTTATGCCTCACAGCCATCTTCTATCTATCCTTACAGCTGTTCACAAGGCTATGTCGCAGGGTGTGGATTGGTGGGAAGGGTTCAGCAGGACACATAAGGAAGACCACTGAATCAGCTCCAGGCTGTGCTGATTGACTCCTTAGCAGCACTGACAGCTGCCTTTGTGCTCTGCTTCAAGTTCCCACGTTTCTTTTTAAAGTCTTTATTTACAGACAACTTTTCAGTCAAGGAATGAAAGCTGTGAGAAGCACACCACTTCAGCTGTAACAGCAGCATACTGTTGTTTGTTTCCATTGGCTAACAATGACTGGGATGGAAATGAATTTAAATTTGGCTTATTTCTTTAACTATAAAAAGGTATTTTATAGTTGCTTGCACTTTCATGTGAAGTTTCCAAATCCTGCCCTCAGTATTTGTTGTTAGTTGTGTTTCTCTAAACAAATGTCACATGCCAAATTTCTGCAAGTAGTTGTTGCTTGCGCAAGATCCCCACCCTACAAACTAAACACAACTGATCATGTTTGCTGCTGAAATAAAGGCCAATTCTAACAATGAATTTCACAACTTGTAACCATAACATGGCAGAAACAGGATTAACATCTATCACCGTTTCATCACCTTGAAGGAAAAGAGCTTCTCAAAAGTGTTCTTCAACTCCTCTTCTATCTTCAAACCAGGAAACTGCATCAGTAATTTATACAACTGTGTGTGGTTGCCATAGTTGGCTGTTTAGCATGACTTCGTTTGCATTTGTTAGCAAATACTAAATAGTATTTTTTGTGCTCTGTACATTGACTCACTGCTCTTCTTCAGTGCCCTCTATTCCTCCCTAATTATGTATCTGTGGAAACAGAAACCAGAAATGCAGCTCCTATTTGATCCTCTGCTATTCTGTATTTAGCCTGTAAAGTCTGGCTTCAAATGCATGACACAGACCTGCTTCTCTATATGCAAATGTATCTTCTGAAATCTTGCATCTTGAAGGTGAAAGGGGCCAAAACCACTGCCAAAGCAATCAATGACTGCTAAAAGTTTAAGGTCCTGTTATCTTGACTGGACATATAAATGGATAGGTGTTAAACTAGCAAAGCAATTTTCTTTCAGAAATTTTTAACAGTTGTATGTTCTAACACAAGTCCTTTAAAAATCATGGTAATTTCTTATCGACTAAAAATATTTTTAATTCACTATATATTTAAAAATTTTACACCTAAAAAAGTGTTGTTATTTAATTTCCTGCCATTTTCTGTGGATTAATTTAAGACTATTTTAAAGCCCTACAAATTCAGTGTCAAGGTTTTTGTGGTCCGAAAATTAAGGGGCTTTAGTTTGCTTTCATAGTCTTTTCTTAGAGCAAACTGCAGTAAAATCCTACACTTTGTAAAGCAATAGAGAGAGAAATTGATTCAGATACTACACAGACATCATCAGTAATTTATGCCTTTCATGCCAGCGTATGGAGGGGTGGAGAGAGGGCTGAGGGGAGGTAAATGAATTGTACAAGAATCTGTTCAAATGAGTTTTCTAACTGCATTTCCACCAGCTTCTATCAACCTAGAAAACACAACTCTTTCTGTCCCCATTGTATTCTAGCACAAGGCTGTTTGAAGCAGCAATGCCACAGGAAAGGTGAGCAATGGGAAGTCAACTTTCAAACTGTCAGGAAAAGCACCTATGTTGTTGGTTTAGCTGAGTACAAGGAAGACAGAAAATGGTTTCAAAGGTAGAATCAAGACACATTTAGAAAATTGAGCTAAAAATACTTAGACTCAGGTTTGGACTGACCACAGAAAGTCAAGCATGTACTCAAGCTCTGACTCCCAGGCAGCAACTGTCTATGTGACAGCACCCCAGAGAACCCAAGTCAGATGAGTGACTTCAGACAAGCATGGCAGTTGTTAGCAAGAGCACACAAAGGCTCATCCTTCTCCCAACAGCTCCCTGTGCCACACTCCTGTATCTCCTGGTCAGTCCTGCAAGCTTAACAAAGATGCTCTGGGTGCTCACTGATACTGCTGTACTTAAGTGAAACACACAGCTGAGTAATACTTAATATTCTTAATACTCTTCCATTTTAACACCATGAAGGGAGAAGATAGCTATTACTCTTGAAACACAAGCCTATATCACAAACGTTTTGCCACGGGGCTTAATTAATGCCACTTAGCTTTCTTGTTTATGAATGTTAAAAAATGCTGAGGCAAAGAGGCATCTGATTGCTGGCACATTTGTAAAGGAAAATGAATGTCTTCTAAGAAAAGAGAAACAAATTACATAGCACAGTGATATAGAGCAAACATCAATAGAAGGTTGCTGTACATAACAAATTGGTAGAGAATCACTCTGCTGGCTTTTAGTGGAACAAATACAGGAGATGTAAACACAACATTTTTGTACTCGCTGGTGACATCCCTCAGAAAGCAACACATTAAAAAAATCTTTAAAACATTATCATCTGTAATCCAACACTGCAATTACAATGTTTATTTAAGTTCTTCAAGTACTGTAGATGTAGGGTGCTACAGAAAAATATATATACAAGTAAAGGCCAAGTGGGCTTACACCATCAATATCTGCACCCAGCAGTGTGAATAAAATGGACCGTTTAAGAACTTGGTATTTTCCTCTTTGCTAAAGCCAGTTTCCCCAAATATTTCTCCATCCTTGTCCATTTTCAGTCACTCACCTCCTGCACTGAGGAAAGTTTTGGAGTATTAGTGTTTGCATTCCAGCACATCTTAAAGGTTTCTTAAGCCGTGATGCTCAAGATGGTTCTGTGTTACAGCCTGTTCTGTACTATTGCAACAACTGGTGGAAGAGGCATCAAAGCTTTGCCAGAGTAGAGCAAGCTTCCACTGTAGGGAATGCTTCTCACGAGAGGAACAGCTGAGAAATGGAAATACAGCCTCCATGTGCTATCCTTGAAGCAGAACTGAAAGTGTAGAAAAGTAAACAGTTGTAACCAAAATTCCCAGACTGCAGGCATTTCTATTCCCTGTCTCTGCCAAGAAGAGATGGCAGTCAGAGCTGTTACTTCAGTACTCTGAAACAACAGTGGGAACTAGCTAAAGAATTTTGCCTTTGAGTTCAGGTTGTCTCTCCCCTGTGCTATTTACCTGCACTAGAAAGACTGGGCTGTCAGCTTTATTTCCAAGCCAATTATATTTTTTTTGCACCACTGGTACAAATAATATTTATAGGACCAGCAATTATACATAAAGAAAAAAGGCATGAGACTCTTATTAGAGTCTCTGTATATAATGATAATGTTGGGAAAGAAAATGTGTTGGTTTTTTTCCCCAAAATGACATAGAAAAGTCAACTACTTTGGATGACTCATTAGCCTAGAGGAAATACATCCTAACAAAAACATCAGAAGCTGGATTGGGTCCATAACTGAGGAGACTGTTGTTCCTAATACAATGATTCATGTGCAGTAACAACAGTGAGCATTTGCACAGTGTTTCTACTTGCATTTTCCAAAAAGCTTTATAAACATTAGTTATTTAATTCACAAAACAGCTTTTCAAAGAAAGTGATTATTAGGTAAATGCCTAAAGAACACATTCCAGAGATATTTTCTTTAACATGGTCTCATGCCTTGACTTCCACATACTTCTAAAATACATCTCTGCTGGAAAATAATGTGGAAAATTACTGTGAATTATTGTTTGCGAGTTTAGTTTTCTACTTCAGCTTCAGAATTGAACAATTTAAAAGATACTGTGTCTTACATTATTTGAAAATCTCTCTACAAGCTAGGGTCTTTGCATTCAAAAAACATCAAAAGACAAAAGACAAGTGATCTTGTGAAATGTGGCTGTTCTTCATTCTGAATGCTGCTACCATCCTGGCTGGCCTGCACATTTCTGAGCAAAGCCAATTAGACACCATGCTAAACCTTTTTAACAGCAAAATGAGCTGGTTCTCCTCTAACTTCCCCCCTTCTCCCAAGCAGTTAAATATCTTCATATCATCATACTTGGGGAAAAAGATATTGCCAGGGTTTTTTTTCTCAAATGGGTATAATCAGCTTGACTAGCATTTAATAAAAGCTTATTTTGACTAATATTAACAAAAGCTTGGAGGGGGATGGGGGTGGGGGGGAGTCCTTCTTTGAAATTAATTATGCTACCTTTACAGAGGTTTGCTTGAATGGACAGTAGCTACACAGTGAGCTCTCTCTTTTATGCTTTGATATATCCACGAGCTGCTTCTTCCTCAAGCCAAGTGCTTTTACATTTTCTCAGCTCTCCTCCTTCTCTCTAATTAGCACTAACCTTTCAAGTTTCTGCAAGGAGCTGAAGGGGCCTCCTTCATCAAGGAGATATTGCACACAAGTCATTATGAGAGCAAAGATGAACCCACTGAGGTCACCTGTCCCAGCTGCTCCTCTCTGCAGGTCTGGCCTTTTACTTTCTCCATCCCCAACATGGCACACAAGATTTAGTTGTGATCTTGGTCTCCATAGGAGCAACAGTCTCCATAGGAAAATTAGTTCTGTTCTAATTCAAAGCAGGACAAGTATAAAAGATTATTTGAGCTTTCTGTGATGGGAGACGATTCCTGGATTAGCTGATTAATTGCAGCAGCAAAGTGTCTTGCAAAAAACTAAGCCTGTGGGATGCAGAACATTCTGACAGGAAAGAGCTCGGCCCAAAGGCGACACCAGGAATGATTAGCATAGCAATGTGACTTTGTCAGTTCTATAAACCTGCTAGGGCAGGTTGCATTTTGCTCAAAATAAAACCCTAAAAACCAGTTTATTCTTCTCAGATAGGAATTGAGAGCAGTGAAAAACACAGCTGATTGGTGCAGATTGATGGCAGTTGGGATAAGGCAGATGTAACTGGATAAAAAAAATGTTTATGTGAAACATAGTATTTTATACCATACCCACAGTATTAAACCACTATTTTCTGATCTTAAGGCTTTGGGCTGCCTGTAAGGAGATGGCAGGAGTTGGATAGTATGCAAAAAACTCAGCCTCCAGTGTACAGCTATGAGAAATTTCAATATGTATTTTGGTCCTGAATCAAGACAAATACATCAACACAGAGCTTGAGATCAATTTTTTTTCCAAGTGGAAATTCTCAAAAGTTTAGATTAAAAAAACCAAAACAACCAAAACAACAAACCAAGAAACAAACCAACAAAATGCTTTGCCACATTTCACAAAAGAAATAATTTCCATAGTCCACAAGTCAAATGCTTTCACTTCAGGTTTGGAGACACGAGAAGCATTGAGACTCTGTGGTAATGGATGCTGAATAAAATCCTGCAAATGAAAGACAGGGGTCTAAACAAAGTTGTTCTGTGTCCACAGATAGAACTGAGATATTTTTAGGTCTCACTATGGATGCCTCACAAAAAGTAGCATCATCCAAGTGTTACTATAACCACAGACAAAAACAGTGTGTTTTTCACTCCTTCCTCCTTCTCCTCCCCCACTCCCCACCCCCCCAGTTTGGCTCAACTTCCAATTATCTTCAGTGCTCTCTTTCCAATCTCCTGTTTCCCTGCTATTTATTGATTTGTCTTTTACACTCTTCTCCTCCCTTTGGATTTCTTCTCTCCAGTTTTTTGTCCTTTTGTTCTGAATGGAAGTTGGTTTTAACAGCTGTCATTGTCTACTGCCCCAGCCCCAGACTCCAATTACCCTTTGCTTTACCTTCTTGGGCATCCCACACGCCAGCTCAGAAAGAAACAAGCCCATGAGGCAAAACCACTGCTCAGCAGCAGGGAATGCTAGTTCTTCTTTCTGGGGTACCAGTTTTTCATTAGGTCAACGCTAGAATTCACCCAAAGTACACACACCAGCCCAGGATTTCCCTGCCTTTATCACCCATAAAAGAAAACGTGTGCTCTATAGCAGGAGTGGTGAAGGGCCCTTTCTCTGCCAGAGTAATCTGGAAATAAATCCATTAAGTAACACTTTGACCACATGAAGTCATACACAACAAATTCATTTCTTCAGCCTACAAATGCTACCTCTACATATATTCCCTACCACTACAGATCCTACTTGACAAAATTAAATTATCTGAACAGTTTAGTGAGACAACAAAGATTTTATCAACACCCACCATCTGTATTGGTTTTAAAAGAGCAGAAGATTTATAAAACAGCTTCAATCCCAAGTGTTTGCTACATGTGTGAGAACAAATTATTTTCAGACAATAGCCTGAAGGGAATATGGGAGATTTAATCAGAAGAATATTTTTTTCTGCCTGCCTCAGGAAAGCTAAGGAAGACTCACATTTTAATTTTAAAAAGCCCAGATCTCTGAACTGTTTTTATAGTCCTTTTTGTAGCTACTCTCTTGTAAGAGCCATTGCTCTGGGGAAGGGCAGTTGCCTCTGGTGGTTTTATACTAAGGCTTAGTTTGTAAGTTCATAATACCACAAAACTCTTTTTCATTTGTCACTTCTTGGAGGAGTAATGATTCAACTACAAGATACAAAAATTGAGTTTAGGACATCCATGTATCTGTTAATGGTCTTGAAAAGGAGTGTGTGTGAAAAAAATCAGGCACTAGGCCATTTCCTTTCTTGTTTATATAGACAGGAGAGGGTTTTCACCTTTATTTTTAAGAATTCCAGTAAAGCTAGAAGGTATTTTTAGCATGAGATTGCTACCTGGTGCCAACCCTAAATTCTCCTGTAAAGAGAATAATGATGTTGACAGATTAATATGGTTAGAGAAATTGCCAGCTGAATGACTGTCACTGTTGTGGAGGCAATAGCACGTTATAGGTGCAGATGCACTGTCCATCTACCTGCTTTCACTCTGTGATCAGGAAAGGAGTAGCACTTCTGTCTACTAATTTCTTTATCATTTCCACATAAAAGTTATTTCCTTGTTCCAATACCAGCAACAAGGATCAGAAGTGGCTTGTTAACTGCAAATTATGGAGCTGTCCTAGCCCCTTCATCATTAAACTTGCCAGAGTGTTTCAGCTTTGCTTCTGACTACTCTCTCTCCTCAGAAAAACAAGCTATCCAACAGACAGATTGGTCATTAAGTCAACATAGGTCTACAAAACTTGAAGCCAGCTAGTTAAGGGAACTTACATTATTGCAATCTGCAACTAGGGGAAAACATCTCTAAGCCTGTGGAAGGGAAAAAATCATATTGCATTAACTTACTGATTACTGTTAAACTCCCAATTAACTGCAAATTCCTGAAGATTTCTGAGATTTTAAGACACATGTCTGTTCTCAACATCAGTATCAGAGCAGAGAAAGCCCTCATATGAAAAAATCTCTTCTCTGAAGTCTTCTCTTGGCAGTGGAATATTAAGCCAGATTAAAATATATAATTTCTGTGTATTTTCCATTTTCAAAAAATACAGCATCTTTCTTTACTACTCTTTTGTATTGTAGAGAATGAGAATATTTTAAACATTTATTTGAAAACCTACTTGCTGGGTAAGAGTTTCTTTGCAAAAGCAAAAAACGTCCAACCTTTCCAAAGCAGTATTTGAAACATTAAGAAAAAGAGATAGTGACATTGCTTTCACAAGCTGTTTTCTCAGTGAGTGGCATCACTTATGCCAGTGAGACATGAGAAGTCAGGTACATACACAGGTATGTGTTGGAGGGGAGAGACTGACAGATACTCTACTTCTTTTGCAACTTACAGTTCCTTGTGGAAAAGAAAGTAGCAGCAGGTGTCTTTTCTTGCCAAGAACAAGCTCCTCATGATTCCTACCCCCACCATCATCGGAGAATGAAACGACACAATTATATCATCACATACTTTATTTTAAAAGGAAAACAACCCACTTCCCATCTTTCTTCCAGTGTATCATCTCATTTTCTAGTCTTTAACACAGACAGCTACTGCCAGTGGTTAGAATATCTTCTTGATATAGCTACCAAGGTAATATTCATACTACAATACTGGGTTAAAGGGAATAGTTCACCAAAGCAGTGAAAGTAAGATCCTTGGGTGTTCCACAATGTTTTTACTGAAACCTGATCACCCTTATTGAAAACTGGATCTCTTTACTGGAAATAAAGTTTCTGTGACTAAATACATTCAAACTGCATAACACTCAGCTCGCTGCTGAATTATTATTTCAAATAAGCAGGAATGAGGGGTTTGTCACAACAGCAAGAAAGAAAAAAATATCATAAAGTGTAATTAGGAAGTTCTCCAAATTTGGATTTCCCAGTTTATCTGCTGTCAAGGCCAATATCCCAAAGTGCTATTCCGTACCCTATGACATCATGCTCAGCATATAAAGCTGGGTGAGAAGGAGGAAGGGAGGGACATGCAGAATTATGCCATTTCTCTTCCCAAGTAACGGTTCTGCGCGGTGGAGCCCTGCTCTCCTGGGGATGGCTGAGCACCGGCCTACCAATGGGAAATAGTGAATGAATTCTTCATTTAGCTTTGCTTACACACGCAGCTTTTGCTTTACCTATTAAACTGTCTTTATTTCAACCCACGAGATTTCTTATGTTTTTCCTTCCAATCCTCTCCCCCATCCCACCAGCGGGGAGGGAGCGAGCAGCTGTGTGGTGCTTAGCTGCCGGCTGGGGCTAAATCATGACAAGCTCATAATGGGATGATTATAAGGATCAGGTAGCCTAGAGGAAAGAATAAATGCCAAGTATCCTCATGAAAAATTGCAAATAATATTTTCCAGGAATTAATCTTAAAAAAAATAAAAATGAAAAGGCAAGCATGAAAAGCTCTGTCAGCTGATAACAAAGAAGAGACAAATGAGAGGACTGAGACATTGCTACTCGAGTAGTAAGCAAGAAGTGGCAAGGCACAGGCAGCTCTGCAGACTGGAATGTGATGTCCTGCAGGAGCTGTGGTAGTAGCCAATCCCCACAGCCCTTCAGATGCACCATTCCACCTGAACAATGCTCCCACCAATAGCACAGTCAATTAATGCTCTATGTGTGTGTGTATTCTGGGTATGCGCATAACATTTACTACATACATACATGAACACACAAGATACAGGGCAGAATGCTTTTCTGCTATGCCCTAAAACCAGGCACTACAGAAGTGAGAAACTAGGAACAAGGTAGAGTTGACTACATATATTTTTAATACTTGTGGGGAATTGTAATTGAAACACAAGAGCAGACAAGTATTTTAAGTCAATTTGCCACCCTATTCTGTCCCAAGAGCAACAGAAAAGTTGATGTGCTGAAGGCATTCAGCTTAGTATCTGAGAATCAGTCCTTAAACTCTTGCTAATAGTCTATAGCAAGCGACACCTTTAAAGGAAGAATCTCTAGGTCCTGGTCTGGTACATCAACAGATTGATAGCAGATTCTTAGTTGAGTTAATTCATTGGCTATGAGCAGAACTATTCAAGTTCCTTGAAGATTTAAGAAGAGAAAACTGCTATGACCAGAGAATCCTGTCAGAGTCCACCTATGAAATGTGTGAGCCCATTCACTGAAAAATATATATAAAAAATCAGTCAATTATGCACTTCAAAAGTGTAGTGATTCAAAAGTGTAATAAGCAATAGGAACTGTTATTATAAAAGATCAATCAAAATATTCATTTGAGACCATTTTTTACAGAAATAGACATTCTACGTGAGCAATTTTCATGCTTTTGTGAGAAATTTACACTGAACATGTCAACTTTTCCCTAAAAAGAAGTTAAATCTTCAAGGTTTTGCTTGGGTTTTTTTTAGAAAATTGAATTTAAAAAGTAAAGAAAAATTGTACAAAGGCAACTTTTCCACGGGGGGGGTGAATCTTCCTATTACTACAGAAAATAAAACGAGTTGTCTGATCATAATGATGCTCACACTCACGGAAATAATACAAGAAAGCATTTGCCATGCACAGTTTCTGCTTTGCATTGTAATTTATGATTACAAGCCCAGCCACTGAACATCAGTCAGCAAGCTGGACAGGATAAATGTAGAAATCAACCAGTCATTAAGCAATATGGTAATTACACCTCTCATAAATGAAAGATGATCATCCCTTTAGAAAGAACATACAAGGAAAGTAATTTGGCCATCAACTCTTGTCAATATTAGCTATGGTATAGGGCTCTGTAGCATAGTGTAGTACAGCAGAGCTTAGACAGCTAAAGAGCGTGCAAGATCTGTCTTCACACAAAGTAAACTGAGAGATTGAGTCTAAGTCACAAAAAAAACATGCCACACTGTTAACAATAATAATTTTTTAAAAAGATAAAAACTATTATAAAAATCTAACTACCTTCCACAAAGTTCCAAAAGAATTAGTTACCAAATGTGAATATTAATATTTGGAGCTTGTCTAAACAAATAAGACACATTCTTTACAAATTATATTTAGTTACTAACTTTTTGCTTTCACCCCTCTTCTTCCCTCTTTGCTACTGCTTGTTCAAAACTCATCTGGTGATATACATTGTATCCACAAAAAATAAATTAGTCTAAATCATTTCATCTCAGCAAATTAATTGCCTTCCTCTCTGTTGTCTTCACAATGCCTCTGGAACATGCTGAATTATTGAGAAAGGTCAGCTCATTTGCAACAAGATTCTTATTCTGCCAAATAAACCTGTCTGACACTAGAAATAGGAGGAAGGTTTTGTGACTTAGTACACAAAAAAAGCAATTGGGTTTTCTGAAAGGAGTGGCATACACAGGAAAGGTTGGGAAAAAATTACTCACACGTGGCTTCCAACCTTAAAACAATGCTTTGTTGATGTAACTGGTAATCTCAGAGCACTTTATAAAGGAGGTTAGGAGGATGGGAATTCTGAAGTTGAGAGAGGAACTCGTTTCTCCAAGCTGGGCTGTGCCATAGCCAAACAAGAACACAGGTCTCCACAGACCCAGTTCAATGCTCTGAACGTTCAGCAACCGATTGTCTTTTGCCTGTCTGCTCTGGGAAAAATTATAAGAACATACTTTTCCTTACTTAGTTCCTCAAGGGACATGGTTGAGTGGTGGACCTGGCAGTGCTGGGTTAACAGTTGGACTTGATGATCCTGAAGGTCTCTTCCAACCAGAACAATTCTAAGTGCCTTTTCTATTGACTTTAGTGGACTCAGAAACAGGCCCACAGAAATTTCAGGTGGCAACAGCAGCTACGCATTGGTTTCAAGACTGGAGGTTCAGAACCTGCAAGATCTAGTAAAACCCAGCCTTTTCACCTCTGATTTATGTGACATAATTCTGTTGTTGAATGCAACTTTAAAAAAAATAATTATTAAAGCTATTTAAAAGAAAAACAGAATATAGGTAAACACATATGAGTGTACATATATATATGTAAGCTGCTAGTTCATCTCACCTATGAGATTTCACAGCCACTTGAGCAGTTGGAGAAGGATGAAAAGGCAGAGCCACCTGGAATTACAATTGCAAATAATTTGTCTCCCACTTGAGAAAATAAAGAATGTACGGCAGCTAGAAAAAAATATTAATTCAGGGAAGACTTCACACTAATTTGTGTCAGCAACCGCAAGAAAGAATGTAAAGAGGAAAAGAATAGCAGCAGAAAAGAAGACTAATCACAATAGTCCAAGAAAATGTTTATTATATTGCATCTCATTTCACTCTGCCTTTACCTCCTCTCCAGATATACTGCTCTCAGGTAGAAGAACCACTTGAATCAATCCACTTAATTTTTTCCAAAAAATTGCTAGGATCACACTTTGTATAATGTATTTTCCTCTCAAAGCCCTCACTGACCAAGGAAGCAAATGAATAAGAATTATTTTTCACAGAAATTGTGCCCTACAAATTACATTTTGCCACCGCTATTCAACCCCTTCCGTCACATCCTGTGTGCAGCAGCTAAAAACCAGAAGGCTAAGCTATGCTGGTAATAATGGAAACCAAGTGTATTTAACCTCTCAGGAGGATCAGAAGATGAAAGTCTCAATGGCTGGAGAAATCCTGCTGATTCTTTCTTCATCAAAGAATAATGAAAATGTTCACATAAAAAATAATTTGTAAATATTATCTATAATTCAGAATAGTCTTCATTTGTATTCAGTGTTAATTTCCCATAACTCATCCCTAGACTTACTTTATTCTAGAAGTAGTTTCAGTGAGGTTGCACCTCAGCATCATATTCTAGAAGAAATCTTCTCTCTGATCAGTCCTTTGGCTCCAATTGTCCCCACCCTTCTGGCCCCCTCTAGCCACGATGAAGAGCCACATACAATATTTCTAGAGTCAGGAGTTGAGTGTCCAAGTTTTTTGCTATAACTAGTCAGTCCAGTATTCCTCACTCACTGGAATCACCATTTGAATTCTTTCAACACTCAAACTCACGGGAATTTTCTTTGCCACAGTTAATTCAACTTGTTACTTGTATTTTACCTGTGATTTAGATCATTTAATACAAGTCAGACCTCTTTGCCCAGGTATGGGATTCTCTCAGTCTATCCCACTGGCCTATTTTGGACAATGTGATACAAGGAGCCCCAGCTACTCTCCTCTGGACAGCACCTCAGTGATACTATCAGGAGAATGCACCTGATTTACTCAACTGCTTTGTCTTCACTGCCTTTTCAAAGTCCCCTCTATATGTGCCCAAAAGACAAAGAAATCTATCCTGCAGCTCGCTGGGGAGCTAACTTAAAGGGCAGTGTGACCCATGTAGCACTACTACAGCCTCTGCTGACTCTGCTCCTCGCTCTCTTGAGAACACTGCACAAAGCCTACCAGGGAAAGGGCGTGTGGACTACTATTGCCTTCTTCATAGCTGCCTCCAGGGCGGGGATGAAAGAAGATTCAGGTTGAAGATCTAGGACTCAAAATGGAACTGTGGGATTAACTCCAGTGGTTTTCCTGTGACAAGGACCGACAGTGCATGGGTGGGTTCTAGACATACTGTAGCAACAAGTGTTTTTCAGCAGAGCTGCTAAGCCGGGGGTGGGCTGCTGCTTGGGATGGTGTAAGCTGGTAAGAACTGAGAAGCATGTAGAAATAGCACAGTGGAATGTGCTGCCCAGGGAGGCGGTTGAGGCCCCATCCCTGGAGATATTCAAGGTGAGGTTGGACAAGGCTCTGAGCAGCCTGGCCTAGTTGAGGGTATCCCTGCTCACTGTAGGGGGGCTGGACTAGATGACCTTGGGAGGTCCCTTCCAGCCCAAGCCATTCCATGATTCTATGAAATGGCCACAATTGCAGTCATTCAAATTAAAACTGCAACGAAGACCTGACAATTAAAGTGCAGACACTGCTTCCACTGGGTAAATACAGCAGGGAGGAAGGGGAACACAGGAATATTTGATTTTTGTATGAAGCCTTTGTTTAAAAAAAATGTAGAATGTGTCATTGCTGATAGGGGTATTGAGTAGCTCCCACTGCTGTGATACAGTTCAAATCTCTGCTGATGACAAGTAGTAGCTCTAAATTGTTGAAGCATGGAGCAGATCAGCACTAAAACACATTTTCTCCCTGAAGACTGCAGCCTATTGAATAACAAAGGTTTGTTAGCTGAAGTCCCTTGCAATCAACCCTTGCATAAAGCATGCATTCCCAATGCCAGCTGTTGTTAACATATTAACAAGAAAACTGATTTCTTGGATGTGAAAACATCAGGTGTTAAATGTCCTCATTTATCATTCTCTATCAGTATAGAAATCGCTGCATATAAAAATACTGCTTGCTCCAAATAATAATAGTATTTAGCGTGGAATAAATGCAAATAAGTTAGAAGAACTAGAAATTATTTTTTTTCAAAGACACAAATAAAACAAACCCCTGCCATTTTACCCATGTTTAAGGACATCTACATTTAGGGCTACATAGAGTTTCAACAAAAATCAGTGTCTGCTGAACATGAGAATGGCTTTACAGACACAAAAGTTAGTGTTGTAAAAAAAAGATAGCCACATTTTAATTTTATAAATGCTTCTTGATTTCTACTACATATTAAAGATTTAAAAGTGAAATTAGAGAGCAGCAGGATGTATTTATTTATCTGAAAGAGGTCACTATTCCAAATCTGTAGTTAACAGAATGATTAAAAGGAAAGCATGTACTAAATGAAACAACAGCAGCAAAAAAAAAGCAGATCTGAATTCATCTGGAATAAATTAATCTGGAAACATCCTTAATAAAAAGCAGTCTCAGCCCTGGGATCTTCAACTAAGCCAGCTAATTACCCCTGCAAAGCCCGGGCAAAAAGACTATTTAAAAAGGAAGTTCAGTAATGAAACTTAAAGAAAAGCAATATAAAACAAATCTGTCAACAGAAATGAGATGAGAATTCATTTTCCCCATGCACTTCCCACAGCTCCTGAAAGTGCCTGCTGCTGGCAATGAATGAAATAAAAGGGGAGGAGAGAGAACAGAGAAAAAGAGGTGTTATCTTACCAGCGAGCGGATGGAGCTTATCACTCCACTCCCTTCATGACGCTGGGAACTCACAAGCCTATAAAATGTGCCTTGGCTCCCAGTCCCCTTCTCCTTCAGCAAAACCAAAAGCAAGAGGAGTGGGATGCTGTTCTACCCAGAGGTAGCTCTCCTGACTCAGCTGGTACAGCATTTCTAACAGTTTGAACAGCATAGCCAAAGCTTTTTCTGACAGATCTCTCCTTCCCAGTACCTGCTGTGCTGCCTTACTTCCTTTTTTTCTTTCTTTCTCTCCTCTTCTTATCTGTCGGTGGGGATTTTGGAGAGTTGGGAGAGGGAGGTGGGAGAGGCTCATCATTTCTGGAAGAGAGGAGAGGAACATCCAAGATGACTTCTGTCCCCGCAGCCAACTGGAACATGAGCATGAGCAGCAGGTGGAATATGAGCCTGGCTGCAGCAGGTGATCCCTGGGGACAGATATTGGGAGTGCCAGCTGGAAACGCTTCTCCCCCCGTGGCATCCCCAGCAGCCAACTTCTCCAATCAGTTTGTGCAACCTTCCTGGCGCATCGCCCTGTGGTCCCTGGCTTATGGTGCTGTGGTGGCAGTGGCCGTTTTTGGAAATCTCATTGTCATCTGGATTATCCTGGCTCACAAGCGCATGAGGACAGTGACCAACTACTTCCTGGTGAACCTGGCCTTCTCCGATGCCTCCATGGCTGCTTTCAATACTCTCATCAACTTCATCTACGCCCTGCACAGCGAGTGGTACTTTGGAGAGGCTTACTGCCGCTTCCACAACTTCTTCCCAATCACAGCTGTCTTCGCCAGCATCTACTCCATGACAGCAATAGCTGTGGACAGGTGAGAAAAGAGAGGAAAAGCTCAGGGATGAGAGACTGAGGTCAGGTTCTGTGCCAAAATAAAATACATAGATAACAATCACCAAGTGATGAGAGGCAGAGCCTTCCACAGTTCACTGATTGTGCTCCTCTGTACTGCTTTTAAGATCTCTCCCTAACACTGTTTTTCTCCTCATCTTTGCTCTTTTTCCTTCAGCCTTTCATTGGTTTTACTCTCCTGCTTTCTTCTACAACAAATGCTTCCTCTCTCTGTTTGACTTCAGCAGCTCTCTGTGCTCCAGCTTTTAAAACTCATTCTGTAAGAGCAGACATTGCTCAGGGTTTTCTTCCTTACCTGTGAAATAGCATCTGTGCCTCAGCTGATGTAATCTAATTCATTCTGACAAGGACTTGGGCAGGTTGTGCATGAAGGGAGAGGATTTCAAATTTCCCTCCTCTTTCTATTTCTGCAGCTGGTGGAGGCATTTGCCTCCTCCTCAGAAATCACTTCAGACTCTGTTCTTAAAAGCTCTCTTCACAGACAGCTCCGAGCTGCTTGCTTCCTTCCGATTTTAACTAATGAGACTATTTACATTGCCATCTGTGCATATCCAGAGGTCTGATAAGAACATGGTTTCAAAGTGCTTGATTTTTTTGTGATTACTTGCAGGAAAACAAGCCTTTGTGATTGTGAAAGAAAACAGGACAGGGGAAAACTTTACCTTGACAATAACGGACTAGGACTGCTGTAGTCTCTACAGAGTAAAGGGGAGATGTAGTTGTCAGATTTCCAACAGAGATGCTTTGATGGACCACCTTTCTCAGAAGGTGCTGTAAGTCTCTCCTAGGAAATGCTCCTTTCTTTATGATCATTTTCACATTTGCTGTACTAGGGAGACAACTTACCCCACGCTTTAGAAATCAAATACCTGGATTTTCATTCAGAAAAACAGATCACTTTGTACTTCAGATCTTTTATTCCTTTTACCAATGCCCTGAAATTACTCACAAAACTCCTAATGGCATTATGCATCTTGCCTTAATTAACTTGGTAGAACTGCAGGAATTTCTGGTGATGGTAGTTAAGATTTTATAAGGTTCAATCCATCTTCTGAAATATTATTTCTCATTTTCAAGTGCAAAGATTGGGAAACAAATTGTATGTTTTGTCTGTGCTGTGGACAAGTTCATAATAATGCTTTTCTGTTGGCTCTATTAATTGCAAATTTGAGGTGGCATTTTCAACCAGATGCATTTCTGGTCCATAAAGCTAAAAATGAAAGAGAAAATGAGTTTCCTAGCATCTTCTACATCTCTGCT
The DNA here is from genome assembly GCA_024336885.1 of Actenoides hombroni. Classification (NCBI taxonomy): domain Eukaryota; kingdom Metazoa; phylum Chordata; class Aves; order Coraciiformes; family Alcedinidae; genus Actenoides; species Actenoides hombroni. The sequence goes on from WUAM01000431.1 coordinate 117,679,917, forward strand.
CTGGGGATGGGTGAAGACAGGAGGAAAACAGTACACTTCCCTCCTCCCAGTGACTGATCATCTTTTCAACTGTTACTTCCCATTAATAATGGAGGAGGTAGCATAAAGGCAGCGATAGTATCTTTAGCCAGGCAAAGATTTCTTCCATTGTCAGTTTGGGTTTAGCTTAAGATTCTCATCAAGCTTGAGGTTTTCAGAAAGATAAAAGGGTTTTAGTTGATGCTGAGGATTTAACTGTAGTTGTTGCAGCCGATCAGGTCATTAGTCAAGCAGTTAGGAGGATGCTCTGAGTAAGGTTTTTTGATTTTTCTGACAAAAACACCCACAGAGATGTAGTACCTTGAAAGTTCCTAAATTTATGCTAGGAAACTGGGAATGAAGGTGATTACAGTTCCTTGGGAATCCAAAGGGTGCATTTCCAGAGTGAGTGAAGAATAGCTCTGCTCCACACTGACTGAAGTGCAATGCTCAGATACAAATATATTGGAAACGTTTCCTTAGGTTAGCAATGTGAGATGCTGGTGCTCAAAAGTGAGTCAATTACTAGTGTTATTGACTCGACCTATTTCTTGTCTGAAAATCACCTGAGGAAATCACAATTTCCACCCCACCACATGTCCAAGCTCACCTGCCCCCAAAGGAAATCAAAATCTTCCCTTGGGGGGGGGGGCAGCAAACAATACTGCAGCTCTGTTTAGATGAGGTCTCTGCAGCACCAAGGAGCATCATGTAAAACAAACAGTCTATTCCCCCTTCTGTATTCACACTGCTATTCCTTTTGTATCAAATCAGTACCTTTAACCACTTTCTGGCTACCTGTGCAGAACAATTCTGCAGAGTCAAAAGGAAAACTGAGGGTCAGAGTGAATCCCAAGGAAGGTCCTTGGCTGTACAGACTGTCCTGTTCCAGGGCACAGATCTGCTAGGTGGACATTTTTTAAAACTTTGTTTCCCATTTGCCTTCTGTAAAAGTTCAGCCACTGCTTCAGACAGGACACTCTGCTTTAGTTTTGACCCAGATGAGTTTCATCCTTACACATTCATGTTCATTTAAAAAAAATAATTAAAAAAAAAAAAGATAGGATCATATCAGATGATTTGTCAGAAGAAATTGTTAACACCCTAAAATACTGAAAGGTCATGGGTTGCAACTCCCTAAAAAGTATGTGTGGTATGCTCCATCGATCATTGCAGAGCATCCAGATGTTCAGAGAGTACCAATGAGTCACTGTGTTTCTAGCCATCACTAAGCAGAGGTCCCAGACAGTACATCTTTCCTTCCACATCTGATCACACAGAAATCACTGATATCTTCTATTATTATTGTGTTATCTGCTACCACAGCCTTCTAATTTCTTTTGGCATGTCACCATTCTTACTCTGAATTAACTGAGTGTATAATCCCAAAGTTTATCTTTTCAGAGTCATGCTTAGAGCTTCAAACCAAAAAATTCTGTATTACTCATGAATACATTTGTTTTACTTGACTTGATTTTAAACTATATTTAACAGTCAGTTTTATTCCCGCTCTTGTATAATCTCCTCTCTTTTTTTATGAACCTTAATATTAGTGCTACATTCCTCCTACCTAGGCTCTATTGTGCCTATTACACCAATATCCTTATTCAAAACTTGCTGTTCTAGTTTCCCTCCTCCTTTCTCAGACTTCTAATATGTCTACAGAAGCACATATATACTGGATCGCTTTCGGTTTTTCTTTGACATTGTTCAGTTACACATAGCTGTTAATAACCCCTCTATACACTCATTAGATTCCAGAATAAGTAATATGATACAGGCTTGTAACACAAGAGAGTTATGAGGCATAAATTTGATTCAATTTATCAAATGAAACCTAAATTCATCATGTGTACACACTCAGATCTTCAAAATATCACTTAGGCTCTTAATTCTCTTCAAGTACATGCTGTAAGAGCAGTTATTATTGTCACAAAGTAGTACCACAGCTCTGTAGATGGATCCGCTACTGAAATTCTGAAGTAGGTAGTTGGCACACTTAAAAATGTATTATATTTCCAGTAGAATACATTTTGGTATCTGTCTCTGCATGAGAGATTCCCGGGACAAACTGCTCAAGTCCTTCATGTACCATCAACATTTTAAACTGGTACTCCTGCCAAACTATACATGACCATCTTTGATGTAAAATAACATCCGAATTGGGAGTTAAGTACCTGTTACCACTCTTGTGTGCTCAGAAGTATGCACTGAAGTACAGGGAAATGTGTATGTGAAAAACCAATCCCAAAGGTATCTACCAGGGTAGGATAAGGCGTGCACAGGGCTCGACCCCACGTCGTGGCTCACAGGGCAGTGGCAGCAGCAATAGGTGCACACCAAGATGAGGTATTCTTCTGGTGCTTGCATCCTTGCACATGTGCTCGGCTCACCAGAGAGGCAGAGGAGGTTGAAGCAATGGCAGGCAGGACCCCTGCATCGCCCGGCCTGCTGCCGTTCCCCTCAGAGCTCAGCCCAAACAGAACTGCAGCCTTTGGCCTGGCTCTCGCTTCCCCAACTCCGTTTTATCAAACCAAATGGTTTCCATGTAAAAGGAGGGAATTTGCACTGAAGGCTGAGGAGAGAGAGATGAACACAGGAAGGAGAAAAACAAAAAGCTAGGCGGATTTTTTTTTTTCCAGGTTTCTTGTGCTTTAGAGCCTGTTTTCCCCAGAGAGACCCCCACTTCACATCTGAGAATATTTTCATCCAAAGAAATGGATAAAGGGAGTTTCTGGAAACTCCCTATGCTGTTTTTTCCACAAGATGCCATTTTATTGTTAGTTAGATCTACCTGCCTCTGGTGTCACGTAACTACACAAAAGGTACCTACCTCACCCCCAGATTAAAGTTCAATACAGCTTTGTTTCCAAACTAATGGATGACTTCACAATCATGACATCAATCAGTCAGCCTTGGTCACTGCATATTACGAAGGGAAAAATGTAGAGATATGCCTTAAAAATTATTAGTATTATTACTTTGCCAGTCAAGATATAGAATTCAAATAGGAAATCCCTTTCCCATATCTCTGTGTTCCCCAAATCTGCATTTTAAGGTGAAGCACATCATACTTCTGGAGTCCAGCATCTAGGCTGCTCTCTGAAAAATACTAGTCTTCAGAACTGGAGAGAAAAAGTGAAACAAGAGACCATTAAGGGTTCAAAAATCAAGAGGTGAAACATAAAGGACTCTTTATGCCTTGGAACCTTAAAATTATTTTCTTGGGTTTACAATTCTCTCTTTTTCCTGAGGAAAGTGGTGAAATAGTTTCTGCAGAACAACCTGATGCAACAGCTACAAGATTCAGACTGTCAGAGACATAGGAAAAATAAACCATTTCTTGCTATGGTACAAACTCATAATGATCAGGCAAAAAGACAAAAATCTTTGGGGCTTTGGTCAAAAATTCATGATGGTGTTGTGTTATTGATAATATACTGAGAGAGTTTGGAAACAAATATAGGCATAACAGCTATTTTTTCTTCTTTGTTTTGCACTGAGTAAATATTATATTTAACAAGCTGCTTTCAAAAGATGCAGTAAAAAAAAAAAAAAAAGAGGTTGATAAGCCAATACCTCAAGCAGTATAAGCAACATTTACAACAGTGACTAGCCCCAAGTCTTCTTGTTCAAGGCAGGAAACAACATCTGACAAATTTGAACCGTCTGTTCAAATGAAAAGTTCATCTTAGACAGTCTTAGCCTTAAAATACATTTCTCAGTGCCCTTATTTATAGCTTAAAAACTATTAAATGATGTATCTGTGGTTTACCATGTAATGTAGCCTGCAGTACATTTTCAAAGACAGCCAAGGGTTGGTGTTTATTTTGTTTATTCGTTTTTCCTTGAATATTATTGGCTATATGTATCCAGTTTTAACTGATTTACCAACCAGGAGACAAATTTGTATCATTCACACATTTGTGTTTACCTAAAATAAAATCCTTTCAAAACAAAGCAAGGCATTGGATGCCAGTCCTGATTTCAGAAAAACTGCAGCAGTGCCTCCTGCTCAAAGCACGACAGCCATTCGCCACGAGCAGCACGTGTGTGCCTGCGGAAATCAACGCCACGTTACCCCTCTGGGATGTTGCCCGCTGGTCTCTCAAATGTGCAATGTGGTGTTGATCTATCATGATGTCATACACCCACTCTGTGCTGTTAGCTCTAAGGTGATCATGTATAACCGTAACCTTGTTCACCACAGATCCTTCAGCCACCCAAACCAGCCTTATTCAATAGTCAGAGATAGTCCTGCAAGAGACAGACTCTTCCTGCAGAGACAGACTAAATGAATGGAGACCTCTCCCACAAAAGGCAGATCCTTGCACTAATAGGTAAGAGATGAAGATTAAAGAATGACAAAGTTAAAAATCTGGATTTCTTCATACAAAAGATGCCTCAAATCTCATAGTCCATTCAATCTTCTTTAGCCTATCTACACCTTACAGAGAGCTTCTGCAGGATCTTCCACAAAAATGTTTTAAATAACATCAGGAAATCATAGCAATTTCCCTAGCAAAGTTTCTTAATTAACAGTTGGTTCCAAATACAAAGTTTGAAAACCAGCTGCTGTTTTAAGGCAGTGACAGCCTCTGTGTGTTCACTCTGCTGTCTGCTGTTGACGAGCCACTTACACACAAGCGTTACAATTTTCTCGCAGTCTCCTCCTTCGTCAAGTCCCAATTTCCAGTCACAATCTGGGGCTGAATTGATTACTTTTTTCCTCATTTGAGTTTATAAACATGCTGTAAACAGGTGAAACAAATCACTTTGGATGATTAAAGGCTTCCAACTGTGCCTCCAGATGGGCATTTGTAGGATCCAATTTGGAACATTGCTTTGTTTTAAAATGTCTTGTGTATTTTTGCTACAATTTCCTAAATGATGTCTGAAAGAGGGAAGATTTTCTTGCCTGCATTAGTCAGTTTATGCTGGTTTACAAAAAGATAAATTGGGATTTTTTTTTTATGTATATATTTGCTACTGTTGGGACCATAATAGACAAACTTCAGAAGCTTCTATAGTACTTACCAGCTATTTGTCTCTTATGTGATTTGCAAACTGTAACAGAGCTACATGAGCTACATTATGCTGTCATTCTGACCACTGGCTTAAAGAGTTTATCAAGGTTATTCAAAGGAGAATTGTCTTTATGATAATTTCAGAGAAAACAAATTTTCTTGATTTGCTGAACCCAAGAAACAAGTACCAAACAGTAAATGGTAGACTCCAGCCAAACTGAGCAGTTCTGATGGAAACTAGATCTGTTCTGACCCCAGAAGAGAAGAGTCTTGAAGGAAAAGGGCACAAGCAACCACAACACGATGCACCATTTCATCTTGCAGCCTGACTGATCTCTCATTAAGTTCAATGGAAAGACTCTTGCTGACTTCAGTAGAATTAGCTACAGACAAAGACTAACACAAGCCAAAGCGGGAAGAAAAGCGATGGCAATGGGATATAGCACGGTCCCAGCAAACAAAATCACATGATAATGATTCATGGTGAAACTAAAGTGCTATCTAAAAATGCTTTTGAGTAATACATAGAAAACATGATGCAGATGTTGAATAATCCACATTCTTGCATCTCTACCTGCACGTATGTCCATCCCTAAATTTATAAATGTGCATGATATTCCATCTTATAATTATCTTGCCAGTGTTGGTGTTTATGTTGAATGGAGTAATAGTGGTTTCTGCTTGTTATGATAAATGAGCATAACGAGTTCATTCTTTTTAGTTGATATGTAATTTAGATTCAGCATCCCCACTTCGTTGTGTAGAACAAATTATCTGTGGCATTGTCAGCAGCTCCCACTGGAATGAGAAAGCATTACAAGTCCGATACTGAAATCAAACGACCCCAGTGAGAATTCGGAGCCCTTTGTTTGGCAGAGGTCCTATTGCTCCAGCCTGGTGACTGACTGAACCGTAAATGTCCAAAGACTGCAAAGCCAACTGGCACAGCATCCCACTGAATGATGTCTGTGTGACTACAGAACACTGTTCAGCAGCGTAACTAGCCTTCAGTTGCCTGTACCCATTATAAATCCTCCTTCAGCTCAAATACCTACCATCTTCTAGTGCCCTTAAGAGACAGAGGTGTGGGGAAGTCCAGTGTCTGTGTATGAATGAAGAGTGGAGAAGCAGAACAGTCATTAAGACACATGACTAAGAGCAACATATATATCCATCTGACAGACTGTTGCCAGCTATAGGTAACTGGAACATATAGGGGCAATAAACTGCATCAAACATACACTTTATCCCATACTCAGCCTCCTCACCTCGATAATTTTCTGAGAAATACCTAAGCATGGAACCTCTAGCCTGTGCTAGCAGGAGCTTTCATTCCTGATGGAAATACCTTGGCCAAAATGGACAGAGATTAAAGGCAAGGGCCAGCGGAAAAATCAGCTACTGCTCCTTCAGATTGAGGCTAGAGAGACAAACAACTTACCACCCTTAGGTACCAGTAATGGCAAGATAACATTTCCAGCAAACAAAATTCTAGACAGAAGTGGCTAAGCCTCCTCTGCAAACGACAACTAATACAGCACAGGAATGAATTAATTCTCTTCTGGGCTTATTCTGGCTGCAGAGATTAACATTCAAATACAGCCCAAATATGAAGGTGTTTTTTAACCTGCAAATGAGTGTTGTTCCACATTTTCCACTATCCTTAGTTATGGCAATGATGACTTCTCTGGGAAAATGCTACCAAATTTACATGACAAATTTCAGTGTAACAATCGCAGCTATAAAGCAATATCTCACTATGTTAATTAAGTAATTTTGTTGCTAAGAAAAGCCACTTAAGGAACAAGTTAGGTACTTCATGTAATTGTTAGTGTTCTGGCAAATTAGAATAAATTAGATTTCTTATCAAATACTCAGTAGCAGAGAGCTGTCAATAGTCTCTGGTGAGCTAAGTCCTTCCTGCACAAAGGCATTACTGAGGGAATGGTCAAGTCTCCTCCACCTCCTCTTCACCCTGTTTGTTAGAATGACTGCCAGCTACACTTTTGTAATCTGTCTTGGGCAAAAATTAAGCTCAGATTTCAACAGGAAAGACAAGTAGCCTGCTTTTCATCTGATTGTTGTCCTTTGACTTACTCAGACAGCCAATAGTTAACATTTCCATCAGTACATCTGGATGACTCATTTCACACAAACAATCCACATCTTTAATGGGTAGTCACCAGACAGGGATATAAACCAAGAGAAATTTATCTTAGGCAAAGAGAATTACTGCTGATGCCTATTGGGAATATATAACTGGGTATAAGAATATTGTGAAAGTAATGGAAATCTGACAACAGCATATAAAATAATTTATTTTTGAGGACAAGATACACTCATATTTCATAATGAGTATATAATACCAAAAGCACCAGTTCAGCTGAAATAAACAAAAAGCAGGTAAAGGAGAGGGGAACTAATTACCTTGTGGGAAAAAATATCTAAGTGCAATAAAACTAATGCAAAATGAATAGGCCTGAAATTCTAGATATGGAAATTGATGATTCAGAACTGAAATTGGTTTAGATCACTCTGTTTCTGACAGCATTTATATGTTTTAAAGTTATTGTGTCTACTAGAGGCTGAGTACCACTATGATGGCAGATGTTGGATTTATCACCTATTTGATAGTTAACTATAAATGGAGCTATTTTTGCTAAAACAAACCATCTGTTCCATAATTACCTATCTCTATCAAGTATCAAATTTCCAAAAAGTAGGAATATCTTGCTTTACATTTGTTTGCCACAGCAGGTAAATACAGATGCAGAGAATTACTTGCACAAATTCTTACCAATAGCATTGTCTTCTGAATATTATTATTGTCTTGTAGTTTATGTCAGTACCTAAAAATCTTGGGCAAGTCTGCCTAGAACCTAGGTATGTACTGTAACAATTAGGACGTGTTGCACCTTTCTTCATTTAAAATTAGTACTACTCTTCTAATTGCAGTAGAACAGATCTTACTCATCCAAAAAAGGACTGATTCAAACCAATGGCAGCTTATTCACTGATTTCAATGGATTTCAAATCAAATCCTGCCTGGATTTGGAAGCACAGGCACAAGCAGTCACCTACAGTATAAGGAAGCGTACCATCATCTTAATTCAAGGCAGAAGATGAGAGCACAGAAAATAAATATCATGAATGGCTTTGAAATTGTCTATTTATGAATGTTGAAAGGACAAACAGACAAGGATAGTAACAGTATTTGCATATTAGTGTCCCTTTGGGACAGTATCTACTGATTTATGCTTGCTTACTTACAACATAATTCATTCTCTGTGAGTGTAAACTGATTTTATAACTTCTAAGCCCCACAGCAACACCAAATGTCTAACAATAACATAAGATCTACAAATGCTGATGAGACAAACTTTTTCCACAGTCCTGCCATACGATGCCTATTGCTGCCTATGGAATTTTCCATATAGAAAATCACCTCTGAATCTATCCCTATCCATCTTAATGTGAGGTAGAAAAGTAGAGAAAAAATAGGTGAAGAGCCATAGTACCTCTTTTACTTGCTGCAATTCCTTTGGAAGGCAAAAACGACACAAAGAGTAAGCAATACTGAGAATATTTTCTCTATATATGTAGGCTGGAGTAGGTGTGGTACTTTCTAACTGTATTTACAACCTGAAACAGACAGGTATACAAGGGCAGTTACCAGGCATGAAGACTGGAGACCTACAATAGAAACATAGGGGACCTTTAGGAAACCACTGATATACTCCAATAATCTGGTCAAAGGTTATCAGAAAGAGTGAAAGTAAATGGGCCATAATTATTCTTTGGCAATGAGTTTGCTTCTTCCAGAATTAGTACTAATCCCTCTGACTGATGACAAACTGTTGAAACTGATCCAGACATTCTAGAAATTGGGAAAGCTCTCATTAGCAGAACATTCAAGCTGGTTTTCATATTCATCCCAGTTTCCTATCTGCTTCAGGTGTTTTCGTAGAATATGTAAAAAGAAATACCACAAGGCAACACCGAAAAGAATATATTAATTTTGTTAGTTTCCTTTTTACTTGCACTGGTTATTCCTGAGGAGCTCCTAAATCATTGCTATTGTCATTCTGATTTCAGAAAAGCAATGTTTTGGGAAAGACAGTACAGAACATCAATGCTACCAATGACTGCAGAAGGGCAGATCTTCAGTTTCCTGAATAAGCACAGATACACTGAATACATCCATGGAAATGTCTTGATTTAAATTGCTGATCTGTTAACTCCTACATCAACTCACAAAGAGCATTGTGTTTCAGTCATGAGTAAAAGGACTTTTTAATATTCTTTGGGAACTCTCTGGATCTGAAGCAAAATATTAAAAAGCATTTCCTTGCATTGCTTTGGAAACCATTAGGATGTCCAATTAAAGAACATGTAGTTAGTTATTCCATATGCTACATCTGTAACACACTATAGACACATACATATAGCCAATATCTCCCTGGTTTTACAGCAGTTTAAGAATTTCTTTAAATGTGATTCTGGCTGATACTTATCGGCGTTCTCCCCGACACTGGAAGAAATTTTGAACACTGCTCCTATTTAATTATTATGATTAATGATTTCGCAAGTCCTTACTTGGTCATTGTTAAATGAAACAAAATTGTGTGATTAGGGAAGCTGGTGGAAAATACATTAATCCAGGGTTTAGCTCAGAAATAAACAGAGCAGTTGTACTAAGAAAAATATGGAAAAACACATGAAGCACATGACAGAGTACATAAAAAACAAAATTTGTCTCTCTTGCTCCTTGCATCTATAACAGACTTCAAGAGAGAGAAAACAAAGCTTGTTTTTCTTTTACTGACTGTCTTGATGTCTTCATGTTTCTCTTCTTTCCTCAGCTTTAAATTGTAATTAAACTGTTTAATGGTTTTTTACATGCTCTTCCAAAGTTATCATCTTACCTGGTTTGCCAACACAACTATAGAGCATCAAGAAGAATGCTATCCTACCTGAGAACACAGCAAGCAAGAAAACAAATGAGATGTTTTCATGCTTTATGCACCTATTTCTCTTGGTGCTTCTGTTGCGTCTACATTGCCTGAGGAAAAGCTCATATAGATCCTCTCAATCTCTGTATGAACCATTCGCAGTCTGAAGCTCTTTGGCAGATGATCCAAAGTCAGTCTTTGTCTACTGAAATAAATGCATGCAGACTTACTAGGTTCCTGTACCTTTTGGACAGATGACAAATAATCCTGACAGCTTGGCTGTTAATTTTTTAATTAGAGATAACCCCTGTATTATGTAGCAGAGCAACAGAAGATCCAACTGCCTTGTTGCTTTTCAATCAGGTGGTGCAGTAACAGGATTAACTAACTCCTTGAAAAATAGTTGCTCTACTGGTATACATATGGTTAACCAGGTGACCCACTGCTTTCAAATTAAATGCAGCGAACCTTCTTTTTCTTCCAACACTGCCTTCATGGGAGCTGAACCACCCAAAAAGCACAGAGCCATCAGAATTCCAGGAAAACAAATCTCTCTGCTTTTATCCTTCTCCCAGCCCTAAGCTTCAGTTGATTCTAGATACATCCTAATCTCTGAAGGTTTCTTATGCACAGATTTTTGCTTTCTTTTACAGGTACATGGCCATTATTGATCCCTTGAAACCTAGGCTCTCTGCAACTGCTACCAAGGTGGTCATTGGGAGCATATGGATTTTGGCTTTCCTGTTGGCCTTTCCGCAGTGCCTATACTCCATAACCAAGGTGATGCCTGGGAGAACTCTTTGCTATGTAGCATGGCCAGGTGGTCCAAAACAGCATTTTACGTAAGCTTTTGTTCTTTTAAACTTGTGCATGGTGGTGTCTACACTTGCAATGGACTTGGCAAAAGCTATAGTGTATCATGCAGACACTCTACAGCAGAATAACTTCTTTACTGTGAGGATGACAGAGCCCTGGAACAGGCTGCCCAGAGTCTCCTTCCCTGAAGACTTTCCAAAAAACCAGCCTGGACACAACCCTGTGCAACCTGCTCTAGGTGTACCTGCTTTAGAAGAGTGGGTTGGACTAGATGATCTCAGGAGGTCCCTTCCAACCCCTACCGTTCTGAGATTCTGAAAGTGTAGAATAAACAGTCAATTAAATTGAATATGCCCTATTTGTTCCTCTGGCAGAATTAGGAATAAGATGTTACCTAGCCATAGAAACATTATTTGCCCTTTCATATCTTCACTGTCAGTTAAGAAGAACTCTGTGCCCCAGGCTGAAAGCCTGTTTAACCATACAGCATTGAATCTGACCTTTCGCTCTCTTTCAGGCAGGTGAAAAAGGTGCAGATCGTATATGATTTTTATCACTTTAGGAGCCATGCACAGATATTTCTCTTTAGGGCAGTAAGGTCACTCTGTGACAACCGGGAATTCTTCACCGACCATTCACTGGGATTTTATCTAAAGACAGCATTTAACAAGGAACTAACAGGAGACAAAAGAAGTTATCTTTTTCCCCAGGGCTTACATCAGCAGCAATGACTATGTTGCACATTGGCATCAGATCTGTGTTACCTGTGTGCCAACAAGTCTTCCATGTGAAGTACTTTGGGTAACACAGGACACTTACCAAGGCCTCCTTACCATTTAAATACTTGTTTTTCTCTTTCATTTATGGTCTAGACTAGAGCTTAAAACCCCTAGCTTGCCCTTAAAACACTTTACTGTGCAATGATGAAACCAGTTCAGCTACTTATGGACAAGCACATCTTGTCCCACAGTCACCAATCATAACAACTATAGTAATTTTTAATTCATGGTAGTGCAAGTTCAGAATCAGAACCTGAAACCCCATAAAGTATTTGCATTAAAATGCACATCAACTGCAGTGCAATTCAAGACTTTTCATAAAGACAGTAAAACCACTGAGGATTAGCCAGTCAATATAAAACATGCTTTGTGCTACAGCAGCGCTCTTGGCTTCTTGCAGCCCATTCCATTGGCACAGCTCCTCTGAAAGCACTGATCAGCTGAATGCTTTTCCATTGCAGGTATCATGTCATTGTGATTGTGCTGGTCTACTGCTTTCCACTGCTCGTCATGGGCATCACCTACTCCATAGTGGGAATCACCCTCTGGGGAGGAGAAATACCAGGAGACACATCCAACAAATATCACGAGCAGCTCAAAGCTAAGAGAAAGGTACTGTTCCATTAAACCTCACTAAGTGAATCCTGATAGCATCATCTGTGTGTTGCAAAGTACCACAGTATATTCCTTCAGAAAAAAGTAATTTGAAATAACAGTATGAGAGATCTGCTTCAATGAAAAAATGTGATTAAGTTTGACAAGTTGTCTTCTATGTTCACAAACTGTTCCTTTTGTAACTTTGTTTCATCATTAAGTAGAGGTACTGTTTGGTTTTTAACTTCTTATCCCACATGCAGCAGCATATATTGTGTCTGATATGTAGAAACTAAGCCCAAAAGTTTAGGATTTACAGGGCTAAAATACTGAGTTTTGAACAATAGGCTATCGAGTCATAGGCTCCTCTTAGACCAGATTCTCATCCTACTGAAAGAAAAGTTAATCTTGCTGCATTTTTCTGTAGATGAAGGCCATGTATCTTTGAGATGAGTGCTGATCACCCTGTTCATATTGAATAATTTAGGTTTTAAATCAGTAACTTTGTGAGAAATACACACTGACTTTCCCAGATGAAAATAACTCTTTGCATCTTTAAGTACTGCCTAATCTAACAAGACTGTGGATTGCTTATAAACTATTTAACTATTTCCTGATCAGTTTTCATGTTGTTGCAGTGCCATGAAGTTCTCTTTCTTATAGCATTCATTTTCTTAACCTAACTTTTCTTCTTTAATAAGGCAGCCATTCTGCTTTTTATTTCTGAATTTTTTTCATACTAAAATGCATTTAGCCTTTCAGATTTGAAAAAAACCAAAATGGTACCCAAACATGAACTTCTAACTCACAATAATAATAAGCACCTTTTCAATTGCTCAGTTTTCTTGCTGACAGTAGGAACATATTTGAACAGTGGTTTCTGTTACCAATAGCAGAGTGCAACGAGACAAGAGGAGATCTGCAAATGCTGGAAAGGCTGATTTTTTTTCAGTAGCAAAATGCTAGCCTCTCTCAAGGAAGTAAAATGCAGTTTGACCACTATTATCACTACTATTGCCTTCAAACCGGTCAAAGATTATTTGGAATATGAACAGAGAGAAAATGATGAAAAATCATCATGGAAAACTAACCAAGTGAAATTATTGGACTAATTTCCAGAACTGCTGAAAGCATTTCAAAAGATCAGCATTTCACACTTCAACATTATCCAGAACAACCCAGCATTACCATTACAGTTTTTGCCCTGCATGTTGTCACTTACCCAAAAGTGTATTTTAAGAGTTACATAATTACCTTTCCTACACAGCATAAGCAGAAAAAGATTTCACTGGTCCATTAATTGTGCTATTACCAATAATGCCCTTGCAGCCAGGGGGAAAAGGAAGCAAATATTCAGCAGAGGGTGTTCAGGGTCTGATTGTAAAGACAAACTGAGGAATCACTTTCTGTAATAGACACAGTTCGCAAAAGCAAGTGTGGAAAGAAAATGATTAAAAGCTAACTTGGAGAACCAGGAGATGCTGGAACTTCAACACCTGTTATCATAGAGGCTACGTAAAATAAACATCATAGCATAAAAACTAAAGGTCTCTGAAGAGAAAAATCTGGCTTTTACTATATGCTATGAAGGGTCCAATTAAATCCCTTGAATAGAGCACCTCTTTAGAACTCTGTATATGCAAGAGACAAGGTGTAGCGTTCATAATTAAACGGTTTTAAATGTGAGCGTACCGGAACGCAGGCCTTCAACACATGCAACGAGGGGACTAAATTCTGTGCAAATATATTGTAACTGCATTAGTGACTTTATTGGCAGAGCTTCCTGACAGCTCTTCAGTTCAACTGCTGTGCTCTCCAGCAGGATTTATGAAATAACCGCTATTTGGAGAGATGAATCATAATTAGTTATTCACGTAGATGAAATAATAGACTGGAATCCAACTAAAGCTCTCATTCAGCCTGTCTCTGATAACAGAGCTATCACTCTTCCTTTATTCAAACAAAGAAATCATCTGCTTTTCTTGCTATGTAGCATGCAGATACCTAGACATATGGAAAGCTTGTGCACTTGTAATGAGGGAGAAATATAAAATAGCTGCCTGCATGTCTCACATTATGCAATGATACAGCAAAAAAAAGGATTTTTTTGGATAGGACTGTTTGAAATGGTATTTAATGTTAAGAAGGTAGCAAACAGTTCATGTAAGACCTTTAAAAAAAACTATTTTCCAAGAAAAGAGTTGAAGCTTGAGAAAGCTGTTAGTATTTCAATAGTCTCATCAGTTCATATTGACTGTGCAATGCACTCTGAATCCTCAGAGCAACATCAAGAAACACAGGATTTAAAAAATGTCACACTATGCACTACAGGTTGGGTAACACAGTGTCATACTTAGTATCCTCAAGGGCCAGAGGCTTGAAATCATTAGCAATTCGTGACTGCATGAGACTGCTACCACTATTGTATTTTTTTTTGTGAAGAGCAAATGTCTCAGGGACCGACCAATCTAAATTTGCCTGACATCAGGCCTCTGAACTTGTTAATATTCACTACATGTGGGGGCTTTGCAGCCAACACCTCTTCTTCTTAAAGCTCCTGGCATGAGACTGACTTATGTTCAGCTGAACACATAATTTGTTCTCCTTCAATTCCCATTTTCACAAGACAGAATTATAGGTTCAGTGCTGTCATACATAACTGAAGTTTACAGAGGTGGCTCATAATGTAACTACCAGCTTTCCTAGGCCAAAGTGTTCTTTATATTCAATGCAAATACTTGCTTTCTCCCTGGGAAAGTACCTTTGCTTGATTTTACAATTCTGGGAGTGAGAAGTGAAACAACCTACCCGGTCTAGCATGGAGAAAAAAGGTGTGGAATTCTAACTTGGTATGAATAATATACACCTTCTGCCAAAAACAGGTGCCTGTGTAATTTTTTGGTCCATTGGTAATCCTCTTCTGTAATGGGTTTACTCTTTGACTTTGCAGAGATTGGCAATGAAAATAAAATGGAGAAAATTATAGAAGTATGCTAAAAGAGAAACAACAAAAAGGAAGATGGAGAATTAAACCCTATTTTAAGAACATGTGGTCTCACTGATCTAACAGACATAGTACTATGGGTTAGATATGTGTTATATTGTTTGACTACGTGAAATTTCACACAGCTACAGTTAAATTATCATTTATCCAAAATGCTGATGCATTAGGAGCACGTTGTAGACCAAAGCTTTATTGAGGTGGAACACCACAGTACACTGCACTTCAGTGCAGCCATGCATAAATTTAGCAGGCATTGTTCGGCACATTAAACAACCACGAAGACTACATAATACCAGCCTGAAGGACAACTTACTCCATCTAGGTCCCGTTCTGTACAAGCCACCGCTTTGTTGTCAGTCAACAACCAAAAAAAAATAAAACAAAAAACCCAAAACAGAAATGCTTTTTAAAGATTCTAGTCCTTATGTGGAAATGTCCACTGATTTATTCCTCACGCAGCTGAAGGTATGACAAAATACCACCCATATGCTGTGCTCGTAAGACACCTCTCCTCCACATAAAATACAAAGAATTGTATTGAAAAGTTTCTGAAGCCATTAGCTCTGAATCTCTCTTTGTTTTCCTTATCATACAGTCTAACTTTATGATTCCATACTTTTAAGTTGGTCTCCTCTGAGGTTAGACTCACCTAGTCATCTATCTTAGACTTTGTGAAACTACTCTAGAAATTAAATCCATTTGAAGATTTTGGTACCAATGAGACGTGTCTACTTTTTAAAGTAAAGAAATAACTCAGGGAGAAGGAATTCTCACGAGCTTTTAAAAGCTCCTCCAAAAGCAAGTTTGTCCCTTGTTTGCCAGACGCTGGAAGATGTTGAAATGTGTCCAGAGCTTTCTCCACTTATTCATTGAGTGTCACTTTGTCTCCTTCAATATTAAAATGTTAAATGAAAACAGGACAGGAACCAGCCTCAGGGACCAAGACTTGTCATCACACACCACCCTAACAGAATTTAAATCATATCATTTTAAATCTCCATCTTAAAACCATTGTGCCTTCTGGATTGCTACATCTAATAGAAAATCTTACCACGCCCAGGGTTCCAGTTTCCAGGCTAAATTTATTTATGGACAGCTCTAGTTAAGCCATTATTTTCTGTTAGCTTAATTAACTTCTTGTTATCACTCACTGATGCCACCTCTACAGCCATATCCTCTCCCAGGCTTTATTTATATTCATTACATAAATGTAACAAGTGCTTCTGGTCTTCTTCTATACAACAACATCTGTATGCAACAAGTCACCAAATCCAGACAAGGAATGCCATCAGTGAAGTCTCACCATGGTCCTGCACAGTGGTAATAACAATTTCCTGTCTCTAGTGAAAATGCCTCATCTGGAACATCCTAATATCTCATTTATTCCTTTCATTAAACTGATGAGCTGAACTGCAGTTCCAGTATTGCACTTAAACACTTTTACATTAATTACATGTTGCTATTCATGATAAAACAGGACACAATTTCAGTACACCTTTTTCTGATTTAATCTATAATATTGCAAATGTTCTTTTTAGAAGCGGGGGAGAATTATCACCTACACACAGAGGGGTGTCTGTGTTATGCCTATTGATACCTTCACCTAACAAATTTAATCCTTTAACTCAAGTACTTCATGCTTTACAAGTTTCTGTAGTGTGACACGGTAAACAACCTGTTCAAAGCACCTTTATGGCATTACTCATTTCCTGGGTTGGACAGAAAAGAGTTTCTTTGAATTCTACAGGCTTTGGAGCAGGTTTCCTAGGAAACAGCTTCAGCCACCCTGGCATGGGTCAGCTTATACCTTATTCCACCGGAGTATCAAACCAGTGCAGCAATGATCAGTGTGTTGACCATTACGGTCAGGCAGCGTGGCTACTTTAATGCTTGAAGCAACGCCAAAATGCCTGTACAAAAGCAGAAATAGCAGGTGCTGTCAGGATAATGACACTCCTGATACTTCTTTGCAAGAATAACTGACCAGAGCATCTACTGCCTTTTTACTGACCCAATATTTCCAAAGTGTTCTGTATGTGAGTTACGAGTCTACTTCTAATAATTTCACAACCTTGTACAGCCATTTGTGGAATAACAAAAATAAACTAAGTGCAAAATATAATTTTCAAGCATCACTGACATTAACAGGTTCCTTTCAACTTGATTTAAATTAGACTGGGGGACATTATTTTGTTTGTTTGTTTCTTAGGTGGTAATAAGCACTCTTGCTTCAGCCTTTGAAAAGGTAGAAGTTACTGCTATAGCAAATGCATAATTATGATGGTAATAAAAGAATAGCTTTAACTGCATTTTTTTCTGAATGGAATTTTGCCATGCATTTTAAACAAGTACAGTCCAGGAATAATTCATTTCATGTTCTGGCAACACAATTCTGTTCCCATTAACAGAAAAGAGAAGAAAAGAGTTTTTCAAACTATGTATTAAATAATCTGCATTCTTTCCCATGATGTTCTTTGGCCAAAATTATAGAGGAATATTGTAAACATTAAAATGGTTTCTAATTATATAAATCACTTATAATCACAGGGAATAAACTGAAAATAAAACAATCAAAAGGCTGGCCTTTTTATATGAAATAAGAGCCTGTGCTCCCCTTGTAGATAACCAAAGGTTCAAGAGAGCCATTTCCATTGATAAGAGACACATAAAGCAAACCATGTGTAGGGATACTGCTGCATAGTTCATTGGCATAATTCAGCACAGTCTTATTACACTGTTCAATATAAGGCCTACTTCACAAGAGAAAAAATCATATGTGCCAATCCCTCTGAAGTCTTACATGGAAAATTAAAGCGAGTCTTAAAACACTCTGTCTGCAGCAAGGGATTAAGCAAACTGAAATGGAAAGTAGTTTCTTTCAAGCAACAAAGAAAAAAATGGATGGAAAGTATAAGTCAGAAGAATAAAATGATTTTTGAGCACTGGAATCAACAAGTGCCTTACCTGACAGAAGGACTTCCAAACTCTTGGATTCTTTCTCCTTCTAAATGCACATCTCCTTCAGCTATTAGGAATCTATCCTTTCTATAGGCTAAAAGAGCACAGAAAATCCCTGGACTTCTCAAAATTATACAAAACCCCACAGGACTCAGCATCTCAGAAATCAGTCCTATCTCTGTACTAATACCAGAAGAGTTACCTTGGAATCCTAATCTTCCTGCAAAAGATAGATAGCTTACTCCAGCAAGTGCTGTGGACAACCAAAAGACATAATGGTGTGGTCTTCTCTCCGTCGCTAAGTGCACAAGTGCCACATCTGTCCCCAGGATTGGGAAGTGGATTTACTGATTACATTCTAACATGCTGGGAGAAATACTTTGTGCAATGTTGGTTTGGTATTTTACTTCTTTCAAGAGAGCACTGAGCAGAAAGAGAAATACTTTGACTCCCGGAGATTATCTGTGAACTGTGCTTAAGTTGAACTCGTGGACAAATAATATTCATGAGTAAACAAAGACAATCTTACACTATGTGTGTTTTTAAAGTACGTGCTCCGCATCTCATTCACATTTGCATAGCACCTAGGAGTAAAAGTTCTGAAACTAATGAAGTTACAGTGAGTGGTATCGGTGCAAAAGAATTCAGAAGCCAAATTCCTGACCTTGCAGAAGCAGCAGTACCAAAGATTACTTAGAAAAGCAATAAGGAGTTGCAGAGCAGATTGAAAAGGAAATTATTCCATCGCCCAGGTCTCAGGTATTGATGGCAAATCAATGCCTTACAATGTGAATTGCTATAGCCCGCTAGCAGCAACTGAGCCTCTCAGGAAAGTATATTTTATTCCTAATCTTTCAAGAGCTGTTCTCAATGCTACATCTAAATCAGACTCATTTTTTCTAGCTATTTTTCATGCAAAATAAAAACAGGAGGGGAAAAAACCAGAACCACGTATTTGTTGCTCTTTCCAAGTGTAGCAGAATCTGTTAGCTCCTTTTCGTTTTTACTGCTTGTTCACAACAGAGGCGAATCTGCAAACTCCGGTTCCAATGAACTTAAGTCTCCTTTGTTCTTTTAAATACATTTTTTCTCATTACATACACTTCATTAATGAAAAAATGATTCTTACTCAGAGGAAGGATTTAAAGGAATGAGCAAGACTACAAAGCACATAAATTAACTATTTTTACAGACATAGTTTTTCTTAGACATAGGCAGTACAACCTCATCAGCAGAACACGTTGATGAAAATCGAAACATAAAATGCTTTTGATTTCCCATCATATTCCAATTCTATCCTCAAGACTTGACTAGAAGTTACACAACTGAGAGACTCAGCACAACTCATTTTAACAAAAGCCCTGGAACAGAAGATAACCCAGCCCAACCCTTTCCTCTGGTCATGCTGCCCACAACACAGAGAGATATTGAACAGAGCATCAGGGGAAAACAGTGTCACCGAGATACAGGATGGTGATCTTCTCTGCAATCACACATTTGGGAAAGCTCTCTGGTGAAATGGTGGCAGGAGCAGAGTTAGTGATTAAGCACAACTGAAGTTAGTAATTTTCTGGTTTGCTTGCTTTAGAAATGTTTCCTAACACACAAGTGCAAACTCTTATTAATGAATTCTATGCAATATGGAACAGAAGAGAGAGCAATTTAAAAATTGTGATCTCAAAAAAATAAAGAAGAACAAGCACGTTAGAAAGAAGCAAAATAAAAGAGCTTTGTATTGCCAGAGCCACAGGTCTAAGCACTTAAAAAACCCCTGACAATTAAGGTGCTCATTTATAGTCTGCAGTTGAACCTCCAAAGAGCCACTGGAGGTTTTTTAGTGAAACACGACAGTGTACTGGGAAAAGACAATCACATTTTTGGGGCAAATTCATACTTGGCCTGTTTCACTTATTTTCCCTGTGCCTTAATTGAGTTTAACAGTTTACTGGTACTTACTCATCAAGATTTACACCAAGAAAAATCAAGGTGCCCTGGGTTTATAGACCTTGAAGGCAGTTTCTGTTCATGGTTACTGATGTTATCATGAAACTTAACACTGGAAAGACCAAGGGGACAGACAAGAACCACAGCCAGTGTATCTTCTAAATTGGTGCCAGGTATCAAAAGAAAAATTGCTTTGTTTCCCAGAAGATGATGTGAGTTGAAGATGGCACCACAACATTTATATGTAAAGTGATTTACTTAGGTTAGCTGAAATTTCACAAAAATATCACTCTAAGACAAGTAGGTACAGGAAACTTGCATCTTTGGTTTTTTTCTCTTGGTAAAGCTACAAAGAGTAGGAAATGGCACCCTGTACAAAGTGAACGTAATTGTTGATAGCAATCCCTATTGTTCCTCAGTATTCACAGTACAAATGAACAAGAGACCTCCCAGCACACAGATCTATCATGTGTGGTTCCATTTGACCTAAGAAAAGAATATCTGTTGTGTAAACATGTGACATATGTTGAAAATGGTAGCTGGGCTAGTAGGTAGCATTGCTGAAGAGGAAAAGACAGAAGTGAAAATTTTACATGACTCACAAGTTTTCTACTTGTGTTTCAAGCACAAAACAGACCCCCCTCTTCATCTGTGCTTAATGGAAACTATGGTAGCCAACAGATGTTCTGATGCCTACAGAAAACAACAAATAATGATCACCAGCCAAGGAAACTGTTAGCCTCTGAAATTAATCAGGATATTGCAGTTGATCATTTCCTACAACCTAGTGTTTATTCAAATCACATCTAATAATTGGGGACAAGAAATAGACTTGCAGACCACAACAGATGACACCAGGGCCAATAAAGGACAAAATGAGGTCTCCAAATAAAACATCAAGAACTTATTCCATGATTAGGTGTACAGAAAAAAGTTGTACTTTAATCAAATAGAAGAAAGCAAATATATTACTTTAAATAATCAATACAAATAAAGTTAGAGAAGATTTTAATCTGTTTTCCTTAGGAAAAGGAGGATCTCAAACCAAGAAAAAAAAGAAAATAAACAGCAATTCAGGAAAGTCAGATTAAAAGGAAGATTATAGAAAAGCATATTTATCTTTGCTTTGACCAATAATCAAATGCAAGAAAATTATTAATGGATGTTGAAATGCTAGTCCAAATAAAAAAGGCTAACATACATTATAAAATACTGTTATTCCTTCCTTCTTTCAGGTGGTAAAAATGATGATTGTTGTTGTACTGACATTTGCCATCTGCTGGCTGCCCTACCACATTTACTTCGTAGTTACTGGGATCTATCAACAATTAAATCGGTGGAAATACATTCAGCAAATCTATTTGGCCAGCTTCTGGCTTGCCATGAGCTCTACAATGTACAATCCCATTATCTACTGCTGTCTTAATAAGAGGTAAGAGCTGGTAAGTGTGGGCATGAAAGAGTTGGTATGCATAACCTCAACGAGAATATAAATGGTTTAAACGGGATAAAAGACAATTTTCACTTGAATAGTTTTCAGTTAGTGGGAAAGAAAACAAAAGCTTCCTTTGAGTTTGTCCTTGAAATGAGTCCCCAAAAAGACACAAAAGCACACTTCTATAAAATACTTCAGTGTACTTAAAATTTCAAAGCAAAATTCAGTACTGGGAAATCACCCCTTCCCATTTCCATATGCAAAGTTTAAAATCTATAGCAATTTTTTTTTTTTGGCTTGCAAAATATTAAAACAAAGAAATAAAGACTGTATTGATATACAGTGCAATCTATGTGTTCATTAATTGTATTTCTGGGAGATCAGTCAATTTTCACTGAAAACAAATGTAAATTTTTCTCTGTAGTCATCACTGTGGTAGCGGAACCATTTCTCCAAACAGCTTACAGATGCAATAAACACCATGGCTGACTGCTGGAACAAAACCAAGAGAAGCAAGACAAGTAGAAAGTTTTCAGACCAGGTGAAAAGGTGTTCTTTTTCAGGTTTAAGGGCAAGATAATTGGCTGAGTCAGTGTCCTGTCTGCATGGTGTGCTTTCAGATGAAGCCTTGTTGCTAGCTCTTGCAAGTACAGACTTTCACCAAGCGTCTTTCCTCCCAGGTTCCGAGCTGGCTTCAAGCGAGCTTTCCGCTGGTGCCCCTTCATTGAGGTGTCCAGCTATGATGAGCTGGAGCTCAAGGCAGCCAGGTTTCATCCTACCCGGCAAAGTAGCCTATATGCTGTGTCCAGAATGGAGTCCAGCATGACAGTGGTGTTTGACACAAATGATGGAGACAACACCCACGCCAGCCATAAGAAAAGAGCAGCTCCGAGTTACAATGGCTGTTCACAGAAGAATTCCAAGACCATCTCCACAACCTCAAGTCTCATAAGTTCACTACATACATCAGTAAGTGATTATTCATAAGCATTTTGTGCTGACAGTTGCTAGAAGGGCAGCACTGGACAATGCTCTCCTACTTTAGGACTAGATGTTCATACCACAGGAAAGCAAACAATTCCACTGATGAGCCCTAGCTATAAAAATCACGCAAATTTTAGACATGACTTACTGTTCTGCTTTGGAGAGAAAGAAAAACTGGAGGATGCGTATGCACCAGACTGGAAGCACAGCTGCACCTTATACAAGGCAACGTTTGCAGGGTACCCGACCTTTGGCATTTGTGTTTCACTTACTGAAATGTAGCAGGCTCCTGTATTTAGTGAAGCTGAAACGTACAATGTTTTCTATTATGAGATTATTAATTCTACAGGAACAAAATTACATAAACTATGATAAAAACCCATATTTATTATGAAAACCTAAGGATCCCCAAGACTATTCAACTGGTTTGCTATTTAGCCCTATTCCCAGGCAAATAAACCAAGTGCAGTTCACATGAAGTTCAGCTGTCTGCAACAGTGCAATTTTTAAAGAATACATGAATTTATCTCTTTTGATAGAAGAAAATCTCTAAGACTAAGCTAAATTCTACTGAACTTTCTATAGCAAACATTAGAGTCCAATGGAATGTGTACTTCCAGAAGGATGTATTGCTTAGGTGAATGTCCTGCAGCTTTGTATCTTAGTGCCCTAGCTGGCTTTAGCCCCTGTTCCTTCCCAGCGACTGGGGATGCCTGGCATTGTGACAGTAAGGAGACTGTAAGAGACAAGTCATGAGAATCATGTTTGTATTGTGATTCATCTTGCCAAGTCAATTGCTGTATTCTGCTAAGTGCAATTTGTATTTGTATCGTGATGTCAGCTCACTGGGTATCACTCTGCTAAATCAAAATCACGCGTAAGGTGAAATATCAAATAAGTATATCTGGTATTTCACACGAATCCCTCTGCGTGTGGAATAACCTAAGTAACGGGTCACAGAGTACTGTACTCTGATGAAAATGTATCACAGTTCCAAACTCACACTTTTCCTATCCGAGGCCCAACATTAAACCCACTGAAGCAAAGGGCTCTGTTCATTAAAGGCTCTGCTCTTAAATGCCAGTTCATGCTTTTCAACAGCTTGCATTTCTGAAAAACAGCTGTTTCCCACCATGCCGTAGTTGGAACCTCACTTTTCCTTTAAAAGTGTATAGTAATCCAGCAAGTGTCATGCAATGTCTATAAAAATATTTTTCTATTTTTGGCCCCCAAAATACTGTTTTAAGAATTTTAAATCTTGAGAGATGTTTAACTCTGCTGATAAGATTCAGGATAGCCACAAACACCAGAAAAATGAACCTAAGCATATTAACCCGATAGTGATATTACAAGCACATGCTGTAAAGTCCTGTCTGCTCCTGTCCAACTTCTGAGGAACATACATACAGAAAATGTACAGCTGTTAAGTAAACTGTCTTTTCTAACTCTGTCTATTGCAAAATCAGTGTTGATAAACATTAATACATGAATGTGAGTTTGAACAATATGGTTGTCATGAAATTCATTATTTTTAAATATAGATTAGAGATCTTTAAAAGATGTATATAAAAATACAGCACCACAAATGTACAAAACATTATATTCATGTAATGTTTATGATCAAATAAATATTGAGGAAGCAATGGTGGCTTCCTCGCACCCGTGCCTGCAGTGAGTGAAACAATTTCACTTCATTAAGTGCTTTAGGATATGACCTCCTGTGGCTAAATTTACACTTGGCCAGCTCCCCCTCCCAGATGACACTGTCACCCAATACAACAGTGGGATCAACTGGAAGTCTGCTTGATACAGCACTATACAAGGTGTAAGCTCACACGTCACCTCTGGAGGATTTAACCAACTTGCTACATAACGTGAGTATATGTGCTCATTTATTGTTTTCCTTTTAACATCTCTGTATTAGTACATTCCAAAACTGATGAGCATTAGAGTACCAATTACTGTACTATGAGAGGCTATATAAGAGCTAGTGGAAATACTAAAATAAGTTACAATTTATTCACTTTGAGGATATGCCCATAGGCATGAATGGAAAGGTTGAGTTCTGAATAACAGTACAATGAAAGCCAACAAATGAAAGGGCAGTTACAGCCCACAACAACAGAAGTTATTATTAGGTTATTACATTTAACATTTATATTTTAGAGCCCTTTGGCTCTGCCTGTTCAACAGAAGATGACAAAACTCCTCACACACCCTACACAGCTCCCATCTTCCTGCCATAACAAGTTCTTTAGGCAAACTGTTGTTGTTTCTACTCAAAAGAAGTCTGATGCTGAGGTCATGAGAGAGCTGCAATGCAAGCTGACACGTTTCCCAACACGGGTGCACCTCTGCAAGCTCTGACAGAGCTCTACAACTCATC
The DNA here is from genome assembly GCA_024336885.1 of Actenoides hombroni. Lineage (NCBI taxonomy): Eukaryota > Metazoa > Chordata > Aves > Coraciiformes > Alcedinidae > Actenoides > Actenoides hombroni. Next base: position 117,704,814 of record WUAM01000431.1, read on the forward strand.
TGGATGTAGACCTAGAGACCTGGATGAGGCAGGAGCAATAGGTCCTAATTCCAATTGCTTTCTACCAAGCAATTCCATTTACCTTTCCTGCATCAGTGACAACCAACGCAACTGTTACACAGAAATTCTTTGAAACACAACAAATAGTGTATGTGTGCATAAGTTCCAAGGAAGGAGAAATCTTGAATGAAATCTATGAATTTCATCCATGGAGAACCAGGCAATTTCCCAATGCACCTTGGCCTCTCAGTGGTGGCTCTGAGGCCCATCCACAGAGCTCAGACCTTTGCAAGAGACAAAATAAACACTCATCAGGAATTCAGAAATGAGATGGGACAACCAAATAGTTGAATGCTAATACTACTCCTGTCTCTCCCACTGGCAGATGAGTGTTCCAGCAGAAACCCGCTGGGATCTGTCAGAGGTTAATACAATAGAGGAAAGCGTGCTAATCACATCATTTTGATGCACAGGTTTGAAGGGATCCAGGTCACCATTTTCCTAAACAATTTAATATGATCTTCAGCCCAAAAGGCATGTTCCTGTTCCATAGAATAAATTTGGCTTGGGGACTAATGATTACAGAAGGGCCTTAATTCTTTCGAGGCCTCTGAGGAGGTGATAAAGGAGTCTGCAGGTCATGTACCAAAATACCCAGAAGCTTTTGACTTCAGGGCTAATTGAAAACAGAAACCAAATTAAATTCCCCTTACACAGGCCACCATGTGTTTCTGGATGCATTAAGACAGGCCTTGATGTTTTAATTGACAAAGCACTGTTAACATTACTTCTGTCTTTCCAATCACTGCCAGAGCTATTAGGAATCGCAGTCAAACACTAAATTAACTTTGCTGAGGAGAGAGTACTTATCAGGGCTGATAACGGCGAGGTTCACAGCTCCTGCCTGAAGGTGAGAGTAAAATGGAATAGAATAGATTGGAATAAGAAGCTAATTTTTGCCCGCCAGCCATAAATTGGGAATTTTGGGAAGCACTGCCTCTGGAGAGATGTACACTGGTGTTGGGGAACACCAAAGGAGCAATCCTAACACGCCACCCAGTCCGCAGAATGAGAAGCCTGCACACTGATGTGCTTCAGAGTGCTAAATAATGAAGTGAGGAGCCAGATTCTGCACCATGGCTGAACTTCAGCTGGAGCTACTTGTCTCCCTGGCAGAGACACAGCAATCACACTACTCCAGCTGATGCTCTCAGCTTAGTAGTGCCACCAATTCCCAAACCACCCTCCCAGTTCTTATAAAGCCATTTATCTTTTTCCTGATGCACTATAGATTGCCCCAAAACTAACAGGAAACTTAATCTTGACAGTAGATATTTAATCAGACTGAAGAGGAAGGCAAGAGAATTCTGTTGTCTATGCTGGGATCAGCTCTTTTGAGCTCACCAATCCCCAAACAAGCAGCATAACTATCCTGAGAGCAGCTGACACTTGTAACATCTGAGCTTCAGCTGGATGCTTTTAAAAACCCAGGACTGTGCTGCACACAAATTAAATTACCATATATAATCAACTTATCACAAGTTATATTGATGCACAGGGTCAGATTTTACCATGCTATGAATAAAAGTGTACTTTGCTCTCTTCTCCTTCCACAGCTTGGCTGACTGCTTCACAAAAATCACACTGCTGTAGTGCAAGAAACTAATGAAAATCAATCCCTTGCAAATATCTGAAGTTTCCTGTCTTTCTCCAATACATGAAATAGTCCTAGAGAGCAGTTTTGTGTTTCTGCTCATATATGCAACTTTAATCTCTTACCTTTCTCTTATAGGCTTGTAGGCTCCTCCATAAGGAAAGTGGAACTACTGAATTACTGTGATCTCCTTAAGAAGAGTGTGTTACCATTAGTTCACTATGGCTGAGAAACTACAGCTCCTCCTCCTCTTGTGAGAAGGCTTGTCTCACTCTGTAGATGGGAAGGGGATAAATCTGTTTGGCCATAACCTAAAAGATAAGAATTGCAGAAAATGCATTGATACTCAACAAGAAAAAACCATTACTCTCTAACAAAGCAGTAAGCAGCAGCTGAACATCGTACTTATGTATCTGTATTAGACTTTACTCAAAGCGCATTATGCCCTTAAATGATTAATACAAGTGCTTTTAAATAAGACTAAGAAATATCTGATTAATCATTTTATTTCAAAGACCTTTAAAAAAATCAAACAGAAACAGTGGGAAAAGGGACAGAAAAAAGGGTATTAATCTTTCTTACTCTGGCAGAAAGAAGTCTGTCTCCAAGCCACAGAAATTATTCAATGTACAATTTTATAGCTCACTATTTTCTTCAATGAACTCACCAAAAAAGCTTTTACTGGAAATAGGGGGGGGAAAAAGGTTGGTATATATTATACTAAAGATAATTTCTTTTAACTTGCTTTCCTACAAATGTCAGTAAGATTCTTTGGTTTTGTTTTTCTCTTTAATCCCTGCCCCCCCACCCCCAGTCATCTATGGCCTTATACTATCAACCTACAGACCTCTCTGTACTCTTCTAATATAGAAGAGCAATAGCAACCCAAAAATGCTTAATAGACAGGATACTACTTTTATACCACACTGTATCTGCAAAAGGCATTGAGTAAACAAGACACTGAAAACTGCGATAGGGAATTGATATGTCTCATCTCATAGAAGGTAGGATGCTAAAATTATTATTTTATAATCATAATGCATAAGCATTGTACTTAAATATTTCTCTTACATTAATATAATACAGCCAAAATTCTTGCCATTGAGCAAGATCCACTGTGCTGCATACCTGACACTACGGAAAACAAAAACTGCTGCTTCAATGAGCTTACAATTTCAATGTAACACAAGAAATGACTGGCAGATGAAAATAGGTTTGATAATAATACCAGTCAACTTGATTAGAAAAAGCGTTCAAAACGTCTCCTGGTTCTCAGTGGAAAAGTACAATGCCTCTCTTCCCCTTTCAAGGTTCACAATGAATACACAGGATGATCTGTGGGAGGGTACCTGAGACCAAATACCATATTCCTTTCTTTTGCATGCAATAAAGTTAATTAAATTACGCAGAATTCACTCAGATACAACTGAGTAAAATCCACTCGGATATTTTCATTATAGTTTCATTTGTATTTATTCAGGTAGAAAGAAAACAAAGCATTCTTCTTCTCAGCTTTGCTCCTAAAGCATCCATTTACACAGAAATTGAGAATTGTTATAATTATTGTGCTATAAATGACAAGATTTTTTTGAAAGCGATGAAAGAAGAAAGCAGTGCTAGCACCCAATCATTACTAAGTTCAGGTATTTCCACTAAGCTATTCAAATGATTTAATTTACTGAATGCAGAAAAAAAAAGCTTTTCCTCGTGCAATAGGTGGGTGTTTGTAGAGAAGTCTTAGAAACATGGGAAATGTAACAGCCAGGGTCTATTCTCAAACCTGTGTGACATTTTGAAAGCACAATACGGATCTGCGGACACCGAGCACAGCCAAGAGAGACAGCAGTTTGAACAGCAGTCTTGGGCTTCTGCTGGATCAACTTCATCTCTGCCCAAGCCCCTTGGAACTGCTAGCTTTTAATGCACTTGTTTACCTCCTTAACTAAGAACCCAAGGACTGAAACAAAGGATCTAAACCACACACACTCTCTTCTGTATTTGAGTAATTTAGTTCACACCAAGGAAAGTCTGGTCACACTAGAGCTCTGTTTGCTGAAGGACTGAGAAGCTGATGACTGGCAAAGTCAAGGGAGATGCTGGTAAAGTAGTTCAGCACCTTGCCAAAGATGTTTTACACTGCACATCCTAAATCAAGTGATTTAAGTTGTGGCAATATGGAATAGAGGCAAAAAAGAAAACATTTCAGATTAATCTGCTTTTCACCCATGGAGATATTTTGCTAATACAAGGCAAACACACAAAGCAGGCTATTAGCCCAAGGGCTGGGCTACAGGCTGCAAAGTCATAACGTACTTGCTTGAACCTCTGTGTCTGAAAATGGATTCAAGAAACTGTTCATGCCTTATTCTTTTCCACATCATAGTTCCTCTGCAAAAGTATCTCAATAGAAAGGGGGCTGAGTGACAGATTTCTTTAAGGATGTATTAAAGCATAAAAACCAGCTTGCCTGAATGACCATCATATAACTGGAACCTTCAGTTTCAGAAGAAGGAACCTACTACATGTGATAAAACCACTAGCACCACAGTAAGTAACAGAGGGCAACTTACATAATGCTACAAACAGGGAAAATTCTCCTGTCTGAAGGATGTGCGACTCTACTCCATCTGTCTCATCAGATAGCCATGAAAGTCTCATAAAAATGAAGTACAGAGTTTTAGAAGCAACAAGAGAAATTGATTTAACAATTAAATACCCATTGAAACTCAGTGCTCAGATTATCCATTAACGTTGCTCACTTTCCTGGGAAAGAAAGGATGAGCTTCTGCAAGACAGGATTATTATTTTCAAAGCAACACTTTGGGACCATTAAGAAAATCAGTAATTTTAACAGTGGGGAAACCTATTCTTTCAAACAAAGAGTATGAGAAGGTCAGAAGAGAAATGTAAGTAGATGGGAAGAACTAATTTTTTGTTTTCCTTTGCTTACATACAGAGCCTTTGCTTTTGTGTTATTAAGCTGCCTTGATCTTGACTCATGAGGTTTTTTCCCCCATCCTATTTTCTTTCCCTTATCCTGCTGAGGAAAGGAGTGATGGAGTAGATTGGTGGGCACCTGCCATCCAGCCAAGGTCAACCCAGCATAAACGAATTTACTCACATTTCTGTCAATGTCATGTGTGTATTTAATTTGCCATGTCCCTCTGTATTTTACAGTATTTTTATTAAGCAAACTATATAGCTGTCAACTAGTTTTTGGGAAGCTTTAACAGTTGTACTCCTTAGACCAGACAATGCTTATGAGTAATTTAACAGATTCATATTTTCATCAGATATAAAGCTTCCCAATACAGTGTAAAAATAGAATTCTAATCTGCATTATAGTTTAATTTTAATTAAGATTTCATCCCAGCTTTCTCTCACAAGACCACAGATAGAAAGAGTAAAAGATGATGTCTCACACAAACGAGGAAAAACAAGATGTCTGTACCTAAAGGCATTTGAGCAGCTCACCAGACAATATCATCTTTAAAAATCAGAAACTTATAAGTACAAGTAATGGAAACCATTATACCACACAAGACAAAGCAAAAAGCTATCTTGATCTCAATGTGAAACTTAGGGAAACTGAACAATATAATGCACATTCTCTGAGCAACTCAGGTACTGAAATGGATGAATCACAGGCACAAAAGAAAAAAGCTCTCTAACATAAGTAACACTGAAAATTATTCTTAAGCAGGTATCTTACAAAATGCACACACATCATCATTGCAAGAACAAGAATTACGGCCATCACTCACTTCCCTTATGTACCAAGGATTATTAGTTAACACCTGCATGTCTGGGACATACTTGTCTATCTAATGAGCATCAGAGAAAGCACTCAGTCTGTTATTCCCTTGTGATTGCCAGTGTTCACCATTTAGGCCAGGGCATCATTTCACAGCTAAACAAAAGCCAAACAAGTCATAATTAGAGAGTATTATGTAGCAGAACACCTTACAATTACAGTGCAACTAAAAGAACATGAAAAAAATGTAAGGATCAAATCACAAAGCAGCTTAGAGAAGCACAAAATATCCCCAAAGAATCAGAGACTTTGGCTTTTCCATGTCTGAAAGGAAGCTTCAGCTCATCTACCAGCTAACTGCACGTGCCTGTGTAGGTACCCAGCACACAGCTAGCTGTTCTGTTACAATTAGTTTTGGCCTCAGTAAACTGTGGATAAAAGTTATGAACAATTTATAGAAGTCGATTCCTTTCCCTTGTTTTATAATACTTTTCATGACATCCTTTAAAAAAAATTAGTTCCCTGCATTTGCCTTTGTAATTTTTCCATGCCCTGGAAGCCGTTTGTTTCTGTCAGTCAAAAAGCTGCCTTTTCAGGAAGAAAACAAAATTAACCTTAGTTATAATCCATTCTGTTCCATTTACACAAGACTTTTCAGTGACTAATCCTACTCCAATAAGTATTTACCTCTCCCTTGAATCATTTTTATCAGGTTTTTATATGATAGTCCTTCTTTAAACTTGGTACTGTTGAGTTTTTTTCCTGCCTACTTCTAGCATCGCTTTCTAGCTCCAGTCATGAGATGTCTGGAATTAAACATGTAGTTGTTAGTTGAGGTGAAGTTTGCACAGGAAGGAAAGAGTTATTTCTTTGTTCTTTCGTTGCTATCTGAGCTACATGTAAAGCAGAATCTGTTCCGCAGCTCCCATTAAATCCACATCAAGAATGCCACTTCCTCCTGTGGGAACTTAAGCATTTGAAGTGAGGAAAACATTGTTCAGGTTTGTTGACTGTCTTTCACATCTAAGAGAGAAAGAGTTGGTTAATCTTACACTTTTTGAGAGGGTTTGTTTACCACTTATCAAGCCATAGGAGAAGAAAAGATGGTCAGGAAAAGGATGACCAGTTGAACCAGCTGAAGCAAATGATCTGTGAGAGACAGGAAGGTTTGGTGTGTACAGAAGACAACTGTTTTTCCCCGGCTATTAGCCTGGTGTTTTCCCTAAGTGCTGTAAATTGTATCTATTTAAACTTACTTAGGTAATTACACTAAGATTGTAAAAGAATTAAATACTGTGTGCTTTTTGCCAGTATGCTCTTTTGTCTTGTTTAATATGAACCAAAAGAAAAGCTATTAAGTGTAACAAGAAATTTCTTTCTTTCAATTGAATCCAAAGTATATATATGTGAAGGAAAGCAGAAGAATCTTATGTTTTCTTCCACGTTTACCTTACGCACTACATTTCTTTACACCCCTATAACGCCCTAAACAATCCTTAATATCTTCCTTGAACTTCTACTTCCACTCTGTCACAATGCCTACAAAGGGTAGGTGTCTAAATACATGATCATCTGCATATGCTCGGAAGCTGATGGTCACAAGCTAACTACAGGAAGGTCCACCTCAACATGAGGAAAAGCTTCCTCACTGCAACAGTGATAGAGCACTGGAACAGGCTACCCAGGGTGGGCTGGGTTGTCCCCTTCTCTGGAGACTTTCAAGATCCATGCCTGGCTCTGCCTGCTTCCAAAAAGCAGTATAAGACTCGAGAGACAACACATTTTATCTCCTGTGAACATTTTCATGCTGCGGTATCTTAAAAATGTTACATATATATACACATATATAAACATTGATTCTTGCTACAACAGGCACTTGGAATGTACTGCTTCCCAGTCTCATCATCTCATCACTTAGACTTTTATTTTGCAAAAGCTCATTAAAAATTTAGATCTGTGTTCTAATTTTGATAATCAGCATCAGAGTTGAATATTATTTCTATAGAATCAACCTGAATTAAACTCAGACTTAAATCTTGATTAATATATACATTTGCCTCCTGCTCCTACCTGAAATAACTGTCTATCACCCCCTGGGACTGGCCTGATGACAGTTACTGTATATACTATATATCTTCCTTCATTTATGTTGGATGGGGCTCTGAGCAACCTGATCTAGTTGAAGATGTCCATGCTCATTGCAAGGGGGCTGGACTAGCTGACCCTTCCAGTACTCTTCCAGTACTGAAGAACTGATTGGAAAAAAAGTATTTTCAGCAGGATTTTTTCCCCCAAAGAAAAGATTGAATCATTGCAGAAAGATTAGCTCCATTACTGAGCAGGTGATGAAACAGAGGCAAGAACAAAATCCATGGAGCAGAAGACACGGGGGTAAAACAGTGTAAGGAGCACTGTTGTCAAAGCTCAAATCTCAATCCCCAAGTCAATGATCCTAGCAGTCAGCCTGGGATAGCTGCTGTCTGAATCTTCTCAGAGTTACACAGTATGCCTCTATTAAATCCCAAACATTCTCTTCCTTCAGGTTTTTCTTCAGGTAAAAAGAAAATCCAAGATATGAGGAACAGCTTTTAAACCTAAATCTGGCATTTGCTGTCAGTCATTTGAGCCTACTTTGTCTTCCTGCATAAATTGTTAAAACTGTCCCTTCTGCATATTTCTTGTACCTTCTTTAAATATGGCTTCCTGCTTCAGAGGTTACTTTCTTCACGTTCAGTTTGATAGGCTTTTACACACTAATCAGTGAAAAAGATTACAAAGAAGAAAAGAATACTGACGAGTCAATTCATTGAGTGAGTAGCTGCCACTTCTGAGCATCATTCTCTGATTACTGGCTACACCTTTAGTCTTGATAACTTGCTTGCTTTTGGAAACCAAAAGCTGGACTATTTTTTAAAGCTGATTTGTTTTGTGCTAGAAAATATTGTTGGATTGTCAGCCCCAGTGGTAACCCTGTGTATGTAAAGCACTGTCTGGTTTGTTACCAGGTACAACTATTAACTCTCAGTTCAGCACCTAACCTCTGTAGGGTTTGCACAGCTGAAAGAACATGGTATGAAGAGATAACACGTTTAGAGCACAGGCAGGACTACACTGAGATCACTACAGACCAGGAGCTGGCAGTACAGAAAGGGGTAAAACAGACTGGGAAATGGGACTGGAATGGAGATCACAGCTGAATTATACCACAAGTGCAGTGTCTCAGAAATACTCCTCAAAGCTTCAGGAGTCATCATCAGGGACAGGTAGAGTAGCTGAGCACTGTTAAGACTATTAGGGCAAAAGTTCTTTGAGCTCTTACTCATCAATGTAAGCTAAAATTTGTTTGCAAGCACTGAGGCTTTGTAGTGTCTTGAGTTAATGTGGTAATCCACTTCTGTCACCACGAACCACATAAAACAAATGCATGACTGCTCCCTTCTGGCATGCCCTTGATCAGCACTGCACTGATACAATAGTGGTAGACAGATTAAAAATCTATAATATCACTTAAAAGAATTACACACAGCATCTTCACATGCCACTTGGCTTCTCAAAATCTCCCCAATTTACTTTTCCTTGAAAAACAGTTTGAGTCTGAAAGCTCCTGACTTCCTTTCAACATACACATTTGACACATTTGAGCACTGAATTGGGCCTGGAGTCCCTAGAGAACCACAAAGTTTTCTCAAGTCCTACACCTGATAGAAGTAATTAGACTGCAGACAAATGCATGCTCAAGGAGTCAATATCAGCACATTACTATTCTGAATGAATACAGATAGTTATAGCAAAGACAACTCATCCAAGTCATCCAGAAGATCCTCAGAAAGGAAAACAGCAAAGAAATTCCTTTAAATGTGTCCTGCATAATGCACAAGAGAAAATGTTATAAAGCATCTCCATGAGAATAAATTATTTCCATAACTTTAAGGCCAATTTTCTGGGAAAATACATTTTCATTGACTAAAAAGTACCAAGTTCTTTCTTGGTCTTGTTCCAGAACCCTCAGGCAAGTAACAGCCTAAGAGATGAAACAAATGCATTAACTTGAGTTTCTCCAAGATATTCAATCTTCCAAGCACAGCAGTAAAAAAAAGGGAGAACTTCATTGGAAAACTTTATCATTTAAGTGATGAAGAAATCAGAACCTCCACCAAGCTGTTAAAAGTAGTAAATCTCAAAATTAAGTCAAAATGAAGTAAAAAATGAAGTCTGCCTTTAGACTAATCATGACACAGAACAAAGGCTAGAGGACTGTCACAGAAACTTCACTCACAAAATTATTTTGTATTTTCACCAGTTGCCACATCAAGTGTTTCAGACAAGGGAGTAAAGGGTAATTGCAAAAAGAAAAACCACACAAACCTCTTCCCTGTGGACTACAGAAGAGCTACTGGCAGTAGTCAAAAGTTCACATGGAATACCTGAATACAACAAAAATAATTAATTGGAAAGAAAAATGATCCTTGAGTGAGATGCCCCATAGCAGTATATATGATTGAGATTAGCTCCTGTCTGCATGCTGTAATATTAAAAAGTCTTCCTGTAAGTGATGTCTTTAGTATGCTGTTCACCCTCTCATCAGTAGAGCAAAGAAAGGTTAAAGATATCAAGAGAAATAAATCTAGTATATATGATCAATAAATTTGCCAGTCTCTCTTCATCAGAGTTGGAACTGTGACAAAAATGTCAGCTGGAAAACAACTTTTAAACTAAGTTCTTTAAAGCAAGACAATTTAAATAATAGAGCAAACTCTGACATCCTTTCCAGAGACTGTCACTTTTGGGATCAATTCTATTACAGCAATATAAAAATAAGGCCATCCTGGAGTGTAACCCTTTCCTGTCCTTAGAGAGAGCAATACTTCAACATCATTAAAAAAAGACCATCTGTAATTAACACAGTCACACCCTGTCTGCAGACACACCTTTCAGGATTCTGCAATCTGGGCACAAAGAAAATGCCTAGGTCTAAAGTTTGCAAGATGTTTGTTACAACAGAGAGTGCAACCTCTTGCTTTTAGTGCACTAAACCTCCAGTAAATTTCCACTTCCATATACCCAAACGAATACAATGACAATCCTCTCCCACATACAATATCACTTCTTAATCAAAACCAATCCTGTTGTTACACTCCTTTATTAGCAATTATCTTATACATACTCCTGCTTTGTGGCCATATGTCCTATTAAGTGCTTCTACATCCTAGTAAGTGCCTCTGTCCACATTAAACTGCATCTCTCCAAGAGCTCCCCCCACATTCCTAAACATCAGGGCTGTGCTTAACATCATCCATCTGTATTTGGGCACTGATGCATTGATTGTGCATCTGTACAGATCGAACAACATCCATCAATATTTGTGGGAATGCTATTAGCCTATCTAGCAGCAGTAAACCCTTGCTACTGACAACCAACCATATGCTAGCTAGCTTCCCAGAAAGAATTGTTTTAAATTGTTTTCTCTTCATGCTTAAAAAACTTGAGGGTTGAGTTAAGGACAGTTTAGCAGGTAAAGCAAAAGCTCTGCACACACCAGAGCAATAAAGGAATTCACTCAGGACTTCCCATCAGCAGGCAGGTTTCAGCCACCTCCAGGAGAGCAGGGCTCCACCACACCCAGCACTTACCTGCGAAGGCAGCGTAACTCCATATGTCTTCCCCTTCCTCCTCCTTCCCCCAGCTTGATATGCTGACAGTGATGTCATATGGTACGGAACATCACTTTCGGATACTGGGGTCGGGGTCAGCTGACCCAGCTGTGTGCCCTCCCAACTTCTTGTGCACCCTCAGCCTACTCACCGACGGGGCAGTTGAGAAGCTCAGCAATAACAAAACCAGCCCTGTGTTATCAACAGTGTTTCCAGCACAAATCCAAAACACAGCCCCATACCAGCCACAGTGAAGAACACTAATTCTACCTTAGCCAAACCACTACACAGTGCCAGTTTCTAACTGGCAGAGAACTAACCAGTTTCACGTTTCAAGCGTAGTTGGTTTTTAACCATTAAAAGTTTGAGGCAATTACTAAGTGACACTGGTTCTACAGTAACATGCTGCCTTTTGCTGGGCAATCTCTACTCTGAACTCCTGGGGAAATTCTGTCCTAACATTATCTTACACTCAAGGTACAAAGACTCCTTTTGCTTTCTGGTGTATACCAATCTCATTGTACAAGACTTGTCCTTGTACCAGGCATCATGTGGACCATGAAGAGATTCAAGTGAAATCATACTACTGTTATTTCTATTCCATTAATTCTAATTAAAGAGATGAAAAGGATTTTATTTTACTATTCCCCACAAATTTATATAATGTAGTCTACGACCAATAGATGCTTTCAAAAGAGACACTACATCTCACTCTCTTCTCCCTGGAAGCCAATTCTGTGTAGACACAGTTTTATGTCAGCATGAAAAAGGGCAAGAAAAACTTGACTCAAACATGCCATTGCTAAATAATGACAGAAAACTACTCTGTCTTCTGGCATACGAGCTCCTGTCCTCAGGGGAGTTTTTTAGATTCACATTAAATTACTTGGTAACTGAGTTACTTTAATTAAGATACTATCATTCTGTATTCTCTCTGATTAATTCTGAATAGATTTGAATTACTTTGTTTGAACATCCATAATTTTTTCTGCGTGAATCACCTTTGAAAAACATTCAGCACAGTTGTCTATGAACAATTCAGTTGTAACCTCCAGCCTATCATTTTAAATTTTACCGTTTAAAAATCTGAGCTTTAATCCTTATGATTCATGTATTGTCAAGTTGAGGTTTATTATTCAAAAATATAATTTCTAGCTTTGATGAATTAACGTCTAAAGGCTAAATTAATACATTTATGTTCAAAGGCAGTTCAGAAAAAATCCCTTATCCAACAACTACAGAACTGTTGCTATTACACTATCCAGTATTTGTAGCCTGGCTCTTGGCTTTATGAAGTTCTTCTATATTCTTACTTGTTTCCATTTTCTTCCTTGCTCAAACATTTTTATAAGCACCATATTTGAAAAGCCAGACCTGTTAAATTCCCAGATTGGGAGTTTACTCACATTGCATTCAACTCTGCAAAGTAAAGCCACCTTGGCAGTAGAGGACAGTGGATGCAAGAAAAGCAATAACTCAGGAGGGATCCTGGAGAGAATGCCCCATACTATGAAGCACTAAACCCACTGCTCCCTCTTCCTAATCTACTCTACATGGTTCTTAGTTATCAGACCTAAAACATTTCATCCTTCCCTGTCATGGAAATGGCCTCATCTGTTTCCCTCCTGAAGGAAAATACCAGAAGTCCAGATTTAGATTTTACAAAGTATTCCGAGAACAAATTATGTGAATGCAGGGACAAATTCAGAGTTGAACATTTATTTTGTTCCTATTTTCAAAGGTCCTCACCCTCCTTTGTACAGAGATGCAAATAGTAATTAATTGATTTTTCTGAAGAAAACTCTCTACACATACGTGGTAAGTAAAGCACTTTTCACATAATGTTTGACTTTCAATGTCACTCTACAAATCCCAAGAGAGTAGAGCCGTGGGAACAGCACTGAAAGCAAGGATATAGACTATTCCTGCTGCATTTTCACATTAACACCACAGATTCCTTCAGGTGCTATTTCTACCTGCAGCAGACATGTCATGTTGTTGTTGTTGTCCCCTCTCTGACGAGCAGCTTTCCAGACACTGCTCCCCAAGCCTGTGGCACTGCCAGAGGTTTCAGTGGCCAGTGTGCAGAACCCAGTATTTGGCCTTACTGAAACTCCCACAGTTGGTCTTGGCCCATGGCTCTAGTCTGTCTAGATGTCTCTGCAGAGCCTCGCTCCACTCCAGCAGATCAACACTTCCACCCAGTTTGGTGTCACCTGCAAACTTACCGAGGGTACACTCAATCCATCTTCAAGTGCGATACTTTTGCAATACAAGCTAACTCAACTTCTCTTGCAAGATGAAGCTGGTTTGGATACATGAGGACCCGCTGAAGATTTTTTCCTTAATCTTTTTCATATTGTTGCTGCTTTTCATATACTGTAAGAGCAGATCTATCACGTATTTACTTTCCAAATTTCCTCTTTTCAATTAAAAAAATTGAAAGGAAGATTAAAAAGTCGGGGATGAAGCATGATCATACATCTGCAGATACTATTTTATGGGCACATTTTAGTACAAAGTAAGAGCACAATTAAATGCGAATTGCTTACTTCAGACTTGCTGATAGTGTTTACAACACAAACACACCAGGTCTTCCTCCTGCTATGTCTTCCAGCTCCCTGTTTAGCAACTCTTACCTACAGACAGCTACAGAACCCTGTCAGGTGTGCAGCGTGGTCACTGTAGTGGCTGCTTAGGTCAGTATATAGGACTCCAGACCCATGACTGAGATGCTTCTTAACTTCAGGGAACTTAGTCCTTTCTCGTGGCTTCTCCCATGCCATGATCTACAGCCAGCCAAGCGAATCTGGTCTACGCATTACTGGGAAGCCAATTAAGCACAATTGTGTGCTTCTCTAAACCTTACTGGGACTGACAGGCTTGTTTTCCTTCATACTTCAGACACAAAGTTGAGATCTTTGAGTGGCTGTAGCTAACAGCCCCCAGATCTGTTAGCAGCACACCAGCTATAATTATGTTGAGGAAAACATTGCCACATATGGAAGTTTAGGACACTCAGCTGAGCAGGGAGAGCACAGTTAGCAACTCAGCTCTACAGATCTGAAACAAGTTAGAGTGTGGAAACACTCCGCAGTTGATGAGGGATCTTTTGATAAAAGACTATAAAGCCATGGAGAGACCCTTCTCACACACTTCCCTACCTCCAGTTGGAAAAAAAAATAAAAGTCTTTGTGCATTTAAGTAACTACAATACTTTCATCTCAAGGTATAAAAACATGCTAAAATACACCGAGGAGAAAGGAAAGAAAAACAGAATATGAACTATGTTAAAATAATTACACTCAAAAGCATCCAAAGTATAGTCTCTTGATAGTGCAGAGCAAGTTTACCACATCAAAAATATTTGCAGTAGTTTTTCCAAAGAATATTCTTGAAAGCTTTATGAATTAAATATGTTTACAGATAAAAAGTGTCAGAAAACAAAACAGAGCAGAAGGGCTATTAAAGACTAGTAAAGTAAAGCTATATATATATGCCATGGAGTAAAGTTTTACCAAGTACAACTAATGGAACTTCATCAATTTATTTCACAATCTTTATCAGATTTCTGGGCCTTCTAGGAGGGAAACAGAAACAACTACCAGGCCTGGTTGTTTCAGAGAGCTCCTTGTTGAGTTCAGAGATATTTCTACCCTACTAATTACTCCTTCCAAAAATTTCAGCAAAATGTACATTTTTTGGAAATGTTACATTCTCAATATACCCCCCTCTCTTCCAGGCAGACAGAAAAGCAAGAGCTGTGGTAATTAGTTATATTTTATGATCTTGCTGCATTTAAAATTAACTCCTTGCATTTCACCTTAAAATACCTTGCCTGCCAGAGAAATCAAACCATAAATCAGCTCCAATTTTTGCCCGCTGTCCAACCTCTCCTAGTGAGCACACGAACACCTAGAGTTTATCATCCCTCACTAACCTAGTGAGAAAAAGGTTTTTACAGAGCCACAAAAACTGTAACTGCAATATACTCGAGTACTAATATTGCTAATTAATTTCTGAGGAAGAGCTACATAAAATGTTTAGGCAAATACAAAGCAGTACCCCAAATAAGGAGCCGTAGAGCTGCCTGCAGGTACACCAGCCACCCATCTATCACTACACACACCATTCAACAGATACTCTGCAACTATCAACACAAAGTTCCAACCAACCATCTGGCATCATCTGATTGCTGTGTTGATCAAGCTGAATTGAGGCTTGAAAACGTGAGGGGAAAATCCTAACTGCCAGTTTTCAAACACTTCAGTTTCTTTGCATATTTATGAAAAGCAAGATGTGCTCGGTAGTCACTCAAACATGGAAATGAAATACACAAAAAAGCCCTGTGCAGCAGAGAAGGTAAACTGTGCTTTGACATGCCAAGAGTCGAGCAGCTGGCTCTGGCTTAGGTGACATCTTGCTGAGGAACATATTTTGCTTTTATTTAGTTCAAAGCCTGATAAGTTTGATAAATAGATGATGCAATTTCCATGTCTAACACAAAGTAAAACTAAATTGGAAAAATCAGAAGCCAAATTTGTCTATTAAGTTCATGCTTCAAAGCATAATACGATCTGAAGCTGACAGTACTTATCTGACATTTTTAATGCATCAAGGGCAGCACAGAAAGATAAATCAGTATATTGATTTTTCAGAATGTGTCAGATACCTATCTGCTCCTAATGACCAAGTTTCATATGGCATTTTAGCAGCTGAAAAGCAGTGTTCTGCTCCTCTATCCCTCTGTACCCCAGGGAACTCCACAAAGCCAACATGCAGTAAAAGCTTACTAACATTTCACAAGTCTGGATCAAAGCTTGCAAAACTTTCACCGTATCTGGGTACAGACCCCACAGAAAGATCTTTAGAAAGCCAAGAAAGAGCAATAAAACGGTTTTCCCAAGTCCTCGACAGTCAAGTACAGAAAAGCAGTAGAACAGGTTCAGTGGGTGAGGAGAAACTCCCGGCCCAGTTTAACACAGCTACTGACATGGCCTGTTCTTGGCTTTCAGTGGCATGCAGCATCTTCAATAGGCAGAGCTAAGGACGATGGCAAAATGCTGTCATACCACTTGGATGTGGGCAAGAGGTGTTTACAGCTCCCGTCTTAGACTTAACCCATGGTACTCGAGACCCTTTCTCACAGGGTTTCTAGGCCACCTGACACCACTAATACAATTTAGTAACACTTTTTACCTTGTGTAGAGTCCAAAACCACACAGCTATGTGAAAGCAGCAAGCAATGGAATATGTTATTTTAATTATCTGTATAGATAAACAGGAGTAATACAAAGTACTAATTAAAAAGGCTCAAGTCTACAGACAAAAAAAGACCTAATGGATTTGTATGTGCTCTTTTGATAAGAGTGTATCTAAATTTGCAGATTTGATCAAATATCATGCCAGCTTTACACAAGGTGATTTGGCAAGTACAGAATCCCAAAGCAGAGAGCAGATAAAAGCACATTAGCATTATTTGGCATTTTACTGCTCTACTGAGAAAACTCACTTTGCATCTTCCTTGCCTCTCCGTAACATCCCATTTTATTCTGTACTACCAAACCCCACCAGTTCTCTTCAGAAGACTCATCTTGGAAAACAAAACATTCCTTTCCAGAGGATTTTTAAGGAAAAATAATTAAAAAAAGATGACAGGGAGAGAGAGAAACTGGATGATAGATACATTACTTAGCAAGTTTTTTTACACTCTTACCTAACATCCAGCCAAAACCAGATCCCAATTTGCCAGTGATCAGGAAATAAAGGATAAGCTTTTCCTCCCTTCCTCCTCCCCAGGTCACTATGTGGCTAATTTTCTTCATGCTACTAATTCTCCAACTAAGTGATTATTCTTTGCTAAGTAAGCTGCACACAGACACTGTATGCAGCTCAAGACCAGTAAGGTGGCTTACCTTTCCTGCTCTGCAGCAAAAGATGAAGTACAATGTATAGCGTGTAACAGATAACAAGTACATTTTCCCTACTGCACTTCTATCTCAACAACAGCAATGATCAAGGATTTGTATCATAATGGTACAAATAAATACCATCCGGTCACCCACACCTCTAAATTTTTTGTAGAAGAAAAATATTCTTTCCCAATGCTCTCCCCAGAAAGAACAGTGCTCATATGTCTTAATGCTGAACTGCTTCTTTTATGTTCTTGGACAGCATTCAGTATTTGCACAGACAAACCCAGGATCCTTAATATTGGATTAAGGGATTATGTGCAGTGGGTTTTGCAGCCTTTTTCATTTTCTCACTCCTATCACATCAGTATTTACTGAGTCGAAGTGTGCTGGAGGCAAGTTCAATTTCCATCTCTGCTCAGGGGAGTGATTAAATTTAGCTGATGCTGAGAAAAAGGAATTCAGTGTGATGAACATAGCAAGACTTGACTGCCAAATGTATGAGAGAGGATCAGTACCACAAGCAAAGCAAAGCTACCAAAACACAGGCAAAAAAACTTCACATACAGAAGAAGTAGGAAGGAAATGGAAACACTATAAGCCCAGGACTGAAGCAAATTAAACTCAGTTGCATATTTCAATACCAAAGAGCATTCTAATGGTACAATTTCACCTTCATTGGAATCATCTTTAATTTTGAAAGGGTTTGGAACAAAATTTTAGAGTTCAATTTTGTGGCTAATATCCATCTTTTAACAGAACTGAACTCCTAACTGTGAGTATCACTCTAGTTTCAAGTAGATTCAAATTTGCAGCATTTACTGATTCCTGACAACATGGCACCAAACAGCTACCTCAGTTAGGGAGAACTACTTGAACATTTTCTTCTGGCAAACCTGAGTAACCTTTCCTATAACCTGAAACTTTCCCAGAAACTGAACCAGCAGTCACCTTTTCACTCAAGGAGATCAATGAACACTTCAAAATTAACCATTGCACATAAAGGACAACTTCCACTCACACAGCAGACTAACTCATTTCAGAGCTACACATCAGTCCAATTCTTTTTTATTTTTGTAACATCAGGTTTAACTGACAGCACTGCCTTTTCAAGACCAGGAAGGAAAGGTATTGACCCAGCAAAACCACACTGCAGAATTCTGTACATTTTTACCATATGGAAAGAGCATGGTGTCATCTCAAAAGTCTATCATCACCCATCCTCTCAGAATGAAGGACTGGATTGTGTTTTCCAAGACTGAGGCAAACACATAAGGAGGGATTTATTTATTTTTTTAAAAACCCTGCTTTTCCTCAAGGAGGAAAACAAATATGTTTTGGGGTTTTGGCTTTGTCTGGCTTTTTTGGCTTTATTTTTTTTTTAAGCAAGCAAGCAGATGGTTTAGAAGTGAGGTCCCCCAACTTGAGTAAGAACTAAGGAACAAAACAGGCCCAGAAATATCTAATTCCATCTCCATTAAATGGTGAATTTGAAAGCACTTCCATTTGGAACTAGGGGAAAAAACAGCAAAGCATGATCTTCTAATTAAGCTGAATTACTCATGTCAGATCCAAGCACATCAATATCAACACAATAACCCTGCTCATCACAAATTGCACAGCATCATTTTTATTTAAAAGCCACTCAGTTTGATAAATTACCACCAACAATGTGAGCAGCTTAGTGCCTGCTTTAAGGGATGGCTGCATACACAATGAATTTGCCATTAGTCTTGACCATCTACAAACCTTGCAGCTGATATAGAGGTCCTTTGGCTTTAGCAAGGCCTTTTGGATACTCCTTACTGCCAAGTGTGCTATTCACACCAGCTCCTTTCAGAAGCTGTAAATGGGGAAAGCTACTACCTATCACTGCCATCCCATGTGCCTTGAACTCTTCATGACTGGGAATCTACCCATTTCCTCTGCCAAGTGGCATATATCAAGTTTGGGCTTGTTTTGCCTAAAGATCATAGCCAAAACTGTAAGTGATGGCCAGCCATTGACATGCCTAGCTGCCAGTGACTCATGGCTTGTAGCAGAAAACAAAATATCTCACCCTAGCAGGGAAAGTGCCAAGCTTCAGGCAGCGTTGTTCTTCATGGGCAAGGGTGCTCTGCCACAGAATCAGTGCAGCTCTTGCCTGATTTTTACACAAACGTTTTGATATTTTTGAAATAATTCTCAAAACCAGTTTTTACTAGTAAAACTGTACTATTGTTTGGCCCATCTGTCTAAAGTTCTATCATGGTTTGTCTTTTTATTTATTCATTTAAGCAAATTCATATGGTATGGGGAAAAAATAAGTTAGAGAGTGGAGTCCAATTTAATTACACAGCCCAGATCTTTCTCTCCTCATCTCGTTTCTCATCTGTTTTATCATATGACATGTAGATTTATATGCCACAAATATGTAACTCCTCCATGCTTAAGAATTCAAATCTTCCATGTAAACAAAGCACCAGATTTGCTACCCTAGATACCACTTTCACATGAAGCAAATGGGCAAGGCTCAGTGTTAGAGAAACACAAAACAGGGAATACAAGTCATGGGTGGACAGTATGGGCAAACATTCTAACTGGTTAAAAACCCAGACTTAATTAAAACTGTATACAAAAAATAAAATAAAAGCTGCTATACAATCCATAACAAGACAAACATTCTCTCAGTAACTGAAAATTGATTAATTCAGCCAAGTCCGTTTGAATTTTGAGAGTCATATGATATTTTACTATGCATTTGTTGAAGTATTTTTATTCTATCCCTGAAGGATTTAGCAGAAAAGTATTTTAAAGGCCCTTTTTAGAGATGAAATGAAAAAGCTCCATCTACACAAGTATTTGATAAATAGAAACTAATGAACTATTATTTAACTTCATCACAAGTATCTGAGGTCTTAAACAACAATGTTTAATTAAGATGATGTGTGCCTCGAGTCTTCTCCCAGGACACTGGTGAATCACAACAGATTTCTTTCCTTGCCAAATATATTCACAGAATTATACGAACACATCTGTTAAAAATATATGAATGGCATGAAGTCTCCTGTTGTTAATTCAGATTGATTACTTGTTAAACATAATTATGTGTGGCAGGAGGGATGTTAACTGTTGCTTACATTAAGATTTATAAAACAATTGAGAAAAAGGAATAGTGACTTTTAAAGAGAAGTTGAGGTACTGTTTGAACAGCAAAGTTTATACACTTCAGAAGAAATACATGAAATAACTCTAAGAAAACTAGTGTTTCCCCTTCGTTTTGTTTTTTTTACTCTTGTGGGCCTACTGATTTAACAGATTTCAGTCCCTGAACACAAATGAGGCATGGTGGACCTTTTATTATTTCTGACAATAGATAAATTATATTCTCCCATTATTGAGCAATAACTGCTAAATCCTATTACTTCACTTTACAGTGGGTTCACAGAAACAAATACATTACTAGCTGAAACTCACACTCCTGAAAGTACATAAAGTACATTGCATCTACCAAGTAATAGTAACTTCTGTATAATTAAACTAGCAAGAAAATTGTCAAGCTACCAGAATAACTTTCCTATTAACGCTGGACCAAAACATTAAAAATCTCAAATCAGGGCAAAAGCTCTTTTGTGACCTTATTGTGCTTTGTGTGAGGGAAGAGAGAGTGGAGAGGCTCAGTAATTGGGCAACTGAGTTCTCCCTAGCATGAAATTCATTAATAATCTCTCATTCCTCTCCCTACCCACCCCAGGTGAATGCATTAATTTATTCAGAGCTCACAGACCCTAAATTATGAACTCTCAAAGTCACTGAATGGCAAGTTCTTCCTTCAGGAAGTGCTGGAATGGAAAATAGATGGCAGGTAAGTGAATTTATAGCATATACTGAGAGGAAATCAACAGTATACCAACTCCATATGCAAGGTACACCTGTGTCTACAGTGATATCTTTAAAAAAAACCAAACCACAACCAAAAAAAGGGACCAGATAAAGCTTGGGGAAGAAATGCAACTTCTAGAAAAGACCCAGAAATTGAGAAACTACACTGTTTCCCAGAAGTAAACTCAGACATCTACTTTTTTTTAGGTACTTGGCAATTTTTACCATTACTGTTTCTTGATTTCTATTATATTTGGATTTCTGTGCTTTCATAATACAGACTGAAACCCTGTAGGAATTTTAAAATTAAAATTTAAACCTCAATACTTCCATTTAGAAAACTCTCCCCCACACCCCATTCTGTTGTGCTTTAGTATTAAGCAAATGAAGAGAAAAGCAACATGCTATGCAATTTTAAACTGGACCTGTGGGTTTTTTAAGAGCAATCTCACAATAACACAGTTTTATTACCAGCTTTAATTATTCAAAGTTATCTTTCTGGTTAGAAAATTATTGTGAGGTGGCAAGAATTGTTGAATTAATCATCAGAGACCAATACAGGCTCTACAGATCATTTAGATAAAGTTCAAACTCTGGATTATGTATTAAAAGAAGTTTTGAGTCAGGTATCTAAGATCTCAGGCTGAGAAAGCGTCTCTTTTCTAACAGGTACAGCATTCACAGGCCTGGTAATGAAACCAATTGGATGCTATTTCAATCTCCATAGAAAGAACACCACTAACGAGATGTGTCTTCAGGCTCAGGGGAAGCAAATCCAAAGTCAAATGGTACATAATTAAATCTGTTTGTTGGCTCAGAATTCCACAGCAGAGATATTCTTTTGAATACCAACAACAATCTAACTAAACCTATTCACCCAAGTTTCTGATGCTTGTTTCAAAGCAGTATCTCAACACCAAGCAGTATTTATTCAATTTCAACCTAAAATACCAATTACCATGAGTTGTCAAGGACAGTGGAAATGCAACACAGGTAGATATATTAAGCCTGCTGAAATTTGTCCTGTTATGATTTATTTTTAATCTGTAAACACACCACCTTCTAAGTAAGAAGCTTTGGTGATTTTTTTTTGGTGGTTGTTCTTTAAAACTTGAAGCATTATTCTTATTGCTTCATACTTATAAGTAAGTGTGCAAATAGTAATTTACTTATTTTTTTTGTACAAACTTAGTATGTCCTTCTGTGGAACATCAGTGAAAAAACCCATAATGCAGTTTCCTGATAGACAGGAGTTTGAGCCATAACTATCTCACTGAGGTACAGGGAATTTCACTAATTAACTCCACAGTGGAATTAGGCCCTTTAAACAAAACCATGGTCACTTTGGGAAGCAAACCACTACCTGGTTAACAGATGGCATGTGAACCTAGGTTCTTTAAAGACAAGTCTCAAGCTCTACAATGAATTATTTCAATACCTTGACTTCCCATATTTTCTTCTAAGTTATTATTGTATCCTGGAAAGCTACTGTTGACTATGAAGTTTTAGCTCTCTTTTCATCTTTTATTGACTGTATGAGAATGTCTTAAGAAATCACTCATGACTGTGCTTCAAAATTGTGATTTTGCTTTATAAAAGATGAAAAAACCAACCAATTTTGAATATTAAGCTAGGAAAAAGGCAGTAGAATTTTGTAGTGCACCTAAGTCCCTTCAGACAGACCCAGTTCCCTTATTTAAGATATGGGGAATATGATTTGAGTCTTAGTCCAAAGAGAGTTGAATTCAGGTCTCTCCCCTCCTGAGCTCTACCTAGGCTGGTATAAAGGGTGTATGCCCCCAGTGCCTGTTCTCTAGAGAACAAGTCCTGCTTACTTCTTTGGACAGTGAGGGAAAAGTCAGAAAGCTGCACTCTCCTTCAGTAGAAGATCTATAAATTGGGAATGTGAAATAGATAATCGTGACCCCTTTCAGTTCTGAGAAGGGTGGCTAAAGCCTGAAGAGATGCATAATTTATAGCGTACCATGACAGAATTTCCACACTTCAGTTAAGCAATCCTTGCCCAATGCCTGGATTGTCATATCTTTTTAACTTCCAAACATTTTACCCTAGGTATATTAACTCTAAGCATGAGAGAGTTCTCAATCTCACTCCAGATAGTTAAAAGTAAAATGTTACAGCCTGTAAGTTTTACGTATTTAAAGGCAGCTTTAAGATGCTCTTACAGCTTCTTACATGTATTTTGACAAAGGAATACAAATAAATTTACTGTTTATTATGGATGCTTTAAACACTAACATTGACAGCTAAAGAAGCTGGTTTTCATCCACAAACTATAGAAGAGGGAGGCAAATTTCAAATGCATTGAGCAAAACATTGTTTACAACAGTTATATAAATAGTTTGAAAGAAACACACAGACTACTAGAATGTATTCTATTATCTAAGTTCAGATTTCTTTTCTATGGAAAACTTATTTATATGTAAAATAGGATGGAAATTTCTGTACCAAAAATATAGTGATATTGCAAAGTTAATATAAAACACAAGGAAACATATCTTAGAGACATTTCATAGGTACTCCCATTTACTTCATCTAAATACAGTCTTTTGATTGTTGATGCAAATTTTTGTCTCATTTTTGTCATGCTTTCCATAGACAGAAAAAAAGACATGAAGACTAAGTGAAAATAGAAGCCCTGTCCAAAATAATAGAGAAAAACAAAGGAGAAAAAAAATTTAAGTGAACACGCTTTTCCTAGAACAAGTTGCTTACAGGAAAAAAGGAAATGAGACAAAGTTACCTGCAACAACGGAGATGTCCAATTTACAGTCACAGACTATTTGAACTTGTAGAAATTATTTTCAGATAAAATGGTTGATCTAATGGTATTTCATTAAATAATGATACGGATGGATTTCTCTTTACTGGAAATCATCACAAAGTGAAATTCATAGGCTTGCTTCCCCGTTACACTTTGAGTATCATTTCAAGTGAAGAATGCATAGGAAATGGACAGTTCTGAGCACCAGCACAAAGCACCTACACTAACCCTGGTTAAATCCAGCATGGATTTAAAAGATGCACAACTGCCATACTCTTTTTGCCAGAAAACTAAGCTTTGTCCTTATAAATAAAAAGGAAAAAAAGCACCACACTCCGGTGGGACTGACAGGCAAAAAATGCTATATCAACATTGATGAAAATTATAATAAATTAGAGATATAGCACCCAGAGAACACTAATCATGGTATACACTGCAGTTTTCAGCCAGTCACACAGTGCCCAAAACCAGAGAAAACACAATCACAAAGACACCACACTTCAGTATCTGAAAAAAGTCCAACTTCCTGCACTTCTCCTCAGAAAAATGCTCACCATGTCCCTGTAATAACACTTCGAACATAAGCTTTATTTATACCAGGGGTTTAGCACTCCAATTACCAGGTGATATAATTTTTTTACCCCCTTCAAATTTTGCTGGTCCACACCAACATTGCTGTCACTGCACAGATGTAGTTAAATGTCTACCAAAGGTGATCGCATAACTCACAGCCATCTTCTGAACTCAGAGGATGCAAATACAGAATTCACACCTCAGGATGCAAACTCTTACTCTGCCTTAACCGCAGCAACTCCCCACTGTAAGTCAGGGCTGCAATCAGTTTGTCTCCCAGCATATAACCTGGTCTATGTCTAAAAATGATAACGAAATGACAAAGGACCTAACCTCACTTTCACTGACTTCAGTAGCAAAACTCCCACTGACTTCAATAACAGCAAAAGCCACCACTAGATCTCCAAAAACTATTCTCTTCAGAGCACCATATGCATTTCCTATCAGCCCCCTGCAGAAGGATGACGGTGTCTCAGCTTTCCAATAATACTGCCTTATAGAAAAGCATCTCCGACTGCCAGCACTAATGTAATGTCTGTGACCACCTGAGGAATACCGTTTGACTCCAGCACATAACCCACAGTAAAGAATCAAGCCCTACGGAAAAATAAAGAGGCATACCAGCAGTAATGACTCAGTGATAACCTTGTAACTTAAAAAAACAAACACAAAAACTCACTGCCATATTTTAAGGAGGTTTTATATGAGCATCTATTCCTCTCCGCACAATAAACATCTAAGATCCAGAGAATATTTTCTTATACATATACAAGTGCTTACTTAGTTAGCAGTGACATAAATAGAAGAGCTTCAATCACATTGAAAACTATATTCTGAAAGTGATGCAGAAATATATCCTCTCTGGGTTAAAAGAGGAAACTCTTACACAATTAGAACTATTTGCTATCTGTTTAAGCATAAAAATTGCATGTGGCTTTTTTGGAACTGCAAAAGAAACAGACATCACTGTTTTCTGAACAGCAGCAATTAAAAAAGTTATGTAGTCAATAGTCTTTTCATGAGAATTAACAAAGGTAACAAGATAGAACCTGCACTTCACAAGTACCTCTTCTCTTGTCTCTTGAAGCCATTTAGCAGCAGTCAAAGCGAGCCTCAGTACTGAATTCATAAACATTAGCACAGAGGAAAAGCTAAAGGTCATCTCCATACGCTCAGACACTTCAGCCTCGACCAAGGCATGCAGTTTGAAACCTCTGCCATACCAAATGCACTAACAACCCACTAATTGTGCCTTCTCCTTAAGCAAGCTGACAGCACACCTGGCAGCTGCTTGCCACAATAAGCTTCACACGGGAAAGCAATAGCACCTGATTCCTTGCCTGCTGCACAGTTAAAAGCAGGTTCACCTCAGGAGTTACAGGTGCTACTCACTGGTCTGGTGGTGAAGGCATTCTGCTAGGAGGGCACATATGGGACTTGACTCTGGGCTTTCTAACCCAATACCTGTTTGCACCCAAACCTGCAGAGCACCGAGGGATTAACACCTGAAATGGAAAGCTCAGTTCAGATTGCCTGATGTTCCCTTTCCAGGGCAAGTATGTTCAAAATTCACCAGGGCAACGGTATAGGAATTTACATATAAACCCAGTACAGTCCTTAGTTGCCTCTTTGCCGGCTGAACAAGGTTGAAAAGATCAAGCAGTTGCACTTCCTTGAGCAGCTGCTTCACAGAACACCCCAGGTAGAAAGACAGCTTAATCCCACACCATTTTTATACAAGTGAATTACCACGCAAATCGAGTTCTTCCTCCAAACGCGGCTATCAAACAAAAAGGAATTCACAAGTAATCTGCCAAGTGCTGCACCGCCCTCTGCAGCCAGCGCCTCAGAGCTGCAAACGCGCCTGCGAAACCAGCTCGGGCCCGGGCCTGGCCACGACCAAGAGGTCAACAGTAACACCTCTACAAACCGAAAACCAGAAGTAACATTTTTATGTTACTGCCTCACTCGTTGGAAGCACAGGGACACAATACACAAAGGTGTTTTTTTTTTAATTCTTCATGGAAACGCTGTGCAAACCTACATTTAGCGGCTGCTTCCGAGCGGGGCGGGCTCCTCAACGACACTCCCGGCGTTCGCTCTCTTGGCACTCGGCAGAGACTTGCAATGCCCCATCTAAATTTGTCTTTGTTACTGTTAATAAATAGCAAAAATAAACCGGTTTCTGGGGGGTTTTTTTTAAAGTTACAGTAACTGACCCGTGAGGGAGCAAAGGAGTCACTGAGGAGGCGAGGCGCCTCTAACGGCTCTAACCGCCCGCTTGGGCGCTCGAGACCCCGCTAACGGCTGTAACCGCCCACCTCGGCGC
>WUAM01000431.1:117732095-117797976 GCA_024336885.1 Actenoides hombroni
CCGCCCCGCCCCACGGGCGGCTGCCGTTGCTACGCGACGAGTGGAGCCGACGCGGGCCGAGGGGCAGCTCGGTGTCCCCGGCCCGGCCCGCACCTCCCGGGCCAGGCCACGGCCGAGCCTGCCGGGGAGCGCTCGGCCCAGGCTGTCCCGCGGGAAGGGAAGGGCAGGAGCGAGGCCTCGGGGAGCGTTTGCGGCTCGGACACAGCCCCGAGGGGCCCGCGCAGCACCCTTCCCACCCGCCTCCGCGGAGCCCCAGGCAGCCGCCTTTCGAGGGCCTCGAGCCTGAGCGGGATCCTCACCAGGCTCGGCTGTCGGAACCCAAACCTGCTGCTTCTGAACACCAGAGGATAAGGCAAGGGTCTGGTCAGCCCCAGGACTGAGAAGGAGCATGGATCAGCCACAAGAACCCGACCAAGTCGCCTACCAAGCGCAAGACCAAAGAGTATCTTCCGAGCTGCAGGTGACAGAAACAATCAGTCCGAGCTGCACGCTGGGACAAGATTCTCAGCAGGCACAGGAGGCAAGACGAAGCATGTATCAGTCATACGAACTAGGATTAGACCCTTACCAAACACGGGGACCAAAAAGTGCCTATCAGACATATGCAGCAGGACAAGATCCTTATCAAGCCTACGAACGTGGACATGGCCCCTATCAGCCGCATGAACCAGGCTATGGTCGTTATCAGCCAGGATTCAGTCCATACGATGATCAGATACCTGAACCCGAATCCCGAATGCTGTCCATTCAGAATGCAAAAGCCTATTTGCTGAAGAGCAGCACAACATCTGGCCTGAACTTGTAAGTCTGAAAAGGGACACAATTGAAAGGGGTAGGAAGTATGAGCGGAGAGAAAAGTGGTTTTGGGAAAAGGCTTATATTAAGAAAGGGAGAGCTACCAGAGAGGTGAATACAGAATGGGAGAATATGTTCTAAATGCAATTGTTCATCGCTATGTGATAGTTGTGTGTGTTTCTGACATCTCTCATAATCAATATTCCTGAGGAAATGTATAGAGTTCGAAGGGAAATTGATTTGATGAAGAGCCAAGTTTAAATTCAGTTCCAGCTCCTGAGGCTGGTTCAGTATATACCAAAAATGGAAGACGGGACTACTCCTAAGTATATTATCATTAGGCTAGTTTCAAGTTTAATTTCTCATAATGCTCCATGATCCCCTTTCATCTACCTATTCCAATGATTTCTCCACAGCCCTAGGTGATTAGAGTTTACTTTTGATATTAAAAACATCATATTCTAAAACTTTTGTATAGTAGGCCGATAATATTTACATTTATATGACAGATACGATCATCTTGCTAATATGCTAACAAAGATCCTGGATGAACAGCCCACAAATGCAGTAGACATAATTGAGAACATCAGCAAGGATGTGAAGTGGGCTCAGTTTCAGAAAAAAATGGACACTCTCCGAGACGAACATGAGATTCTTCCAACATTTGAAGCCGCAGAAAAGCGTAAATCTTTGTTTGTCAAGGCAAATGGAGAAGGAGAGGAAGAGCTAGAAGAAGAGATAGTGAGTTATCAGAGGAAAAACAGATCTCACATGTAACAGGGAATGGGGTGGGAGGATGATGGGAAGGGAAAAGAGGAAGGGAGTGGTCTCTTTTATAATGTTGCCTCTCATGACCATATCAATAATTGCAGCCACAGTACCATGTACCCTCTTCACAGTTGAGTTGGTTCCATATCTAATTGTGAAGAAGAAAACCTATCTGGTTACTTAGTTAGGATTTTTTCCTATGCTAAATCTAATATCCTGAGCCTTTAGAATCATAGATGTTCTAGAGCTAATGAACAGAAAGCAAAGCTTACAATGTCTCCTATGTGCCAGTTCAGCGTGGAGTATTGCATTCAGATTTCTTTACCTAAAAGTGACACTTTTTAACCTAAAATTACTATAATTCTGGACACTAGTTTGAGAATATTGTGCAGAGCTGGTACTGTAACATAGAGAATGGAGAATTTTATGATCCTTACAGCTGTAGCTGTGGTTCCAGTCTGTCCTGCTTCAACGACAAAAAAATATATGGTTATAACAAAGAACTACTAGAATTAAAAAGCCAATTCTTAAAACAGGGGATTTTTCAATAGTCATTTGCTTAGATGCAGCATTTGAACTCAATAAAAAAAAAATAAGAGAATTAACCAAGGGAAACTAATCCACAAGATAGTGATTTTCATATGAAATTACCAGTATATATTTAAATGAATTGCCATTGCAGAATACAAATACCAACACCAGAACAGTCCTTTGCCTTTTCCATAGTCTATTAACTTATTTGACAGTCAGAGTATACAATGGTAAAAATGGAAAAAAGTAGGGTTATTTCAGAAAGGAATTTTGAGGTTTTCATACTCCTGTCTGTCTTTCTTTGATATAAGAAATCTGGAAAGGCCAAAGAAGTTCCATACAAAAGTAACACTGCTTCTCCCAAATTCCCTGCCCTGCCATGTACAACTTCTAGTACCTTTGCCTGGGTGATATAATCACTGCCCCCACTGAATGAAGAGAAGGGTGATAAAGCAAGTGGAAATACTTCATGAAATCTTCACTATTTGCCTAGTTCTGCTTCCACTAAAGCCAGATGGAGTCTTACCATGAACTTCAGCAAGAGCAGGGGTCAGTATTTTTAAAAATCCAAGGAGCATTAAGCCAGGGTTTTCAAAAGAACAACATTCATTCCAGAGGAATACTGCTGGCCTGGTGTTTAAAGATATGAAATATATAAAATAATTTCTCCAAATGCATCTGCCACAAACACAGGGAAACACAGTCACTGTTTGTGAGCTCAAGGCCTCTTCCATAGCTGACACCCTAGTCCTCTGTAGATCCTGCGTGACTTTCCTTATTTTGCAGGAATTAGGAGTTTGAATTTTGAAATCCTGTATTTTCAAAGTTGTAGCTCATCTCATCTGTGTTCTCTTCTTCAGCCTTAAAATGGCATTTTTAACTTTTTGTGAATGATGGAGGAATATGTAGTGAATGAATGTCTGCAAAGCACGTTGAGAGAATGAGTGGCACTAGAGGGAAGTGACATATAACACTAGTGGATAATATGTTTGAGCTTTCAATTGTACTATTCTTAGCTTTAACTCTGGATCTTCTTTCCCAGGGAGAGTCCCCTCTACCTAATGTGATGGAAACAGCCTTTTATTTTGAACAGGCTGGAATTGGCTTGAGCAAAGATGAATCCTATCACATATTCCTTGCCCTTAAAAAACTAGTTAGTGCTCAGCCAATCCAGACCTGTCGCTTCTGGGGCAAAATTTTGGGCCTGGAGATGAACTATATTATAGCTGAAGTGCAGTACCATGAGGGGGAAGAGGAGGAGGAGGAAGCAGAAGAGGAAGAAGTTCCTGAGGAAGGAGGGAAAGAGTTGGGTGAGGTCGAAGACGAAGAAGAGGAGAAAGACGACAAACCACCGGAGTCCACCTATAAGCCCCCCCCTGTCATCCCAAGAGAAGAAAATGGGACTGGGGCTAATAAATATGTCTACTTTGTGTGTAACGAGCCAGGCAAACCCTGGGTGAAGTTGCCTGCAGTAACGCCAGCCCAGATTGTCTGTGCCAGAAAAATCAAGAAGTTCTTCACTGGTAGGCTGGATGCTCCTGTTGTGAGCTTTCCTCCTTTCCCTGGAAATGAGGCCAATTACCTGCGCGCACAGATCGCTCGGATCTCAGCGGGAACCCAGATCTCTCCCATTGGATTGTACCAGTTTGCGGAGGAGGAAGAAGATGAAGAGGAGGAGGGGGGGGGAGGAAGAGATACATATGAAGAGAACCCTGATTTTCAGCCTCTCTCTGTGGCTGAAATGGTGGATTCTCTCTCCACATGGGTACACCATACGCAGAGTATTCTGAAGCAGGTATGTTCTGGCACAGCTCACACCGACCTCCGGTGCCATTCACACCGTGGTACTCGGAGGGTTTCAGAATCTGAACGACACTCCTCATTGCACATTTGAACAATTCACCAGAAAAAGGATTGGACTGAAATGTTTTTCTACAGGAAATATATTTTCTGTAGTATATGATATAGAAATATGGTGCATATATTTATATACAGCACTTCTTTTTTATATATATATTTTTTGGAACCATCTAGTTTTAGTACTTTTTTCAGCCGTGTGTTCTTGAGTTCTTGTATTTATTATTCTTCCATATCAATGATAGGGTCGCTGTGTTTGGCTTAATCCTTTCCAAAAATCAGAGGAAGAAGAGGAAGAGGAGGAGGAAGAAGAGGAGAAAGCAGAGGAGCCAGATGCACTACAGCAAGAAACAGGACCACCTCTTCTCACTCCACTCTCTGAAGATGAAGGTATTCTTCATGGAACATGAAATTTTTGGTTGAGAGCCATTAGGAATGTTGACATTTAGGTAGTAAATATTTGAAGGTATAGGGCTCTGACACTTCATGGACCAATATAGTTTGCCCTTGCAATCACATTCTTTTAAAAAAATGATCCAAAGCAAAATGGTTAACACTGTAGACGTTAAAACTGAAATAATTGGGTTTACTAGTTAACATTCTTGTTCAGAATAAAGAAAAAGTACCTCAGACTTGTCAGGCTACTGTAGGTTCAAGATAGATCACTGCATGAAATGCATTCAGCTATCTTTCCATCATCTTTTTAGGGAGAAAAAAAAAAAAAAAAAGTGTGTGCAAGTGTAAATGAATATATATGTATGTACACACATGCATAGGTAAGCAAATAAGAATTTAGATCCTATAGAATATTACTACAGCAAATGTAGTATGGGAACCTGAATATTAGATTGCATTAATAGTAAATTATTGTCCTACTCTCCATTCTTTGATCAAGGTGAAATACAACTATGTAATTTATCTGTAAGTGATAAAAAGTCCTTG
This sequence comes from Actenoides hombroni, assembly GCA_024336885.1. Taxonomy (NCBI): domain Eukaryota; kingdom Metazoa; phylum Chordata; class Aves; order Coraciiformes; family Alcedinidae; genus Actenoides; species Actenoides hombroni. Next base: position 117,736,989 of record WUAM01000431.1, read on the forward strand.
ACTAGCAAAACAGAGGTGAGTACTACTGAATTTCAGACTCTGTTAGCATTCCTCTGCTACCTACCTGTACATCCAAACCACCTGTTCAAATACAGCACCTGCATTTACTGTTTCTGACTTCTGGCTCTTCTAACATGCAACTTAAAATAACCATTGCTTGAATTCTGTTAAAGTCTCGTAGTTCAGTCTTAAATATTTTGTAGAGGTTCGTAAGTCAATTTATTCATAGACTGTGTGTGTTTGGCTGCCTCCAGGAATTCAAAACATCCCTGCCTGGACAGCTCAGAGTTCTACCAACCTGATCCCACAATACGCTGTTGCAATCCTCCGGTCTAACCGATGGCCCGGAGCATATGCCTTTGCCTCTGGCAGGTGAGTAGCTACTTGACATGGTTACAACACAGACTTTATATGCTAAATGTTGCTTTATTATTAATTCATTGACTGAATTTTAACTATTGCAGAGACTGATGGAGAAGACCACTGAAATGTGCAAAGCAACAGTAAATATGAAAATGAGTAATCATTGCAAAGGCTAGTATAAAGTTAAGGGGTGTAAATCTCCTGTTAGTATTTGGGCACAGTCCTCAGTTTAAAACCTATATTCTAGAGTCTGTGGCACTTTTTACAAAAACAGCTACTTTCTGTGGTTCTGCTGTTTGTTTGTTTCCACTACACATGGCACAGTCACTACCTTTGTGTGCTTTTAAATTGTCCCTGCAGTGGATGTCAGAAATGCTGTCACATTACCCCTGTGAAGTTGGAGTCATATTGCAATATAGAGCAATAACAGAATATTGCCTTCATCATTTAAACATTGGGAGATTTTTAAGTGGAAGATGTATTAATTAATCAAGAGTTACAGCAGTTAAAAGGAGGTGCCCTCTTTTAAGTACTTGTGTGATAGCCTATCTGCACCACAGTGACGTTTTGCAGAGCGGAGTAAGGAAGCCTGACAGTATCTTCACTGATGTTTTTGTCAGGAGGACAATGCATAACCTTTCACTTTCCTTTCTCAGGAAATTTGATAACATCTACTTCGGCTGGGGTCACAAATACAGTCCCGAGAACCACACTCCTGCGCTGCCTCCACCAGCGCAAGCGGAATACCCCAGCGGGCCCGAGATCACCGAGGAGAGAGACCCCACTCTGCAAGAGGAACTGGCTTTCAAGGCTGCACGGGAAGCAGCCCTAGCTGCAGAGGAGGAAGAGGAAGAGGAGGAAGGCGATGAGGATGATGAAGAGGAGGAGGATGATTAAAATACGGGGAAAAACATATTTTAGAAGTTTAAACATGAACAGTAGTTTCGTAAATTAGTCATTAAAATGCAACGGGAGCAGGCCGTCTCCCTCGATTTCTGCAGGCTCTTCTCGGCAGCTGCCTTGCCCTCCTTCCTTGCCCCAAGCCGTGGCGAGCGGGCTGCGGGGCTCGCCCAGCAGAGAGCAGAGTGACGGAGCCTTTCGTCAGGAGGCTGGGCCAACAGCAGGCCTACCTCTGCTTCCCGCTGCCGGGCTGCTCTCCGCTACCATCCCCCGGACCTTCACCTTGGTTTTCAAACCTGCACTTCAGCGCCTGTGTCACTTTTAGTCAAACCCAAAGAAATAAACTTAATTACGTAGCAACGTCACGCTGCTTAAACCCAGCAGGGAGCTCGCTGAGCTTCCGGCGTCCCCGCGGCGGGCGTGCGCGGCAAGCCTGGCCGGTACCACGGCCGGAGTCCCGCAGACAGGGGGGTGCCGCGGGGGCTGCTCAGCCACCTATCCCTCGGCAGGCGGTGCCTGCGCTCCCCGGCGCCCCCCGCCAGCTGGTGGCGAGTGGTACGCGCCGCCGCGGCGTCAGCCAATAGGAAGCGGCCCCGGGAGGCGTTCAAACTGCGGTGACGGTTGGGGCGCCGCCTTGCGCGTGTGGGTGCGGGAGGGCGAGCGGCTTCCCTGTCCCGGCACCCAACGGCCGCGGGGATGGCGGACGAGGGAGCCGTGACGGTCTGTGTGCGTGTGCGGCCGCTCATCGCCAGGTGAGGCTCCGGCCGGGCCCCCGGCCTTGGGGGGCGGCCGTTAGCGCTGTCCGCGGCCTCGGCCTTGCTGTGTCCGCCTCATCTTCAGCCGGGCCCCGGGGACCCCGCTGCCCCACTACGAAGAGGGGAAAGCTGGGGCATCAATGCGGCGTCTGTGGCCGGGGAGCGAGGAGACGGGCGGAACAAACAGGGCTGGCCAGGCCCGGGGGGTGCTCCTGGTAAAGGGGTCGACCCGCGTTGTATGAGCAGAGTCCTACCCTAGTCACAGAGTGTCTCTTATTCTAGAGAACATGCTCCGGAAGATAAAGTGTCACTCCACTGGAAAAGTGAAAATAATACCATCTCCGAAGTGAATGGTACAAAAGTATTCAGTTATGGTAAGAACACGAAAACTGTTTTATTCTAATGCTTACATAGACCTTTGTTACTGTACCACTTTAAGGTACCAACTGTCGCTAAGGACCTTAGCTTTCTGCAATGTCCCTGAACTCTTCTTCCAGCATCAGAATTTTGAAGGGGTGCCCTTGGAGCATCCAGGAAATCTCTTTTAGTCAACACCAGAGCGTGCTATTGAGGTCAGCTTCCTGATGAACGTTGCATTCTTTGTCCCAGCTCATGCTATAGAATAGGTTTGGAGTACACGAGCTTCATTCTTTTCATACGAGTTCCAGTTACAGATAAACCAGACTAGGGCTAGTGTGGAGTATTTAAGGACAAGGGGATGGGGGCACCCAAGCCTCAAATGGAAAAGTGCCTACTGTGCATGTTAGATCCTGAGGCCTCTTTTGAGTCTCTTCCTACTGATCCACTTTACTTGTTAATATGGATGTAGCCACTGCAATGATGTGTTCCCAAATTATAAATTCGATAAAAGTGCTCCAAGCTGGGAGTTGAACAAGTAGCCTGTCCTGTCAGGCTTACAGTCCTCACAGGTAAATGAGCTGTAACTGTTTCTAGGGTTAAATGGAATTGCTAATTGTGTCCATGGTTTTTTGACTTGTCTGCTCACCTTACCTTTCTTGATTCTGGGTTTAATATTTCTTTAATAAAATTAAGCCTGCATTCATGTCACATTTTATATTTGAATTATCCTACAAATAATCTGATGCCCATTTACTTGAAGTCAGCAATACTGAGTAAGGTGACAGCTTGGTTCTGATTTGCAGTACAATGAATTCACACGTGCTTTATTTATTTTTTTTTGTGTTAAGATCGGGTCTTTCATTCAAGTGAGAACACTCAGCAGCTATATGAAGGTGTAGCTGTTCCAATTATACAGTCAGCTGTGCAAGGTTATAATGGTAAGTTTTAAAACTGCATTTGAATCCTGTTTGTAATGTATTTCATAAGTAATTAGTAAAACTTAATCATCTTTCTAGGCACAATTTTTGCTTATGGACAGACTGCCTCAGGGAAGACGTACACAATGATGGGCAATGAAGATTCTGTGGGCATTATTCCTAAGGCAATTCAACATGTGTTCAAAATTATCTGTGAGGTGAGCAACTCGGTTAAACTGAAGTTACTGAAAGGGATAGTATTATTTGTGGATGTCATATAAAAGTTAATTAACTTATTAAGGAGCTTATGAAGGAAATGAATTTATATTGGACCATAAGGTGCAGTTGCTTTGCTTGCCTTGCAAAGATGAGTGATTTAGAAGATGATAATGGGACTCTATTAGTTGGAATCAAATCAGAACAAAAATGAAAGGGGTTGTTAAACTTAAAAATATATTAAACCTAGATGACAAGTATGAACAGATGCTCACTCATTAGTGTGGTAGATAAGGTAATGTGAAGCTTTGTGTTTATTGTGCTATTTGAAAACTTTAAAAACTTAACAGTATTAAAGATTCTTCAGGGGAAACAGTGTGACACTAAATTTACTTATTTCAGGCTTTCAAAATAATCACGGCCTAATTGTTCAGTGCTAATGGGAAGTAAGGAGAAGGTGTAATTTAAAAGAGGGATTTCCAAAGCACCATCTGCAGAGCACTTGCTTCTGCCTTGAGAATTTCAGGTGATAGTTATCAGTTACATGAAATGATCACTGTTCCGTCAAGGAGGTGCAGAGTATTTTAGGGGGTCTATAAAAGTAACTAAGGCCAAGAAAACATCCCATGGTGCTGTAGTCCTTGAGTCCATTGTGCAGCCTTCCCTCACCCTGGTATTCTCTACCAGGGATGCTGTGGAAGGAGCAGCAGCAGCAAAGTAAATCTAGGGAAGCAGAGACAGAGGACTAGGTACAGAGAAAGGCAAGAACCTAAGCAGGGGGAAATAAGATGTGGAAAGGGCATTTAGTGGGAGAACTATTGTCATGCTCCTGTAGGACAGTTATCTTTTGTATCCTACTAAAAGTGATATACCATTAATGCAGATGGGAAGAGGTAGGAGAGAAGAAAAGTGATTCTATACTGGTGTATGCTAATCTTCAAGGAGACTGGGGAGAAAGAAATCTGGGAACAATATCCAAACATACCTTTGAGTTGAGAACACTGTTCACTGGTTAGTCTGTAATCTTTCCTTTTTTGTTGGTTTTTTTTTTTTCTTTGAATGTTAGATTCCAGATAGAGAATTCTTGCTAAGGGTTTCTTACATGGAAATCTACAATGAAACCATTACAGATTTGCTTTGTGATATCAGGAAAAAGAAGCCTCTGGGAATTCGTGAGGATGTTAATGTAAGTGGATGTTATGTAGTGTAAATATGGTATCTGCTTGGAGTAAAAGAAGTTGTTCTTTAAAAAAAAAAAAGCCTTCAGGGACATGTAGTTGAAAACTTTCCCCCTGTGTAATTGTTACCTTCAGAACTAGCAGTACACTTGATATAGTAGAGTAACAGTGAAGTTGGGCTTACTGTTGCTGCTTTATCTTTATAAATGTTTGTAAAAGTAGACTTAATCCCTTAAGATTTCCAAGCTAGTATATTTTATTTGACAGTGAATACTTGGGAGCTGTCTAGCTAATAAAAAAAATATGGCCTTACAACATTTACTGAGAAATATACTCCTGAATTCCCTCAAATTTTAGGAAACTTTCTAGAAATCTTTGATTCCTGTGCCTTTAGACCTTTATCAGAACTGCAGCCTAAATTTTCCCTATCCTTTGTGTTCATAGGGAAAAGACATTCAACTGATGTTGAAACCAGAATAAACACCATAATAATTGCTGGTAGTGGTAATGTATTGAAGTGAGTTTTAGAGTTCACTAAAACTTATTACTATTTTTGTTCTTTAGAGGAATACATATGTGGAAGATCTGATTGAAGAGGTGGTGGTTTCCCCACAACAAGTTATGGAATGGATCAGAAAAGGAGAAAGTAAGTTGTTGAGCTCATGTCAGCTGATATCTTAGAAAAGCTTTGATGAATTGGGTATATCTGGAGTCATGGGGTATCTCTTTGAGATTATACTCAGAAATCACTGCTTTTCAGATAATTTCAAAACTGTGCTTTTTGTCTTTTCTCCATTTTATCAGAATAAAAGCAGAAGTATTCTAACATTGCTTTTTGACAGAGAATCGCCACTATGGAGAAACAAAAATGAATGAACACAGCAGCCGTTCTCACACTATCTTCAGAATGGTAAAATCCAGTTCACTATTAGAAAGGGCTTTGGTATTTTCCAAGTGACAGACTTCATTGCACCCTCTTCTAGATCATCGAAAGCAGAGAACGAAGTGACCTCGCAAATGCGAACTGTGATGGAGCAGTTATGGTATCCCACTTGGTAAGCTATACTTCAAGAAGTTATTAAATGGACATCTAAGTAGAGAATTTACTGTTACCTCTTGTTTCAGAGAAAGTTACTTCATAATGACATTACAAGCTTGCTTTGTTGTTAACTTCTAGCAGACATTTCTGAAGCAGAAGTCATCGTTCTGATCATCTGTTTAGAGGAAGACTCCTGGGGTGTCTAGAGGATATCTACCCACCAAAGGGAATTCTGAGAATAGTAACTAGACAATGTGTGCTAGGCTGGGGAGAGTTACGTCCTTCCCAGGACCCTAAGGGGCTATTGTCAGGAGTGCACTTGCGTTTTGTTAAACACAGCTTCCCCTACAATTGTATGTGTATAGCAGCTGTGGGCTGCTTCCAATAATGGCTCACTTCTTCCTACGTGTGACTTCAGTTTATTAAATTCTTAAAGGTTTAGAAATAAGAGGATCTAAAACTACATTGGCACAGAGCTAACCTGTGAAATATTTAATGAATTTGCAGAACTTGGTAGACCTGGCAGGCAGTGAAAGAGCCAGTCAAACAGGATCTGAAGGTGAGTGTTAAATGAGGCTCTCCCGATGACCACTTCTGTTATCAACCCTTATGAGGAACTATGCTAGAAAGGAAATTATCTTTGTGGGTGTTATTTTTGTGGGGATTTTTCTATGTGCTATTGTGTTTCTTACTGTTTATAAATAATCTCTTTTCTCTTGGATAATCTCTCTAAGCGTAAAACCATTTGAAAATGTGTCTTAATGTTGTTTGAAAAAAAAAGTAGTAATAATGAAAATGTCCTGTGTGATACCCAGGTGTGCGGCTGAAGGAAGGCTGCAATATAAACAGGAGCTTGTTCATTCTGGGTCAAGTTATCAAGAAACTTTGTGATGACCCTTCTGGGTAAGCACTTGTGTTTGGGTACCTGTTTTAAGATAAGTGACTGATAAAGAAACTAATCCTTTATATAGAATCCTATTTTATGTAGGTAACTATTTCAAATAACTGCTAGAAAATAGATTTAATGTGGGTTTTTAATACAAAAATATTAAATCTTTATTTCTTCCTTCTATTTTCATCAGCTTCATAAACTACAGAGATAGCAAACTGACTAGAATTCTGCAGAACTCACTCGGAGGAAATGCTAAGACTGTTATTATTTGTACAATTACTCCTGTTTCTTTTGATGAAACGCTCAGTACTCTTCAGGTAAAAAGTCTGGCCTGTTTTCAAGCATTATTCTGACTCGAGGCTTCATTGTAGATAGGTTGGAGGGGTGGAAAAACATAACCTGCTGGATCTGTGGTCAGTTGAATCTTCTAAAGGTCCTCAGTGGACTTGGAACTTGAAATATTTGTTTTGCACACAGCATCTTTGCCCAGTTGTTATCTTGTACTAGGTTGTCTAAAGCTTTCTGGCAACTGGAACCAAGCTCCTTCTCTCACCTTGCATGCAGGAGATGACCCATTTTCTCATTTGCATTTGGGCGTTAATACCAAGCAAAGAAAACTTACCTTTTCAGAGCTTAGAATACACGAAAAATAAGCAAATGTAAATATTTGTGTCCTTCATTATATGTTGATCTTTTTCTAATAAACTGTCCCTTTATTCTGTTGGAAAATGAGATAGAATAAGTCTTCTGATATGTTTATTCTCTATTACCCATGAGAGAATATTCTTCCAGTTTGCCAATACAGCCAAAAGAATGAAGAACACCCCGAAAGTCAATGAAGTACTTGATGATGATGCTCTCCTCAAGAGATATCGCAAAGAAATTTTGGATTTGAAAAAGCAGCTGGAGGAAGTATGTAATAAACTTACTAAAATTAATCTATCCTTAGTACTGATAGCTATTTGGAAATACTCTATTTTAAATAAAAGCCAGTCACGTTGCGGGGGGGGTGCAGGTAAACTGTTTAAAGTGTTATCTGTCATTTCCATTGAGACTAGAAATTGAGAAGGTGATGTGAAGTTTAGAAAAACTGATGATAGTGAACATCTCTGTATGAAAGCCAACACTGAATGGGATCAACTAACTGAATTGCTTCCTTTCTGTAGGCTAACATTTAAGAAATAGAAATCTGTCATGCCTTACAGCACAATTTAATATTTTCACAGATCTAAAGGAATAATTATTTAAAATATAAGATGATACTGAATGTCAGTTGAACATTCCAACTTCCTATTTCCCCCCCCTTACTGATGTTTAACTTGAGTTGCAAGAAGTTGCAACTGCATAAAACCCCATGGAAAACTTATGTCATGTATAGGCAGAAGACACGTTTAGAAAATGAATAATAGTGACTTCCCACCAAACACTGCAGTTTGTGTTCTCCTTTCTCCAAAATCTCTCTGAGTTGAGGACTATTCTCGCACGTCTTGTTACAGTGCAGATCATGAAGGATAAAGCGCAGGGAAATCACAATTCTGAACATACTGTTTTGGTGAACTAAATCACTAAAATGTGCAAAAAATTTTTTCCAAATTAAAAAAACAATTGTCATAGAAAAAGTTGAAGGGAAAATAATTGACCTGTTATTTTTAAGAGAATGAATTTGCAGTATAAACTCGCACCTAGAAGTGTGCTTGCTATCTTCTGAGTTAGTAGGTAGTGAGGAGAGTACTTAAGCACAGAAAGCTTGTTGAGAAATCCCATGTGAACTTTGAATTGCTCTCAAGTATTTTATGGTTATGATAAAGCTTTTTTTAAAAAAAAAGCTACTGTAATGCACTTGCTTTTCAGCAGAATAAATTTTCAGTACCTTAAATTTTAAGAGATCACATAGTAGCTTGCTGTTATTTGACAATGGAATTGTAGTCCTCAAAGATCTTCAGGTTCATGGCACCAGGGGAAGATCAGTTTAAACTCTATTATGTATTACACTTGAAAGAGCACTTGTTTTTTGTCCCTCAGAATCTGAGGCTATATTGTTCTGGGGAGGTTTGACCATTTGAAGTACTAGGTCTACAGGTGAATTGTAGACTAAATTGTCAGCTTCATTGTTAAAAATTGAAGACAACTCTTCCAGACTTGAATACATGTGTGTAGGTGTTTTAAAATATCATTAATTGTGTAAAAGTAAATTAAATAAACTAAAAATAAATATTAGTAATTATGTGCAGTAAAATCTGTAGGAGTAATTTGTGCTCTTAAAATGTCATTTTGATTCTTTTAATGCAAGGTGTCTTCGAAGACTCAAATTCATGCAATGGAAAAAGACCAATTGGCCCAGCTGTTGGAAGAAAAAAATTCTCTTCAAAAAGTACAGGAAGATAGGATACGAAACTTGACTGAGATGCTGGTGACTTCTGCCTCCTTCTCCTCGAACCAGAACGCTAAAGTGAGCACCTGTGCTAGGGCTTAGTCGTTAACTCTGCAGTGCTTGGCAAATGTGACATTAAATAGCTATGGCTATATTGACAGTGAAAAATAAGTTTGATAGGTGATTCTCACATCATTCTTCTCATTTCTAGAGGGGTAACTTTTACAATAACTTCTGAGTGAGTTAATTCAGTGTCGCCTTGCAGTGAATAGACTGCGGAGAGTTTTGCTTTCAGGTTGTTAAGCTGTAGTTTAATTTTGGAGAAACGGCAAAACTCTTTTTAGCTGCTGGTACTGTTATAGAACTAGCCTAATGCATCATCTGCTCTCTGCTTAGTGCTTTGGTTGTATCTTTTTTTTTCTGTAAATACTTTTTTAAAGGCCAAGAGAAGAAGAAGAGTTACTTGGGCTCCTGGTAAAATAAACCAGGGAAATGTGAACTATTTTGAAGACTTTGAAAAACCGAAGCTGACTGAAGCAAAAAAAATGAAAATGTCTCTGTCAGTACTACCAGACATGGAGGATTGTAAGTATCTTCAGGAAAAAAATAAGGAAACTCTTCAAAGCAGCTTTGAAATGAGAAATAATCCCTTCTTAATAAATCAAAGTTAAAAAGCAAAATAATTTGCTAACAATAGGATGGCTATGTTTACTTGGCACAATACTACTTGAATTCTATTCTGTGAACCCAGTTCTGAAGGAGTTACCTGTAGCCCGTAAGGAAATTTGTCTGCCAGCAAAGAATGCTGCCTGCAATGTGGTTTTAGCACAATAACACTGCTAGTTCTTGGGCTGGAAATAAGATTAATGCTATTTAAAAAGTGGGAACATGAGTCTTGCTATCTCAGGTAAAATAATGCATAGTGCGTTGCTGGTAGATAACTTTGGAAGCTTTACTTAGTTTTCCAAAGGGAATAAGTTGAGACTCTGATAGCACAAATTAAAAAAATTAAATCTCTGTATGCACTTTCCAAGGAAATTCTCCCCCCCCCATTATGGATATTGAGGCTTTAGTTTGTTAAAACCAAAGGTAAGAGCTTTGAGGTGAAAGGCAGGGTCTACAGATAGTTCTGCTGTGCAGTCTGCCTCAATCCCCAAGTATTTTGTAAAAGCAGCTGAAGTTGTTCTTCAGCACAGACTATCCATCCAAACTGTATTCTAACCCCAAAGAGGAGGGGAGGTGGGGATAAAAATGGGTGTGGGAAGGTGTGCAATTGCAAAAATCTTCAACAATAATAGGTAAGTTGGTACTCAAAAATCAGATCGAGATACAGAGAAATTCAAGCAAATACTAGAGGAGTGAGGAACAAAGAAATTTGCACCAAAGATGAGAGAATAGAGGGTATTATTGCAGAATTTCATCTTGCAGCCTTATTACATATCCTTCTTGTCAAGGTTTTTGCTTTTGTGTGGACTGCTGGGTTTTTTCCTTGTAGGAATGTGGGTAGATATGTTTGTTTTCTTTACTGTGCACTGGTTCTTTCCTTGACACCTAAACACTTTTCCTAGTCTGTGTTCGGGGTTTGGTTGAGTGTTTATGCTGACCAATTTATCATAAGCTAGTAAGTGTAGGGACTGGGTTTCAGTGTTGTTTCACTTTCACAAGAGAAAATCATGAGATTGAAAAGCCCTGCTTGGTGTGCTACCTCTTTGCCATTGAATGATTGTTTCCAATGTGATAAAATTATTTGATAAGAAAGTAATTCTTGGTGCCCAGTTTAAAATCTACTGCTGCTCTATATCTTTTAATACATCTTTCTTTTCAGCTGTATCGGAGAATTCTGAACATGACAACCAATATCTGATGGCTCCTGATCAAATTTCAGATATAGAATGGACTTCTGGACCTAATATGAATTGGGTAACAAGAGAATTGATTTCAGTTGTTTAATACAGTGCGTATACATTACACGCTTCTCGGTAAGATCAGCCTTACTCTTGTGTAGAGCACTCGTATTCATCTATGTATCTGAATAGTTATAACTCATTAGAGAGTCACTTGGTCATGTCCGAAGCTGTGGGATGGTTCTGTGATTCTGTGTTTTGTGGTGAATGATCCAGTGAGATCTGGTATTTAAACAGGAGTAGCTGTGCAAAGGAATATAACACTAAACTTGGCCGATCTTTTAGATCGGTTAACTGAGAGCAATTCTTTTCCTAGATTCAGAGAGATTTTGAAGAATCTGTGCAACTCTGTGAAGCATTAGCACTAGAAAAGGTAAGTTTGTTCTGTATTTTCTAGAAATAACCCTGACATTTCACCAACAACTTCTAAAGCTGCTTCTGCTTTTTCAGGATATTGCTGTAAATGAGGCCAACATCCTGCAAGCTAACTTTAATAACCTAGTGTTGGAAAACGAGCAGTTGAAGTTAGAAATAAAGGAAATTAAGGAGAAACTGAAGGAAAAAGTAGAAATGGATGAATTTGAAGCACTGGAAAAACAAACACAAAAAGATCATGAGGTAAGGTGCATTGAAACAAATACAGAGAGATAAGAATTCCGTATGCTCAATGTTTTGTAGAGTTGATTCCCTGTACATGTACTTGGATGCTGATTCACAAACAGATGGTGGTACAAGCTACATTCAGCAACAGAATGAATGAACCCAGGTTTTAAAGTGCATTTACTCAGAGTGTAAAATTCAAGCTTAAATTTTTGCAGAGTCACATACTGGAGTCTAGTTAAACATATTTCTTTTTGTATGTTTTATTTTTATGTAAGTATGATCTGAATTTTACTCTAGATTTCTGCAAGAGACAGTTGCTTTGCATAAATACATTTTTTCAAACTGTTCTGAGGTTTGAAGTATGGTTACTAAACATTATTTCACATTCCTTGTGCAAATCATCTTGGTTTATGATCCAAGATAGTTCTGGCTTTTGATAATCCATTGAGGTATGTGAGCATTAACTTGTAACATATTATTTAACTTAGTAACAAAATAATATTCACACTATTATTTTAATGTCCTGGGAACACTGAAACATTGTATTTTATACCAGGAAGTCAGAAAAGGTAAACCTGCCTACTGGGTAATTTACAATATAGGAAATTCAGTTCTCTTCACCTCCACATGCTGCTACAAGACAAAATGGGATGTACCTTGGTTGTCTGAACGTTTTATGCTCTGATTCTGTAACCTTCTCATTTTCTTCTCGTGACACTCCTAACTACATAGAAGTACTTGCAGGAGAGTGCTCGTTTTAAAACTTTTCACTGCCCTTAAAATTACAGGTTGGATTTTCTCCTCCCCTATGCTTGTGACTCTATAGAAGTACTTGTAGATGAGTGCTTATTGTAAAGCTTTTCTATCAAAGACCAAAAGAAAAGAGTTCTTGAATTTCAGAAGTGCTTTTCTATTTACTCTTGCCTCTCCTTTTGGAGGATGCCACTGAATGTGTTTATGGCTTGCTTCACTGCAATTTTGGCACCTTCTCGTTCTTGTTAGTGAACAGATTAAATCAAATATCTGCACTGAGTCATAAAAAGCTGCTTAACATGACTAGAATTTGAAAGTTGTATCTGTACAAGTTTTGCATTAATTGCTTTGATCACGTTGCTCTTGCTTCTCGAGCTGTTGCAGATTAAATTGTACTTGAGTCATGGTTTGTCCACTAACAGAACACACAAGACAGACCTTGCTCATTGTCATGGTGTTGGCAACTACAACTACGGGTGCGGGTGCTTTCTAACATCCTCTGCATTTTGCTTCAATTTGCTCCACAGATACAACTAATGCATGAAATTACCAACTTAAAGAATCTAGTTTCAAATGCTGAAGTGTACAACGAGGAACTTGAGGTGAGACTGTCCATGAGTTTGTGATAATTATATGAAATGGACTTATACAGTATTTCAATATAAACAAAATCTGCTGGGGACAACCTTATACATTTGGCCCTGGTTAGTCTTTACCAGCTATAAAGAGGATACATCTAAACTGCATGAACACTTACTATGTACAAAGCAGGCTTTTGTTTACCTGAAACACCAAACTGGGCTCTAGGATCTTCCTTCTCCCTTTTTTTCTCCAACTTTCAGGCAGAAATAAACTCCAAACTGGAACAGCTGAAAGAGAAAGAGAACAAAATAAAGGTATTAGAGAATCGTGTGGATGAATTACAGAAAGCAGGAGCAGAAAAAAAGGACACATCTTTTTCAGTGGTAAATTTGAGTTTTCTGCTGGGTTGAGAGATGGTTTTGGTTTTGTTGGAGGTGGGTTATTTTTAGGTGTAACTTTGGTATATTTGGTGTAATTGAAATCAGCTTCCCTACAGATGTTGGGAACATTTTTTTACAAAGCTTAAAATGCTCATTACTATGTTATCATGTGGCAGTACTCTGGTATAATAAAGCTATGGGAAATGCTGCTCTTTATCCCATACTCACAGAAGCCTGCTACTGTTCCTTTTAGAGGAAGCTTAAGAAATTTATATTTTAATCACATTATAATGAACTATTATTATGACTATTTTTAATTATTATTTCTTTGAGTATTTATCTGGTTTTTGTTTTTTTTTCAGGGGGATTCTGATAAACTAATTGAGGAAATTCAGCAGCTGAATAAATCCCTCTTAGATAGTGAAACTGTAGCCTTGGATGCCAAAAAAGAATCTGCTTTCCTTAGAACTGAAAATTTGGAGCTGAAAGAGAAGATGGCAAGTACTTGTTAAACTGCATTTATAGCTGTAAAAGATGTTAAGGGCCTGTCTGCTTCCAGACTAGTGAAGGTGGCAATTGGTAAACACAAGATGTGGTGGAGTATTTGGAGAAAGCTAATGAGTCATGCTTCAAGTAATGCTTATATTATGGAATTGATGGAAAATGAGTCTTCAGGAGAAATATAAAAAGAAAATAGAGACTTCTTCCAGAGAAGTGGGTGGGTAGTTTTAGGTTTACTGAGAGAGAGAGAAAGCACGTTATCAGTCTTTAGGGAGTTGCTAGGTCATAAGGCTTCAAACCTAATTTTACCAAAGAGTAAAAGAGAGCAAGAGATATGAACTTAGAGAAGCAGGATGGAGCTTGCTTTGAATGAGTAAAGACAAAACAGCAGAAGCAGTTATGGCCCTGAACTGTATGGTATGTTTTGTGATAGGACTCTGACAGGGATGCAGTTGTTAAACTGTGGCTTATTCTGCCATAGTTATCAAGGCCAAAGTTGTTCAGTGTGACAGCAGGAACTGTAATGTGCAATATTTAAATGTCAAGCAAGTAGACTTTTGTGTATGAATTGCATGTTGTTTTGTTTTCCTGAAGAATGAAATCTTAAATAATTACAACCAAATGCAGAAGGATGTTCAATTCTATCAAAGCCAACTAGACGCAGGAAAAGCCAGTTACAGAAAAATGCAAGCTGACTTGCAGAAAGAGCTGCAGTCTGTATTTCAAGAAAACACAAGACTAACTTCACTGATGGAAGGCAAAGTTCCAAAAGGTATTGTTTCAGGGGGTGCTTTCTTCCCTCCTCTCCACCTCTCCTCCCTTTTTCCCATAATGGTGGAAGGATAGGGAAGATTTTGGTTCTTGTTTTCTCAAATACTTGGAGCTTCCGTCAATACAAAAAATAGTGGCATATCTGGTACTTCTGGCACATTGTGACTGCTTTAGCATTTTCTTAAATTATCTGGAAAACTGCAACTTTCAGAGTGTTTTGTATTTCACACGCAGTCAAGTTAATAAGTGGTGTCAGGGAGAATCTAAAATGAACTGGATGTCAGCCTGACGAGTGATGATGAAATTCAGACCAGTAGCTTCAATTGTCAGCTGTTGTAAAATATACTTTTCTGGAATTATGCTGATATACCCAGAATGCATTTTATAAATCTTCTGCTTGATTTACAATATGCTTTTCTTACTTGTTAATTCTCTAGATCTGCTCTGTCTTGTGGAGCTGGAAAAAAAGGCAGCTGACTTAAAAGGAGAACTAGAAAAAGCATTGAAAGAGAATGAGCTTCTACAAACACAAGTAACTAAACTATCAGAATTTCAGTCTCTACCACACACTGTTGAGATACAGCAGAAGGAGGTAAACAATGACAAAAAAAATCTTTTTCCTTGTTTTTATATTAGATATAAAGCTTTAGAACCGAAAGTTGTCTTGATTCAACCTGTGCTTTTACAACGAAGTTCATGAAACTATTGTTTCACAAGTATTTAGTATTTCCATCTAGGAATAAATGTAAGATCACATCCTCAGTCACAAAGTTTGCTACAATCAATCAAGAATTTCTAGTCCAATCTTGGTCTGCCTCGTTGCCTTGGTCACCACTGATAGTTGTGTGTAAATGTATAATGGTGTTTGGTCCTGGTTTGCTGTTCTAAAACTGAATTTTTGTCTAATTGGGCAAAGAGAAAATATCAAGAGCTCTTATCAGGAATGCTGCTTGAGAAGTGAGAGATGTAACTTGTAAATGCTGGGAAACTTGTAAGGAAACTTTTGTGTTTCCTGGCATGTCAGAGCTTAGTTTGCTATAAATGTGCCTTAAAGGCTTTGTTTGCAAACACTTTCTAAGTTTCTTTATCCTCAGAGGTAAGGATGTCACTGTACATACTTAGTAGCAGGTAAATTATCCAGGGCAAGTAATCTCTGAAACTCAGGAATTTTTTGCAAAAAGCTCCAAACCCTTCCCAGTCTAGTGGTCTACTTCAACTAACAACCAAAACTTCTTGAGATGTTTGCAGTTTTATAAACTCTGTATCATGAAGAAAGTAATGATAATCTAGATACTTAAAGGGTTATAGTATCAGAGTATAGTACAGAGTATGAGTCCAGTCCTAGCTTAAATATAGGAAGAAGGAAATGGTTAGAGAATGTTGAAGGAGTTAGAGGTTTCAAGGTTTTGGAAGGGGCTTGTCTGCCTTCCTTCTCTTTGAAGGATTGTTTGCTAGACAGATTCCTCTCGACAAAGCGAATCCCAATGTACTGTGCTGGGTGTTTGCCTATATGGGCTTACAAATGTGGTTTTTACTATGCAGCTATGACCAATACTGATTTAGAAAATGCTATTAATATTGCTTTTCTGTTGACAGATTCTTGAAAAATGTGAGGAGCTACGCTTAATAAAATTGGAAAGAGAAAAGCTGCTTTCTGAAGTAGCTGATAATGAAATTAGACTTAAACATATGACTGAAGAAATTGAAAAATCGAAAGACAATCTAGCAGATGCACAACTTAGATATGTAAAATCTGATCAGGAATATTCAGCACTTAAACAGCTCCATGAAGAATTAGAGCAAAAGTATGTAGCTGCATCAGACAACAACGAACAAATGAAACTCCAAATAGATCTTCTGTCTAAAGAAGCACAAGAGTCTAAAACAGCTTTGGATGAAGTGAAAGTAGAGGTCAGTATCACCTTGCTCCTTTCAATAGATAAAACATGAGGAATTCATTCCTAATATTAAAAAACAAAAACAAAACCCCCGAACTATTGAACAAACTGAAAAACCCTCAAAACTTCTTTTTTTTCTGATATAGTCTAAAAGTATAAATAATTGTCATTGAAATCCCTCTACCATCAGTGGATATTACTTGTTACATATCAGGCTGCAGGATTGTGGAGTAAAATGATACCTTCACTGGTAAAGAAATGCATATGTTCTCCCTCTGTAATTGACCTTTTAATTCTTGTTTGCCCATTCTTAAGTTATATCTCTCTTATGCAAATATTTTTCTTGAATATGCTGCTATGTGACCTACTCTATCTAAAGTCATAGAAACAAAGTTTCCTCATCAGGAACTGAAGTCTGTTTAGATCAGAAGATCTTTAAAAGCAAAGAGAATCACTGCACAAATTGGCAGTTACAGAGGAGAAAACAACATTTAAGAAAAGGGAACTAAAGACCCATATTTTTGACAAGGCTTTTGGCACTGATATGGTTGCCATATTCCAGCTATGGATTTGTTAATTCTTCATTTGATAATTCTTAAGTTATGCTACAGTTTCATGTCTGGTGTTAAGTTTTAATAAGAATTTTCCCAAAAGCCAATGCTTATTTAATGTGGGCAAGAATATAAGCAATGACTTAGTGAAATGAACTTCCTGTTCTCTTGTTGAAAGCCAGTATCTCTCATTCTTGCTAAGCTAATATAAGATTCTCTAAGAACATTCCATATTATGCAGTTTGGCTACAATGAAAGTGTCTGGACTTTTCCTTTACAAATTAAAGCTCTCTAGCAAAATGAAAGAACTGGAGGAAAAGACAGCAGAGCACAAACAACTTCTGGCAGTAAGAGAAGATTTTATTCAAACTCAGCAGAAGTTAAGTGAAATGGAGCAATTAAAAGAACAAGAAAAGATTACAGAGTTGAGACTGAAGGACAAGGATTCAGAGATCCAGGCAGTTCTTCAGCAGCTTACTGAATGTCAGGAAGAAATAAAAACTCTAACCCAGGAAAGAGATTACCTGAAGCAAAAAGAGGAGTCTCTGCAAGCTGAGACAGACCAACTCAAAGAGGATATAAAGGACACTGTTTCCATGGTAGGAATTCTGCCTTTATAGAAATGGACCATACATGTTAAGGGGGAAGAATGTAAGAACACTTTAGAAGCTATACTGACATATATAGGAGAGTAAAGGAGTGGGGCTTTGACTGGTTTGGTTTTTTTTAATCAAGGGGTGTTTATTAATGTTAGAAAAAACTTGAATTCTCTTTTGCCAATTTTCTTTAAAGAACATTTTGGCACATGAAGAACTGAGAAATACACAGTGTTCTCTCAAGCAAGCCCAGGACACTGTCAAGAAGTTGGAAAGAAATGTTTCTGAAAAAGAATCTCAGATTCTGAGTGTTGAAGAGGCACTAGGGAAAACCATTAAAGAACTCCAAGCACAGGTAAAACATTCTGTAATAACTGAAAATGAAAATGCTTTTAATATGTTTTCCAACACTGAAAACAAGCCTAGTTAGTCTGCTTATTGTCTCTTCTGCTTGTCCTTAAAAAATTTCTAGGCCTTTGGTAGGAAGTAGGCAAGAAATTTAGTACTGCTTGATCCAAGTCTTTACCAGCTGCTGATCTATTGGACTCTAACAAAGCTTTGTTTAACTCGTGTGCCCCATGGTTATCAGTCCAAGGGGTGGCATTAGATGGCAAATAGGAGAAGAGAATAAGGGTTGCTTTAGGGGTAAGAATGAGGCTAATGGTTTATAACAGTCCCAAGGAGAAGGGTATATGTGTAAATGGCAGCTCAGGTCCCAACACAGAGCACAATGCTGATCTGCTGGGTTTTGTGCCTGTTTGTTCAACAACTGACAAAGAAGGGTGCTGGGAATGTTGTATGTTTCACGGTTGCTCCAGTGGCATGGTTTCTCTGGAGGGAGAATCTGTAGTATGCGAGACTGGATTTTTTTTGAAGTAGATCAGCTGTCAGACCCGTGTTTCTTTCTGCCCACTATTACAGAAGAGACTACTAAAAAGTTAGCATTTAAAATGAAGCAGGTGATAAAGGCCAAAGATTCAGTTCTGGAGTTTTTCTCGTTGGGTTAGGGTGGTTTAATGTTAATGCTGTAGCAGAGTGAATCAAACAAAACTTTTGCATTTAATTTTGGTTTTGAATTGATGGAAATACTGTCTCTACACATTTGATTTTTTTTAATAGATATCACAAATGACAGAAGAAATGAAAGTCATCACATCTGAGAGAGACCAGCTTGTTGAGGAAAAAGCAGAAAATAAATGTAGAGAAAATGATCAACTTCAGGTGCAAAAGGAACAAATCTTTTCCCTTATGCAAGAGAACAGCTCATTACAGGAGAAGCTGGACAGTTTACATTTGAAAAAAGATGATTATGGGGAAGGAACTCTGGTAATTATGCTAAGGCTGTAATGGAAAGTGTGCTTATTTAAACTTTCACTTGAGTTGAAAACAATTTGCGAAACAAACTGGAGAAAAGGGTCCTGCTGCTTGACTGCAGACCATTAAACACCAGATTATTATTAATTGAAATTTACTCCACTCATATTGTTGAATATGGACAACTAGTAGTAGAATGGCAAACGTTTTTCTGTAAATAGAATACAGGATGGTGATGTTCTGTGTTGATCTGCACAGAGATGTGGTTCTGTAAGTAGCTGAAGCTCAAAATGGTTTATCTGGAAAGAATGTTTCTGCATTTTTTGAAGCATAGGTAGAACTGACTTCTTTCCTGGCAGTGAAGGGGACATTGTAGCCAATGTTTTCTGTAACTGTATATGCTGATTGCATGTGAGCATTAGATGTATATATACAAAGTGTGTGTGTATAAACACACACTTGAAACAAGTGAAGTGTGTGCGTATATTTCAATGTTTATAGGGGAGGGGACAAATTTCAAGGAAATAATTGTCTTGACACTGTTGTTACCTACTGTCGTGACTAGAAATATGGACAAGATTTTTGGTTTGTTTCAGGTTTTGTGGGGTTTTTGTGTTGCTTTTTTGTTTTGTTTTGTTTCCTCCTCAGGCTTAAACTCTGACCATGAAATTCTACTTCTGGTATCTATTTTCAGAAGTTTTCATTTCAAATTTTACTTCTGCGTGTCTCATTTTATGAAGCTTGAACTGCATATTGAGTTCAGTCAAATCTTACTTTTCTGAAGAAAATACAGATCTCTCTAAAACATTGCTTCAGTTTTGGGGTTTTTTTACATAGCCAACCTTTCAGAGGTCAGGTATGTTTCTCTTAAAGCTACTTCCCCAAGTTAAATTCTATCTCTCTATAAAATAGATACCACGGATCCAAGAAAAATCTCTTGAGCAAGAATTACTTCTTCTGAGAGAAGAGCTGAGCCAGGCACAGAAGAAATTGCATGAAATGGAGGAATTGAAGGCCAATGAATGTCAAAAAGAATCTGAAAAAACGGGGATAACAGATTTCATTCCAAAATTGCATGGCTGTCAGGAAGCGAGCGTTCTGACAGAAAGAGATGATCATCTTAAAATGCAACTAGAGAATCTCCAAAATGAGAGAGACCAGCTAAGAGAAACTATACAGGAGAAAATTAGCATGGTAAGAGAAATAGTCCTATTCCCTTAGGATAATACCTTTAGTCATCTTCTGTCTTAAAGTTTGGAAGTGTCATTTGGGCTTTAATACACTTTAACTGTGTTGTGTCCAAAGAATTCAGAGATGCAGGAAGAGTTGAGATGTGCTCGTAACTCTCTTGGACAACATCAAGAGACTATCATGGAGCTGAAAAGCAGCATTTCAGAGAAAGAAAATCAGCTCTTGAAAGCGCAAGAGGCACTGAAGGAAACATCCAGTGAACTACAGCAGAAGGTCAGATGCAGTTTTGTCAAGTAAACTAAAAATTCTATCGGGATTGGCAACCCATGTCCTCTGCAGACTTGTTTGTAAGGGTTCAATAAATGTAATAATAATAATAATACTTTAATTTTGCTTCTTTTTTTTTAATCCCTGTACTGCTTCTTGAAAAAATTCCATAGAAAAAGAGGCAGTTAGAGATGATTGAATGCAATTTGACCTGCAAGCTACAACCCAATTATGCCAATCAGATAGTGCTCGTGAAATATGAGCCAACAGGACTTCTTAAATCAGAACCTGATTACTGGGACAATAAAATTTAATAAATTAGAATGTTAGTGGGTTTATTTTTCCACACTGACTATGAAACTACTTCTACCCATGCGAGAGATGATTGCAAACATTAATACTGGTTCTTATTTGTTCTTTCAGCTTGCTGAAGTAACTGAAAACCTGACTCGTGTCTCTTCTGAATATGGAAACCTACAGGAAGAAAAAGAACACACTGAAAGAACAATGAATGAGCGTATCTGTCAGCAGCTGGAGAAAATTGCTTTACTTAATCAGGAGAAAGATGAGCTACAGCAAATGGTAGAGGCTTGTAAAGCAGAGAGAGATCAGTTAGAAGCTGATTGTCGGGAAAGCAAGGAGAGCGTACGTATAAAATCTCTTACTTGGTTTAATGACAGCTTGTACTTCTCTGAATTGTCTGCCACGGAGCCTTCTGCTATTAAGTATCTCTTCCTCTCCGTTCACTTGTTTATAGCAGCAGCAAGCTAAGAAATTCGTTTATTCATCCAATCTAGTTTTTGGACTCTGTTTCCTGTTTTCTCTTTCCCTGTTCCATTCCTTCCCTGTTGGGCACTGTGCTCTCTGGCTTTGGGCACAGCTTCTGCCACCTGCTGGACAGACAAACGCTCCGCAAGCTCCTGGTTTAGCTTTCATCTACAGTGCCTTGCACACTGGAGGTAGTCCAGGTTTACTGATAGATATCTAAGAGCTTAACTCTCCTACCACTTCAGCTCGTTCTGGATTGATGAAGAGAAAGCTAATTCCAGAAAAGAAACTGAGTAGCCATCCTATTCCTCCTTCCTGATGTCTTAGTTCCTGGTATATTAGTGACTTCAATATTCCAAGTATTTGCATGAGAAGTATGCTTATGTTGACACTGTTTCATGCAAATTCTTTCTGCGAAATAGTATCAGTATCAAGCTGATAATTCTAAAGTTAAAAGAAAGCATGGTAAATTTTTTCCTTATGAGAAGCTCTGCAAATTACTTTAAGAAATACAAAACTTTCATATGAATTTTAGCAAGCCTCAGATAGAACCACTAATGTCTTATGTATAGACAAACTGATTTAAAAACTAAAATCAGCAAACTAGGCTTACCAAATCTTTAATATTAGATTTACATCTTGCTATTAAAAAACAGGACAAATTGTTCATGTAACTGGTTACAGTTGCCACGAGAATAAAGGAACCTTTAATGGTGTGGTGCTTTGTGTTGGGTTTTTTGATTGTTTTATTTTAAGTAGTTGCTACATAATCTGTTTGCCCCCCAACATTTTTCCCTCTCCTCTTTACTTCTGCCTACTTTTTTAAAACAAATGGAAAAAAAAACCCCACAAAAACCCCCCAAAAAATGAACTGCTAAAGACTTTTCTAAAGACTGTCATCCTTTGGAGTTGCTGAACTAGGCATGGGAGAATGACAACTGAGGGTTGTCTTTTTTGCTGAAGTAAAAGACTGATAGTTCTCTCCTAGAAATTCAAATGCTTTGACTTATTCTTAACTCCTGATAAGCAAAACTCAGTCATACTGAGTGAGCATTCATGTAATGCCTTCTTCTGCAGGCCTTGAAAGTTCTGACAGAAATGGAAAATCTCCAGGAAGAACTAAGGCATCAGAAAGAGCAAGTTGATATCCAGAAGAACATGCTAGCAGATGGAGAAGAGAAACTGCAAAACACTGAAAAAACCCTAAAGGATGAAATAAGCAAACTGAAAGAAAAGGCAAGTAGGTTAATGAGAAACTCTTAGAAGTTATTTAGAGGATGTCCCTTGAAGGACTCATTAGAACACAGGTATTAATATACAACTTTGTGCTGCTTTGTTGGTCCAATAGACAATGCCATAGTAGTACAATTTAGCAAGAGGAGTTTTTGTTAGTAGTTATGTTGATTTTAATACTTTAAAAAATTTTTAACTAGGTAGTTAAGTTGAATGAGGACTTAGATTTGATAACTCTGGAAAGGCACCAGCTGCTGGAAAAACTGAAAGGAAGGACTGAGAGTGAAAGCAGTAAAATTCAACAGCTGGAGAAACAGTGTGGCTTGGTAGCACAGGAGAGAGATCAGCTCCAGGAAATGCTGGAAGGTATTCAAGCAGAGAAGAACAAGCTGGAGATCAACCTACAGGAGAGTGTTGATAAGGTACTTAATATTTGATTAAAGTAAATAACTGTAAATGCTTGGTAGAGAAAGATGGTCAATTCTTGAAACTGTCTTCAAAAATATCTTACAAGTATTAATGTTATACACCCAGACTGAAGAATATCTTATTCTAACTACTGGTATCTTCCAATTCACTTGTTTTTATCAATTATCTTGCTGTAGAACTTCAACTTCACTGAAAGTTCACAGGTTTAGTGAAAGGAATGCCAGTTATATTATAAATTATGAAAGATAATTTAACAGCATTCTGACAATAGTCCAGCTCATAAAACTGTGGAGTAATAATTTCTGTATAGCTCTTCATGTGAACTCGACTCAGGTTACAAGTCTGCTTTGTGTTACTCAGCTGTGTAAAGTGAGATTGCAGAAAATGTCCAAACATGTTTGTAGCATTAATCCTTTACATTACTAAGGATTTATCAGTATGCTGATTGGCAGGCTTTGCTTCAGTGAAAGAAGAAACTTTTGAAGACAAAACTTGATATTGCCTGTGCTCAAACTTAGAGCATGGGGGTAATTTTTGTGCCAAGTATTTTTTGACTCAATGAAATACTGAATGGCCTGGCACAAGAGGGAGATTCACGTGCTATTTCAGCATGTAACTTTATCTTTGTTGCTCTATTTTTACTCCAGATTCTTGAAACTGAAAAGGAATTGAAGTGGCAACAGGAACTGCTCAGCAATGAGAAGATCAAAGCTGAAGAAAAGGAAGAACATTTGTTAAAGGTTCAGAGGCGGTCAGAGATTTTGGAGGACAGCTTAACGAACAAGGTGAGGAATTCTGGTTTTAGTAGCTCTTCTGTCTTCTGATGTTTTATCACTGATGTGCTAAACTTATGCTCCAGATAAATCCTGTTGAATTTTTTATTCTCAAGACATGTTTATGGATTCTTCTGTTATTCAGAAGTCCTGCCAACTCAGTCTTTTTGTAGTTTTCACTTCACTTTTCACCTGTCAAACTCTTCCTTTGTAGTTCAAAGAGTACAATTAAGGATTGCTTCAAATTAGCAAATGTGTTGCTGTTCTATTCACTAGAACAGATACAACAATTCCATTGCCCATCTCTTACGCTGCTTCTATTTCTTTTCATTTTTCTTGTGACGTGGGCGTTATGTTGACTGTGTTTTGGTTTGTTTCCTCTTTACTGAAGACCAAGGTTGACTAGAGTTCTCTGGGTGTCATGCTATTCCTTTTCCTTTTAATTTCTTTTTCCAAGTGATTAGAACACCAAAGCTGTTATTCTTGCTGTCAGTGTGAATTTTATAGTTCCCAAAAATTGCGTGCTTTGTATTTGACACAACTGATGTGAGTGTTCATAGGGGAATACACAGACCCAGGACCAAATAGAAATTCTTTTTTCTCCACTGTTTATTATAGATTCAACAGTTAACTGAGATGCTAAATAGCGTGTCACGTGAAAAAGATCAATTATTGGCTGAAAGAACAAGTCACTCTTTCCAGCTTAAAGAACAAATCTCATCAATTAATCAAGAAAAAGATGAGCTACAAAACCTTCTCCAGGATGTCAGGTCTGAACGGGACCAGCTCAAGACCGAATTGCAAAAAAAGACTGAGATGGTTGGTGTTGCAAGTTGCATGCCTAAGTTATTTGTAATTTCTCTTCTTGAATGATACTTAAATATGTATGCTTTTATTTTAGTGTGTTGAAACAAATGCAAAACTGGAATGTGCTCTAGATCAACTGAAGCAGAGAAACCTGAAGGATATGTCCATTCAGGTGAGCCCACTGGATAATGCAGAGCAGGGGCTTGATGACAGCCTGAAGGAAAAGACCTTGAAAATTAAGGTAAACTTATTTCTCTGCTTCTTTTAAGAATGCCTGTAAAACCTCAATCCCATTCCTTGCTGTTGTGTATAATGTATAACATTGAGTATCTTGCCAAGATGCTGCAAACCCTTGAGATCAGTTGATTTGCTGTTGCCATTCAGTAACTGTGCATCTTGTTCTGAGAAAGCTGAATGGAATTTCTCAGTTGGGACATCTCACTTGAGTTCATTATTGTCCAGTCACCCCAAGGAAAATAAGTAATCATGTAGAAGCACTTCACCACTTGCAAAATCCCCCCCAAATCCTCCCTTCCACTACTCACCATCAAAAATAAATTGGTTGCAAATGTATTAATTTCATTAAATATCTTCTCTCCTCCAAACAGGAAGCTTCCTCAGGGCTTTTGGTAACTAGCTATCCTGAGTGTACTTTCTCAGGATTGAGAAACACTACCAGCCTACTGAAAACCAGAATAATTTCGGAATACATATGAACCCCTTTCAGGAGCACCCTTGTACTGCAGGCTGCGGGGCTGGGCAGCAGATTCGGGCATCGTGCTGTAGAAAAGCCCCGAGTGCTGCTTCAGTTAGCACCAAAAGTGGTAAAGGAACAAACTGCAAGAATTGGTTGTGTAGCTTTCTCCATTTGTGCTGCTTTCTATCCTACATCAGCAGTATGGAGCTAACAATCAGGGAACTAAACAGCAGTTAATCCCTTTTAATGGCAATCTCCCCTGACTTGTGTAAGATCCTGTCTGCTTCTTTCTCGTGCAGTTTTCTCAAGTATCTTGTATTTGCTCCTGTTGGAAGCAGAGAACGTGTTAGTTCCAATGTTTCTACTGTGGGGTGAGGAGCTCAAAAAAAAAAAAGGTGAATCCTGCTGCTTTCAACTAAGAGCCAAGGGTGGAGGCAGTATGCCTCAGTTTTCTACTTTAAAATGCATAACATAGCTTCATACATGACAACTTAAACTGCAGTTTGCTGAGAGTGCCTTGAAGCCTGCTGCATTTCTCAGCTTGCTCACTGCTTGATCACTGCTTGATCACATCTTCCTTTCTATGGCAGAGTGCTAGGAACACTTTCATGATCCCTTTCTTTCAACAGAGGACCAAGCAGATCAACTTGGGAGCCCATCCAGAGGGCAGCCCAGCTGGCAAACAGGCAACAGTTTCAGGCATGATCTACAGGTCTTGATGTGGCCAGGCAATTTAAATCATTAAAATAATACAAGCTTATGAAATTATTTTCTGGAAAGCTAAGAAATTCTCTGCTTTTATGACTTAGTTTGTTTTTCTGTCGTATTCCTGTGGCAAGTCAACTGCAGTCTTAGTCCTGTTAACTCTCCTGTTATAAAACCAATACATGCTGCAGCAGTAAGTCCTGGAGTTCAATGGTTTATTTTAAGCTGCTGTTTATAGAATCACTCTTCCTTTTTGTGACTGAATGTAATTTTTTTCACTTGCATTTAGGATCTTCTTGAGAAATTCCTAAATGTGGGGAAGAGGTATGAATGTCTCTCTGGAATGTCTCTCAATCTAAAGAACAAACTGGATAATCAGAAGGCACTTACAGCTGTGATACTGACTCGGCTTTCATCGGAACAGAGTAAACAAGTCAAAAGACTTCAAACTGAAAATGAGAAGATAAATGGTCATCTCCAGAGTTTATTGAACAAACTGAAGGTACCAACTGAAAATGCTGAATATGTGGATGTTTCGTGTTGCTTTGGTTTGGGTTTTTTTAAATAAGCTCTCAATATCAACAGCTAAGTTTCTGTACACTCTAGCTTTCATTTTTGTGAGTTCATACCTTGAGAAAATGAATAGTAAATGCTTTACAGGCCTGGAAAAGTGGAACTATTCAGTTAATCTTAGTTTTTAACTGTAGTTCAGATGCTTTGCACAGTATTATTGCATTAATGTTAATCCACTGTAATTGGGAAATTTTCTTTCTGTACTCCATAAATCAAATTATGGACCCCTAAGTATGTGTTTTATTGAGATCTGCAATATGCCTTGGAGATGGAATTTTAGAGGGATGCAGGGTAGCATTTTAAAGCATAGTCACTGATACACCCTGTGCTTCTACAACAGTTCCTGTTCAGTCGTGTTTGCTCGAAGAAAAGAGACTATCATGCTACTGTTCACAAGTATGAAATGGAGTTGCTTGAAGAAAAGAAAAAACAAGATCAGCTACGAGCTCAGATTCAGTATCTCAAGAAGATTTATTTGAACCAGAATGAAATATCCTCTCAAGAGTTAAACATCAGCGAAGTGCTGCAGAGTTTGCACTTGGGTGCAGAGGTAGTATTTGAAACAAGTTTTCAGACAGAAAAGACTTGTGTATTTCAAGGCATGGTGTAATGTGGTGGTGATAATCTAATGGCATTGCTTTTATCTGTTAAGAATTCCCTTAAGGTGGGAGGATAGAATTTGTCAGTGCTTTTTAATGCTACTAATTCTATAATATCAAGGTTCTGTTTTATAAAGTGGCTGAAAGTAAAAATTATGACATGATAAAACAGTGGGAATATTATTTATCACTTGTCCTGTAAAACACATACTACTTGACACCAAGATGACTTGTAAAATAGTGAGAGAAACTTTTACTAACATGCATGTTTTGGGGGTTTTTTGGTTTGGTTTTTTTTAAGAGCATTCTCAAGGATGTATCAGAAATGGAAAGCGAACTTCTCTGCATAGAGGCAGAGTTACAGCAGGAAGAAAGTGCTAGAGAAGAAACAATACAGTTCTGGGAAGCTTGTTCAGGAACTCACTGTGATGCAGAGGAACTTAAAGACGAGTTAAAGAAAGATAATGAAAGGCTTTTGCAAGTCATTAACTTTTGGACTCCGAAAGTAAAGGTAAAATTAAATCCTTTTTAATCAGAAATGTATAAGTACCTTGTAAATGCTTCTAACCTGATTGAAAACAAAATACACAAAAAAGGCTATTTAAAGATTATTCATTAATATGAATATGCCCCTTCCTGCCTCCCCCTCTTTTTCAAATGAAACCAGTCTGGCGTGTGAGCGATTCCATTTCTGATGGGCAAGCACCTTCACATGGGACACTGAGACAAGAATGTCAAATTGATACCCCTCAAGATACTTCCTGTTTCTTCACTTGCTTTATTACCAGATGATTCAAAAAATATTTACAATTTATCTGCATGACATTGCTTATTTTCAGATACTCCTTCAACTTTCTTCAGAGCTGGATGCCAGAACTGCCAATTATTGTAAAGGTGCTGATGTTGAATTGAAGCAGAGAAAAGAGAAAAGCGAAGAACTGCTTCAGGAACTAAACACACTTAAAGAAAAACTGGCTCCTGGTGGCTCTGCCAGTCTTGCATTAGAAGAAGAAAACCACAGGCTTCATAACAAGCTAAAGGCTGCAGAACAAGATATAAAGGTACCAATATTTGTTTCTAAAGAAAACTTCCTTTGATGCTAGCTTTCAAAGTAAGCGTACTTCAGATGGAAAAGAAAAAAAAGATAGGTGGCAACTGTAAATCTGTGCCCCACAATACACTGGCCCGGAGTGCACTTCAGTTTTGTAGCTTTTCTCATTCTCAAAGTGCAAGTTTGAGCTCTTGCCTGTAATGTGATTACTTTGCATGTGTTCTGTACACAAATAGGTGTCAGTTTAGAAATCCAGATGGAATGTTCCCCTTTGGTTTTGAAGTATTGATCTTAATAGTGTGATACTGTTGATTCTTCCTTTATATGGTATTCACTATGTCAAACTGGAAGCTGGAGAATTCTGTCTTTAATTTTAGGAATTGAGGGCTTATTTTTCTCTCTGCCCTATTTTATGTCACAGTTACCCTTGTTCAAAGCACCCTTTTTTTTCTTCGTAGACTTGAGTGTTCCAGAATACTGAGAGGTGATGCAAAACAGTGGGATAGACACCAAGAGTTGCTATAGAGCCTGTAGTGTTGGATTTTTTTGTGTGATTTGAGTCTTTTATTTGTTTTTATTAAGAATATGAATGTGCTGTTACTGTTAGATCTCCTGACGTAACTGATGTATCTCTGTAGGCTATGGAAGCAAAAATTCAGAAATTGGAAAATGTAATAAATGAAGTAGGAAAAAATGTCACAGAGAAAGATGACAGGATAAGCAAGTTAGAAGCACAGATAAGAATAAAAACAGCAACAAGTGAGCTCACCCAACTCCAAGACAAACTGAATGAGACAGAGAAGTGCCTCAGAACTGCCTTAACAGAGAACCAGAGTCTTCAGGTATGAACAAAGCACTTCACTCCTCTCATTCTCTTGATCTCAGAGAGAGAGCAAGCATGCTTGAGAACAGCTGTGGGTGAAATGTAACTCTCTAAAGTCAATTTATTGTTCTCTATGGATTCTTAGAGTAAACCACTCTATTTGCCTGTTTAGTGTGCAGTTGCACATTCTACCAATGCAGCCTTTAGAGACAAAATTTAGAACCCGTGTTATTCTGTTTGAAGCTAAATTTATCACTTGTACCTGATTCATTTCTGAAACAATCAAAAAGAAAAATTATGTGTTGAAACTGAAGCATAAGCTGTTTTTTTCTATGTAATATATTTGCATACTAGTTCAAAATTCCCACACTTATGTCTGCAAACAAGGCAGCAAAGCTTGCTGAAATACATGCACGTAATAGACCACAGTTGGTACACCAACTGATACTGTGGTGCTGGTTGGTAACGGGGGAGTCCTTACTCCAGAGTAACTTCCTGCTCCCAGTCTTGTCCTGCAGAATCTAGCAGATCATAGTAAAGATACAGAGTAAGCAACCCTTAAATTAATTTGAGTAACAAGGAAGCTTCATACTAAATCTTTTCTTTTCAGGCAAAATTAGATAAAGGTGCTGAGTTGTACAGAGAAGAAATTGATAATCTCAAAACACAATTGGTAAAACATGATATGGAAAGAATGAAACAATCCAACTCTTTTGACAGGAAGTAAGTTGAAATTTTACC
Source organism: Actenoides hombroni (assembly GCA_024336885.1). Lineage (NCBI taxonomy): Eukaryota > Metazoa > Chordata > Aves > Coraciiformes > Alcedinidae > Actenoides > Actenoides hombroni. Next base: position 117,766,490 of record WUAM01000431.1, read on the forward strand.
TTGTTATAATTCTCTAGCTACTTAGTTCTTAGCTTCTACTTTTCTTACTATTTGTTTCACAAAATAAGTCAACATTCAACTTTAGGTGTCCTAGAATTTTACTGTAGCTAGATTGTAGAGAAAGTAAAAACCATAAGCATCTCAGGCTGATGATAAACCTTCCTCCCTATACACATGCCACAATTAACCAATCCATGTTCAGCCATAAATGAAATAACTGTTCTGACAAAAGGTGAGGGGAAAGCAGTAATTTCAGGCACTCCAGTTCTCTGGAGAGAGGGGATACGCAGGGAATAGTCCTAGTCAAACTTTTGATTTTTTTGAACTTTACCTAAAATCTAAGGGGTAACCAGGTTTATATAGCTTGGTGTGTGTAACTTGAGTATCTTTTGTATTTGATAGCTCACTTGGAAATGAAACTAGCTCTCCTGCAACTGCAAGAATTATTAAACTGAAGTTTTATCTTCTCTTTCTTTCTTCTCCCTCTCCGCCCACATGCAGACTTGCTAATTATAAAGCTCTTGCAGAACACCAACAGCAAGAGTTAACAAAGCTAAAAGAACAACTTAGAAGAGCACAGCAAGAGCAAGATGCTACTGGTAAATTCACGATAAATAGAAGGGACTCTTATGTTAACCATGTAATCTTAAAAGTAAATGTTTCAAGTCCAGATTGAGATGCAGTCCTTTTATCTCAAAGGCTGAGGAGGATTTGGGTGCGTGGGGAGATGAGGTGGGAAGTAGGATACATCTGCTGCACATCCATTGCATTAGAATCACAGCAGTCCTGGTGGTTATTTCTGAGCCGTGTTTGCACTTGTGGTGCTGCTACTGGTGTAGCAGCTCATGTTGCCATGCTTTCCTTGCCTGACTTCACCTGTGTGAATAGCTAATTTAATCATAATCAGGAAATAGCTGAAAGTATAACTAATTTAACTCTCAATGACCCAATGAAGAATCTTAAGTTTCTTTCTATCTCCCTAGCAGTTGGAATACTGGGAGGTGTGTTTGTATCTGACAAAGAATAGCTGTTGTAATGGCACTTATAACCTACTGAGGTTTTACATTTAAGACCACAGGAAGGAATAGTCTAAATAAACAATGAAATTTGACTTGGTTTTCAGCACTGTCCAAATAACAGACACAATCTGTATAAAACTGTTTTCTAGTGGTGCTGGAAAAAGAAGCTCCTCAGCAACCCCAAGTGCCCCTTACCTGTGGTGGTGGCAGTGGTATTGTGCAGAGCACACAAATACTTGTTCTAAAATCTGAACAAGCTAAGCTACAGAAGGAGAACTTGCACCTGAAAAAACAAAATGACCTTCTACAAAGGTAAGTATAAAACTGACCAGGAACACGTGGAATCATTTGTTGCTGTGTAATTATGCATGTCATTGGTGTTTCTTTCTGAGAGACCTATAGAAATAAGTCATTTGTTATTCCTTTTTAAATTTGGTAGATTCTTTCACATCAAACTTAATTAAAGGCAGTGATATATTGCCTATATACATCTTTATGGGTTTTGAACTTTAAATTGCTTTCATAAGAGTCTCTTAAATGCTAGAAGATACACTTAAATTTTATGTTGGAAAGCATTTTAGCTTAAAGAATTGAAAAAAAATGCTTCTGATACACAGATATGGTCTTGCATTGCCATGCCTGTGGTGTATCATCTGAAATATTGGAACTGTTGTCAGGAATCTTTCCTTACTTGAAGAAACCACTTTAAATTTCTCATAATTAAATGCTGGGGTTTTGTTTGGTTTTATTTTTTTTTCAGTAATGAGCTTCAACTGAAAGAGGAACTCAGAAAATGGAAAGAAAGAGCCCTAAAATGGAAAGAAAGGTCCTCAAGAGAAATCACTCGAGAGATGGTACCAAGGTCTCCAAGGAAGACAGTGCCATATTCTCTTAAAGAGCAAATGCCCTCACTCTCCAAGGAACTGACTTCACAGGAAACTGTGACTCAGGACCCACCAAAGCCTCTGCCACTGACTTATCCAACAAATTTCTTTGATAATTCCACCTTGGTTACACCAACAGGTACGTAACACAGTGGTCCTGTCTTGTAAAGATACGGAGAGGCAAAATATCTGAGTTGAGGGGAAATGCTCTGTACTTTCTATGTTTAGACCTGAAACTTGCATGATAACACAACTCTCTTGAATGGTTAGTCAGCTGGCTGGTGAAGGGCTGACCAGTGGCAGCTGTGAAGCTTATATATGCTCCACAGAACCTAAATGTTTAAATGAATCCTTCACCCCCTGAAGGTGTGTTTTGGGGGAGAGGGGTTTGTTGTGTTTTTTCTTTACACTTGCTTCTAAAAACTTTCAGAAAGCCCCAGAAGACACACTGAGAGTTAACCAGTTTTCAAGCTATTAATGGCAGACATCCAGAAAGACTATGACACATTGGTCTTTCTTGTGATGGCCAAGGTGGTAATAATACAGACTTCTCACAACACAAAGCTCCTCAGAGACAAGCTTTGATAGTTGACATTTAAATCACTAGTCAAGATTAAGTTAAGGAAGCAGTAGGAATATAGTAACTAGCAAAGTTTAAGTGTTGCTTCAATGTTCTTGTCTTACAGATACACAAACTGCAGGAATAGAGCCCACAGAAGAACACCTTAAGCAGTGGTTTGGAACTTCAGAGAAAGATAAAGCCCCCGATTGTACCACCCAATAAAGGGGCTCTGTTGTAAGCTGCTTTTGCAGTAGCTACAGCCAGAATCTGCCTATACAAAATCTAATTGCTTCAGATCAAAAGCCATCTGCCTCTTCCACAAGCTGTGAGAAGAGCTCTGGTGGCATGTGAATCACTTGCTGTCTTGGAGTTGCTACTTCTCACAATTGGAAAAGCTGGAATACAAGAGCAAAAGTGGAAAAGCAGTCATACTGCCTGCTGATCTGGTGATACTCTGCTGTGGTGGGGCTGAGAAAGAAAAACCAATGTACTGAAGAAAACAATGGGAACAGGAGTGGATCACAAACTAACCTACTGTGAAACTTCTCAATCTTGAACTTTTTACTCTGTCGTTCCTAAACCAGCCTTGTTCTGGGTGGTCACTCTTTGTATCTTCACTGCTGTATCTTGACTATACTTTTTTGTTTCTCCCTCTATGGGTGTTTATACCATGCTTTCCTTTTTTCTGCATTTTCACCATAATTTTAACCTCTGTCAGAACACTGCAAGGCCAGTTACTAATTTTCTGTGTGTAGGGCACAAGTAAAGGTTCCTCTTACACTCTACACTGCTTCTGCAGCTCATCCAGTGATGGTACTGAGGGTACCTTTAACTTTGCATCATCTTTCGGTATACTTCTAGTTTCTGACTGAGGTTAGGAATTGGAATTTTTTAATGGTAAGCAATGGACCTGACAACTTTCTGCTACACTAGGAAGTGGAAAATAAACTTGCAGGATGGACTATTTTCCTAGCCTGCTTTTCTGCATTATGAGAACTACTTTTTTATGTTTTGTATAAAGAGGGTTTTTTTGACAATAAACTTCAACGTGTTAAGTATTTAAAAATGTTGTTGCTGCTTCCTTGTGCTGTGATCTAAGGATGTTGAGTTTCACTAGATGGCAGTATCTTCATGTTTCAACAGGAAATTACGTTCAGGTAGTGAAATTTGCCAGTTGGACTACACATCCCAGCAAGCACAGCAAAAAACCCAGTATCAAACATCGTTTGTACAAAGGTCAGTTACTGTAACACACTGTTTGAGACCTCAAACTTCCTGTCACGTAGTCCCATGCTCCTGTGCTGCTTCCCAGTAGAGACAATTTGGCTTAGGAGGATTTATGTTGTCTTTGAGATGAGTTATTATAAAAATTTAAAAACCTGACAGTCTTTTACTGAGTTCAACCTCTGATACAAGAAGTTCTCAGCGCTGACAGGGATTAAGGCATTATGTCTTTGGTACCATAGCCTGGTGCTTTCATGTCATCTGAGCAAACTGGCTGACCCCAGATCATCCTGAATGATGGGAGAAATGGGCTTGTCTGCTTTTCCAAGTTTGCACTACAGCTAGATCATGGTTTAAGAGGGTAGAAATAGTAGTCTTCACCTACCTGCACTACTCGAGAGCAAGTATTTGCATAGAACTCATGGAGATTTTAGCTGAAAGGACTAATGCTCAGAGTGAATCTCCTCTTTCAGTGTATGGAAAACTACAGACCCACGGTGTGATTATACACCAAACTCCTAACGACCCCTGCAAATACTACCAACAGTAATGAGCACACACTGAGTTCATTTTGGATGCTGTAAATTGACTATGAACCTAAAATTAGACTGGATTCCTTTGTCCAGCAATCCTACACAATTCTTAAATACCCAGGGGGATCTGAATACGCTTGACTTCTGGCACACAAGCAGAGGAGTGGATTTTACTGCTCTAGATAGAAACAATATATTCCTCATCAAAAGGATGTACCAATATTGGACAAATATTCTCAGATCTGTATGCTAGGTGCTAGTCTTTGGAATTCTACTGCTTGATTCTCAAACACCAATACAGTGGTTCGTGCCAAGACAACCAGGCTGAGTTTCTCTGAATAGAGCTGTTTCTACCAGAGTCTGTACTGATGTTTTTTATCGTGATAGCACATGCTAGCTTTGCTTTATGAATCAGAACCTCTTAGTGGAAAGTCTCATACTCTGGGCAAAAAAACCCCATAAGATATGAAAACCCCAGAGATCTAAGGCAATGAATAACCTGAACTCAAAACCTATTTGGGTTTGCTAATATACTCTTTAAAGTAACATGAATGACGTGGGCTGACTGCTTCTAAGCATGGCTATCATAAAAAACTGCACACAGCTCCCTTTATTATTTATGTATTTCTCATGTATGTGCCAACAGCTACAATTCTGAACTGTGTTCTACTGTCTGGGGGGTTTCCTGCAGCTTGCTGGAATTATTAAAGGAGAATGCTTCTTAATGCTCTTGTGACCTCTTAATTCCCTGCTCTGTTTTTAGTAGAATTGGGTAATTCTGTTTGTTTTCCTTCTACCCCGTGACAATATAAAGAGGAGTTTTTTGACTTTTCAGATTCTAGGTCAAACTTTTCTGTTGGGGGCAGGGGGGAAAGAGTCCTGGAAAATTTAATCTGATCAAATTACAGTGCTTTTTTTCCTCTTAGATTTGTAGCCAGTTTAATTCTGTGTAATGCTACGAGGAACAAGGTAGCAAGACCTTGCATTTGTATCTGCTTTCACATGCACCCACTACAGCCTGCAAAACGAGGCTGAGAGAAGGTCTGTCTCATTCCCTCACGTGCACGCACAGGTAAGGTGCAAGTACTCCATTCTTCTTTGACAAGGGGAAATGTCTTGATGGGAACACCACAAATACGTATTGGGTGGCTGGTTTTTTTTATTATTCCCCTGCCTGCCCCACTGCAATTGTTCTGCATGCTCCCCGAGGAGAATCACCTGGGCATCCTTACCCTTGGCACCTTTGCAAGAGGATTGGCTGTAGTTTCCCCGTGTCTCTTCCTCACAGCCACAGGCAAGGCAGCGTAGAAAGCAACCTTTTTAGTGTGTAGAGGTTGCAATGAAATGACGTGGGAAGCAGAGGGCTGGCCCTGAGAGACTTGCAAATCTACTTTCTTCTAATCCTGGATGCCACGGGCTCAGGGCTGCTCCGTTACTCGAAGCAACCAGCCCCCTTCTGCCCGGCAGTGACCTATTCCCGGTGCCAAGAGCGACACAGGCACCCGGGGAAGCCCTTTCAGTCTTTTCAGGTTTTTACCCCTGTCTAGCGGAGCCGTGGCTCTGGAGGAGGGACTGTGGCAGCAGCAGCAGCCGGGGAGGAGGAGCCGGGGCTGGCACAGAGCTGTCCCTGCGGGCAGGGAGTGGGTGCTCAGCTCCCTGTCTCTCTGCTGAGGGGACGGGCTGTGCAGGGAACGGTCGCTGCCATTGCCCAGGTGAGTTTTCTGCCCCTCTGCCTCATTACATCAGGGGTTCCTTTCGTCTTTTTGTGGATGCTGATAATGTAGTTTGGGTGGGGGTTTTTTTGGGGTTACAGGTTTCTGTTTGCTGGGTTTTTCCTCTGAATGTTAGCTGCTCCAGTGGTGGTTGTGGTATTGTATTTGTGTTTGTATTCCTTTCTCTGCTGTGTGTGCAGAAGGCAGAACATTGACACTCACCAGGGTGATGGAGCTAAGAATACAGCCGTGCACATGCTGCCCGTCAGTCACCTCTTCACTCCAGCTCTTCCTCTCCTTCCTCCTCCCTATCAATTAAAGTGAGAGGATCTTAAAAAAAAAAATAATCCCAAAACAAAACTATGCTAAAAACCTTTCTTGTTTCAAAATAGGGGAAGTATATTTCACAGGGAGGTCCTGAAGTCAGTCTGTTACTGGCTGGTTTCCATGGTATGGGCCTTAACCCCGCGGTAGGAATTCTGCTCCATGATTTCTCAGTCCTGACTTTCTTTTGTTTTGTTTGTTTTTTTTTTAAACTTCACTCCCTATACAAACACACACCAACAAAACAAACAACCCACAACAAACAGATGCCATGAACTCAAAAAAACTCCACCCTGGTGTGAGTAAACTTACTGCTCCCTTTGGTCTCATTAATTCAACTGGCTGGTGCTGGAAAGTATCACGAACCTGACAGGGTGAAGACCTGTCACAAACCAGGTAAGAACTGCACATCCACTATCAGACCATGCACACCTTGAAACCATTCCTGCTAAACACCAAGAACATCCCCTCTCTGTGCTTAGTCAGTCTTTTCTTTCCTCTACGCCACTGTGAACAAATCATTTGGGAGCTGAAGCTGTTGTGAGGTGGACTCGAGTTTCTCAGAAGTATTACTGTATTTTGTGTCCCCAGGAACAGGGGTGTTGCCCATACAAAGAGAGTAATGTTCTTCTGGCACTTAGGCACACACATCCCTTTCAGAATTACAAAATTAATTACACACACCCTGAGGAAGTGGTCAGTGAAGGGAAGGAGGGAGGCACGGGTAGGTTTCTATCCCAGTTAGTAGGCTGGCATTTGTGGATTCCCAGCCCCAGTGAAAGAATGACCAATCCTACAAAAAAGAACCCAAGCATATTATTTAATTAAAAAACTTTGAGACTGGTACTATTTTGTTGCACAAGCAGTAACTAAAACTACAGAAAAGTACTAGAATTTGAGGAAACTAATACTTGACATTTAAAAAGGAAAGAAAGCAAAACTGCTACCTTAGAGCACACTGAAAGTGAGTGCCTGTGGGTCTGTATTCCTCCTCGAGGCCTTGGCCACATCTCAAGCCAATTTCAAATCAGAACAACTCAAACAAAACCACTCGGGTGTTACAATGGCCCCTGTCTTTGTTCAGGGCATCAATTGTTCCCAAATATCAAACCTATTGCAAACTGAAGGCTCGATAACTGTGAGAATCAGCTCTCTGACTTGCTGCCAGCAATTTAGCAAGGAAAGAATTTCTTGGCTCAAAAGTTCTGGCTTAATCTGAGCAGTGTTTTTATAGGGCCAGGGCGATGTAAAAGACACCAGGAAAATGCTCTTTGCACTGAGATGTAGTTGGTGGAGAACATACACACGCCTGGAAAACAGCATGACTATCTTCTCTCTCAACCTTTCTCTCTTTATTGCTTTCCTTAGGTTTGCAACCATGGTAAAGGAGGATACTGTAAATGGCAATGAAGATCCTGAGCCATCAGTATGTGAGAGAAATGGCATGATTCCCATGCATGAGCAAAGGGAGGTAAATTATCAGGATCTCAAAGTACAAATTTAGTCAGAGGGAGCCCTCCTTTCCTTTTTCTTACGACATCTCTTAAAATCCCTACGTCTGAAGGGAATGCAAAGAGAAATCTTAGTGGGAATTCCTTGCAGTTAATGAATGTTCAGGTTTTTTCAGTGTGGTACGTTGGATTGCTGGAAATTGGTGGTTGCAATTGCAACCTGAAGTGGAAAATGCATCAGTGTCTATTTTACAACCACTTATAAAAGAGAATCATATGGACTTCAGACTGCTTCCTTGCTTTCAAATTGTGCCTATCAGTCCACTTGCTGAAAGTTATTCATGCGTGTCTTCCTTTTCTTATTTAATTAAAAAAAACCCCAGTTTTAAACTTCTATCTGCATATTTCCAGTGTTCCTGGAAACTTAGGTGGCTTAAAAAAACCAAACTGCAATAAATGCAAGGAATTCTTAACATAAAAGGCATTTTAGAGTAAAGATGTAGTATTGACTGTAAAGATAAGGACTGTGTGGTGCTTCTTTATACGCAGGGGTAGCTGGTGATGACAGAATCATGGGTAAAACGGATAAACAAGTAGCTCCATGCTGAAAGCTCACAAGATTTGTGTTCCAACTGTGACTCTGAGTAAGGGATATATATGTGTGTGTGTATATATACACAGAGAGAGAGATGAGACAGAAAAATAATCAGAAATGTGGAACTGCTACTGGAGGAGAGCCAAACCACAGCAGAGACAAGAATTCCATGGCCATGCTATGACAGTGAGCTGACATGAAGGTGAATAATCCTAACTGAAGGTAGATGATTTACTTGTCAAAAATAAGGACCCTACAATGAAGTGAGAGACATGTCCAAAAATGGTCAAAAAGTGCTCTGGCTATGAATATGGATAAGTAGATGAATCAGTATAAGAGAAGAGCTTCAAGGAACCATTCGTCAAGGAAATAACTCTCAGGGTAGTATTTCTTCATCTCTACCTTGGCTTACCAGCTTGAGCCTTCCAGCAATGGATCATGTGAGTAAAGCTTGCACTGGCCAGCTGTCCTGTTTCTTTCATCTTTGTCTAATCATAAATAGGTTTTGTTATTTTGGTTGAAGGCTTCACAGCAGAAGTTATTTTGGAGTCATGGTAAAGATACTGTCCCACTGGAATGAAGCTGGTCACTAACTGCATTGGGAAATCCAGCCTGGAAGCAGAACCTCTATCAAATGGTAGAAAATATTCATACATATTTAGCTTGTATACCAGACAAGCTGAATCTGGCCCATTAATATTATTTCTTCATCAAATCTGCTGATATTGTTGCTGACTAGGTGCTATTTGTACTGGGACAGGAGGTCCTGTGGGTTGCAGATAAAAAGGCAAATGCCCTGCAGCCTCTCATACACCGTGTGAAAAACGACCGCGTAACCAAAGATCCCAAATACCCTACAAAGCTGAACCATTCCTACAGCCACTGTTGGCTGAACACGGTCACCTGTAGACAGTGTGGATCTAGGGGATCACAGCTTATTTCAAGTCATGTACACTCCTGAAAATGTGTACAGTGCTGCTTCTGAGAGTCTTGTTGTTTTCATTCAGGAAGGCCCAACAGTGGAGGCCAAAGGTACTGATGGGAATACACAAACAGAGGAAACTGCTCTCTTGAATCACTCTGCTCAGCAACCTCCAGAAGCATCGGCAGGGTCTCCAACGCCTGCAAGAACGTGGAGGCAAATATTTACTTGTCCTCCCCAGGGTTTACTGGCCCGGACAGTGACAAATGGTACGTAAGAAAGAGAGAGGTTAAAGTGAGGAATGGTAAATGAAGTACTTGCTTCTCTGGATACAACGATATCTGTCCGTTCTCCTTGAAAGTACTGAGGGGAAGTAGCCACGTTTTACATACCACGCTTTTGCTTCAGTGTTTTAGTGGGGTAAAAAAATAGGTGAAACCAAGATTTGTTTCACCTTTCTTTGCACCATTCTGTGACTCTCTGATTTGAATGTATAGTTTCTGTTCCTCCAGTCTCTCTTTTGTGTTTAACATGGTTGGTATGTTTTTGCATTGCAAATTGTTTTCATCAGAAGAAAGACCTCCTAATTCTCATCTTGATAGTTTGTTTTTATATGAGAGCATTAGGTTGATTATAAACACAGTGGTGTTTTTGGCACACTGGATGGCTTTTTGTTGAATTAAGGCAACAAATACGAGATTTTGCAGTGATAGCTCCTTTTGTTCCTTAATACCCCAGGCTTGCAAAGCCAGGAATCCAAACTACAGGGCAAACTGACCCATTCTATTTAAGATTCGCCCCAGACTGAAGCCTCACGGGAGGGAATGCCTGGCTAACCTGTTATTTCAGACTTTTCCTAACAAAAGATACTTCCTGGGGCTTTGACTGTTTCCACAGCCTCCATTCTCTCTCATTTGGGATTCTTAGGATTTTAGGTTTGGAAATCTACAGGTCTTCCCTTTGCCACCTGTCACCCTCAAATAGGATTAAGAAAAATCCAATCTGAAAGTGCAAGACATTTTCTTATGATTATGAGAAGAGGGATTTACTCAACGCATTTCCCCTTTTTCCTCAGGATTTCTTTCTTTATATCTTTGTCTGGCTGTTCTAGTTGGGTAAATGTAGGAAGAGATTTGGGAACCTGGAAAGAGCATAATATTTTCACATCTTCTATCATATTTTCACTTACTGTTCTCATAATATTTTTCAGGATATTTTTTCTCTTGTGTATTATCCCTCTGTATCAAGGGAAGTATCTGTACTACTTCATGCCATCCAGAGACACCACCTTCAGATTTATTCTTTTTTTCCCCAGGAATAGCAATGTATTGCACAAGCACATCCAGCCAAAAAAATGATACTTAACATTCTTTTTAAAATTAGGCTGGAGCTGCAGTCAAGCTAAGCTTGAAGATAGGCCAGACTGTACAGCAGCAGGTTCTTACTGAAGCTCTGAAGGAGCTGAAGGAAGATAAGCAAATGAAAGAAAAGTTAGTGAAAGTATTTGCTTTAAGTTTGGGACCTGTTAAGTGCTTTCCATAGTGACCAAAGACTCACTGGTTACCTTTTGGTCCGTAATGATTTTTCTGTTTACCATTTTTTAAAGTATCTTTTCTATAATATTAGAACATCAGTTTAGGGAGCATCAAAGATTAAATGCATCGTTATGATTAAACTAATTTTTAAGGTAAGTGAATGTATTTCTGAAAGTCATGGTACATTTGTCATTAGTAGAAAAAAAAATTGTGATCTAATAGCAAAGCTCTCACTGAGAGATGATTAAATATTAATATTTCTTGTTTTGTTCCAGTTGCAATCGTGGTCCTGGTTTGGGCTGTGGTTTGGTCCATCACTGGGGCCGAGTGTCTCCCAGGAGGAAACCTCTTTGGAATTCTGTTTCTTTATTTTTTTGCTGTCATTGGAGGTAAAATATTTGGATTCATTAAAATAGGAACACTACCCCCTCTCCCTGCTCTTCTGGGTAAGATATCCTTCATTCTTTTTTTCCTGCAGATTTGTGTTGTTTAAACTGTCAGATAGTGTCTGCATGCTTCGTATGTTTGGACTGAGAACAAACCTGCTGCATCACACTCAAAATCTGTAGCTTTTCCAAGTTACTTTTATCTGGTTTCTCCAAGAAGGTGCAAAATTCCCTAAACTGGCTCAAGTGAAATAGCCTGTATGTTACTAGGACTCTCCTCTAAATTCTTTGGGGGCCAGAGAACTGTACTTACTAATTCAAAGATTGTCCTTCAGTCTCCTCTGACTGAATTACTTAAATTACTTAAAATTTGGGTCTAATATCACCAGACAGGAGTCTTAATATAGACCTCCTGTTACTGCAGGAAAATTAATTCATAAAGAAATTATTGCTGAGCTTTCTTGCATGTATTTTGCACAATGAAAATGTTTTCCAAAAGAAGGAGTACAGGAATTCCCTCCTAGAGAAGGTTTTAGTTAGATCAGTACAATATTGTGAAGTGCTGTGATGTCAACAGAGGTAAAAAATGAAGCTCTAGGTTCTTCTCACCAGCTCTCTACTGCCCCTTTACTATGCTTAGTGCATGGATGAGTAAAGCTGTTGACAGACAGTAAAACTTGATGGCAGAGCAGGCTACAAATACCTGCCTGTAGCTCACGGATGTGATTTTGTCACCTCCATAGCTGGTGGTGTCCCTCAGACAGAAGAGCTAGAGAGCTTCGTGTTCGGCTCTGTGCTTACACTGCTCAGTTTCACAAGTGAGGAAAAAATCAGGTGAGAGGGAGGGAAGCTTTGCACATAGCATGCATGTCTGCAGTTACATGAATACAGAATGTATCACAGAGTCTGCCCTTTCTAATTAAACACCTCCCTTTAAGAAAAAAGTTTCTGACCATCTGACTTCTGCTTTTTTTTTTAAAAATTACATCTGTATCTAAAAGTTCCGAGTTGAGCGTGAAACTGCTGATCAGACAGGTCACATTGAATAGCAGAAACTTAAGCATGACAGCACATGTCTGTTGAGTTGCTTCAGATCTCCAGTCTTTGAGGAAAACTGGAGAAATCTATGAGTCAGAAGAAGAGACAATGTCTTTGAGTATTCTTTTTTTACACTAACAATACCCCTACGTGCAGTTGTGATAGGTGCAGGTGAGTGTAATGTGGCACTTACAGTGCTCAGTTCACTTCACAGTGAATTTATCAAGAAAAAAGGAGGAAACTGCTCCTGAAACAGTCAGATAGTATATTTTAGGTATACATTACAGAGAGGTTTCTGCAGGAGGCAACATGAAGCAGAACAGTGAAGATACCCTCTGAGGTAGAGTTTTTTGCTTTAAGTCGATTTATAGATCAGAGTAGCCCCAGTGAGTTGGACCTCAGGCAAACATTGCAAAGAGCATGTGATCATTATGGTAGCCTGATATAATTGTTATGAGGTACCACAGATTAATTATTCCCCTGTTTTTTTATGGGAGGTGGTGGGAAGAACATGTCTGAAAGCTTAGTGTGTTCCAGGAGAAATCAAGTCCACAGCCAAGACTCACACCAAGCTGGGACCAACCCGAGCACAGTGTTTGTTTACTTTTTGCCTCTTTTGTTTTCCTGTTTCTTAACATGGCTAATACAAAATCATGCCACAAAAATGTATCTTCGAATCATCAGGACCTACGATGAATCTCTGCAGATTTATATTTAAAGTCAACCTTTCCTGTACTCTGCATCCTTACAGAACCACAGCTCTGATAGCTTTGCAGGAAGTCTCTGATTAGACAGTTTTGCTAATATTTGCAGAAGGTTGGATCTTGCAAGTAGCTCAAATAGAGGATAAGACCAAGTTCCTGATTTTCCCCACCTCCTGCCCCCCCCTTTTTTTTTCCCTTCTTTGCATAAGAGTCATATTGCCAGAGCATTTTAAACTGCCTAAGTTAGTCCATGATGAGGTGTTTTAGATAATATTTTCCAATGAACTCAGCATTATGGGTCCTGTGAATTTCTTGCCCCAAGAAGATTTTTAATAAATTCCAACCTCTGAGATAAATACACAAGATTAGATAATCTTCCTCTTTCCATGCTAAAACAAGCTAACAAGAAAAATATCTTTAAGGATGCAGAGGTGTCTTTGTTTGTGGTAAGTATGACCAGCACCTGGTGAAGGAAGCTGAATTTGGTTGACTAGCACTAAAACTGTGTCAGTATCCTGAGGATTTCTCCCTTGGTGACCTGGTGTGTCCTTAGGTCACTTTGGTTGCTTTAAATATGTCTTTGTCCACGCCTCAGTCTCTTGTTAAGCCATGGCTAAGAATTCAGAGCATGCATCGCTGCTTTGTCTCTCACAAATACATAATATGGTGGCTATTTTTAAGAATGCTGTGCCAGCTTTTCTCATACAATGAAAAGAAATCATTTGACAGGAGCTTATTTTCTTTTATTTCAGGGATGCTACTGGCTGGTTTCCTGCTCCGAAACACCCCGCTGGTTAGGGACTCTGTGCAGATAAACCTCCGCTGGTCTGCGGCACTGAGGAATATTGCTCTTGCAGTCATCCTGACCCGCGCGGGACTCGGCCTGGACCCAAAGGTAGGGCACCAGCTGTTTGGGTGAGGCAAAGTATACAACAGCCCTCCAAAAAACCTGAATCCTTGATCCTGTTGAAAATATCACACTGCTCAGTCTTGGAGGATCTGCAAATTAGACCGTTACAGAAGGAGTATTTTCTGTTGTGCAGTCCTATGTATGTTAATACTGGCAGCTGGATTTGCAGAGTAGACAAGCAAACAAATACCTGAAGAAAATTGGTTTTATGACTCTTTTCCCCCTTGCCTTAAAGAAATTTCCTGAATTTTGTGAGCAGAACCTCTTGAGGACATGTGCTCCAGCATGATCTGTCAGGAAGAGTTTCCACTCCCTGATATGCTGACAAACTAAAGCAAGTAATGGAAGGGGTGCTCAGTCCTTGAAAGAGAATGTTGTTGCCTGTGCTGACACAAATGAAAGAAACCCAACGAACCAAAAAATCCAAACTTCTCTGCCTTTTTCACTTTTTTTCCTCCCTCTCTCTTTTTCTTTTTTAGCCATTGCCATTTTAAAGCAAATATATTCATTGCAAAGATGAAGACAACAGAAACAATGCTTCAAATCACAAGGAAGCCCATAACACTTCTGTGAACAAAAAAATATAGTCCTCTGCACAATATGAAACATCATTTTCCACAAATTAACGAAGGCCAGGTTTTGCTTGATCAACATCAGCTGGTTAAAGCAAAGATGAACCATATTGACCCCTATCTATTTAAATTTAAGGGGGTGCTTAAAGTTTGTGTAAAACTTAGGTCAAATACAGCTAGTTCAGAACAACTAAATTGATGTTTCCTAACCAAGAAAAACTAGGGAGTTGCCAATGCTTCAGGTATTCAGGAAAAGAGCAGTTTGCCATTCATGAAAAATGCCTGGTTTCCTAGATTACAGGCATGGTTTTTTCTAAGACACTGAAGTCTGTATGAGCACGGACTGGGGGTTGTTGAGCACAGACTGGGGGTTGTTATACACAGCGTGGACGCCCGGTGCTGTGACATTGCTTTTTTTTTCTCTTCCATGATAACATTTTTTTGCCAAGGGAATTTCACCTTTGATTTTTCTCCCATGTGACAATCAGAACTGTCATTTGGACTCTGTGTGCAGCAATGCTTTGATGCAGTTATAATTGTTCCTCATGTAACTGAAGCTGTGAAGACAATGGTGTCGGTCACTCTGGTGATTCTCAGCCCAAATTATGCTGGGATAAACTGTGCTGATAAAAACTGCAACTGATTGATTTTTTTTTTTTCCAGTTCATAATGAGGGTCCCATCCTAGCAGATGAATGTTTATGGCTAACTATTAAAGGCAACTGTTCCAAGTAAATACTCTGTTTTAGAGAAAAAATTAAATAGAAGTTGATGAGCCAAACGGAACTTTACCTGCTCTGGGTATCAAGTGAGAGAACAGCTGAAAGAGAGGCTTGGCTCCTTGTGCCAAGTGTGTGTAGTTCTCCAATTTTTCATGATTTGTTCATGGATTTTGGGATACATTTTTTGGGGGTGCTCATGAAACTCATAGCAAAATCTTTTGTGGATGGAGCAAATGACCTCAAGTAGGTAAGACAGTTGTGTTGAAGGTGCACTTTTCAAATGGATCTCAGCTAGTCCAGCCTCTCACTTTTAGTTTGCTCTGCACAAGGAGCTGAAGAGAATTTTCTGCCACTCCCTCCTGTGACGTGCAGGAACCTTGTCAAACCTAGATTCAGCAGGTTTCACTGCACACTTGGAATTCTATACCCAAATCCAGGGGTGATTAAGCCTATCTCTGACTGAGGCCATGTAAAGCTGTCACATCCTGTATGGGGTTTCTTGTAATAAACCAGATCACAAAACCAGATCAGATTGTAAATGCATTTCCTCTACAAAGCCAAGTGTCCTGATACTAATGCCTCCCTGCGTGTGTGTATTGCAGGCTCTTAAGAAGCTCAAAGCGGTCTGTCTGCGCCTTGCTTTTGGGCCATGCCTCTCAGAAACATGCACGGCTGCTGTTCTTGCCTCCCTGTTCATGCATTTGCCGTGGCAATGGGGATTTATATTAGGGTAAGGTACTCTCTTTTTCTCCTGTAGGACAGAAGTGGCTGCTTTCACACTACAGTTATATGACCCAGATGTGGTTAGTTCTCTGCACTAACCAGAGACCTCAGTTTAATGCTGGTTGGGAAGCTGTGCTTAGCCCCCGTGGTTGTTTGCTTACCGTTCATGTCTGGCTCTGTGGTTAATTTAAAGGTTACACTTCCAGGCTCTGGAGGAGTCTTTGCATCATAACTCTTCTGTATTTGTGAGCTGAACACTTGAAGGAAGAAGGATGGTGCAATCCCCGAGTCTTTAACCACAACACTGGGAGCTTTTAGGGACAGAAAATGATACTGCAATTTGGAGAATCTTCATGCTGGAACTCAGAATTTCCTCAGAGAGAGATGCATGTAGGACAGTCTTCCTGTCTCAAGTCAAGAATAAGGATATGGCATGTTATATTCAGTACTAATTTCCTTGAAGAGGAGACCTTTTCCATCTAGTTCTATCTAAACTGGTGACTTTGGTCCAGACCCGTATACTGGAGCCAGATGGGTGAACTTCTCCTCTGCCACACACTGATTTTTATGAGAAAGAACTGGACTACTGAGTCATAAGCATGTCTAGACCAGGTTCCTAAATGGGACAGTCAAGGCATTTATCAGGGAACATAATTGGCCTGCAGTGTAGACTGAACTCTTAGTCTGTGGAGACCTTTACTTTTAATACTTTTGACTTAGGCAGAAAGTAAAAGCTGATTGCAAATCTGCACAGATATATCTTTGCTTGTAATTAGAAAGGAAAGGTAAAAGGAAAATACCTTATGTACAAGTCTTTATACTTCTAAAGAACTGGGGTCCGAATGTTTTGAAGCTTTTTATTTCAGTGCTTTCTTTTTAAGAAAGGCTGAACCTTTGTGTTTTCAGCTTCGTTCTAGGTGCAGTCTCCCCTGCTGTGGTGGTTCCATCGATGCTGATTTTACAAGCTGGGGGATATGGGGTGGAGAAAGGTGTTCCAACTTTGTTAATGGCAGCTGGAAGCATTGATGACATTCTGGCCATCACAGGCTTCAACACTTGCCTGGGGATGGCTTTCTCTTCCGGTACGCTGGTTAATCTGTACGTGGTGGAAGGCAGGGCAGTGAGGTTTTGATTGACTGGTTTGTAACTTAATGACATCTCCTCATAAAGTTCATGTATAGACTTGAATATTGAGAGGAAAATTAGCCCATCATCAAAAGTCTTGGTGTAACATTGTCTGCTCTGAGTTGTGGGTCACAACTTTCAGAGAACATTTTCCTTGTCTCCTCCCTTAGCTGCCAAGTCTGGTTCCTGCGTGCCCAACATAATGCTTTTCAATTTCCCTGGGTTTGGCAATGTTCTTGCAGTAGCTCTGCCTTCTCTTACATGCTTTCTTGGCACGAGCTTTCAGAGACAAAAAGTTGCACCATCCAGCTCTTTCAGGCCCACAGGTTCCCTCCTGAACCCCCTTGCCTCCAAGTAATTTAAAGCAGACACTGTCCTGGAATCACCCTTGTAAGTCTACAGCGTGGTTTGTGCAGAAAGGGTCTGTGTGTGGCTTCCTGAACCCATCTGTGTTTTGCCAAACAGGTTCTACACTGTACAACGTGCTCCGTGGAGTGCTGGAGGTTGCTGTTGGCATAGCAGCTGGGGGGATTCTGGGAATGTTTGTTCGCTATTTCCCAAGCCACGATCAGGTAAAAATCCAGTTAAAAAAAGCCCTTTTTGTAAAATAGAGATTCTGTTCTAACGAATTATCTTCTTAAGTCATTCAGCCAAGCTTCATGTGTTTTTGGGGAAAGCTGTGTACAGCACTTAGAGCTTCCAGGTTGCAGAGCCTATCAAGTGAGGATGAGCTTTATAGGTGATGAATTGTTTACCACAACAGTAACAACTTATGATTTCATAGTCCTTCCTGGTGCAGAGCTTGGAGCCCAGCTCACCATCCTTCTCTCATTGAAGGTGGAGGAAGTGTCCACATGTAAAGGAGAAAGGGTCCAATACCCATTTCAGACAGCCAAATAATCATCAGACTGATGTGTGACACATTTACTTCTCAGGCCTACTGGACACCTCTTGTAGATTAAAAGCAAGTAAAGTGGACAGACTGTAGGCTTTAAGTGATTGGGGATATCACTACCACCAATTACAATGTGTTAACTTTCAATAAAAATTAAGCTGATATGAAGTGATAGATTAATTTACTGTCAAGGGGCAATTTATTGAACAGAAAATTGTGGAAGAAAGTAGGTATGTTCTGGACAACTGAAGTCAATTAGCAAAGCATTTATTACCCTCAGTGGTACCAAATTTTCTTCTTGTTAAAACCCACGTGTGATACAGGAGCTAAACAGAACCATAGAAATGGGGAACAGTGGCAAGGACATAACTGTCTGCTGTGACACTGGACCCAGTAACACTAGACTGGCCATGGCAAACGTTTGTTTGACGTGTCCTTAAAACCATCTAGTGGCAAGGATGGCACCTCTCCTGGGATAAACTGTTCTAGCACTTGACTGCACAGGTAAGAAATCCTCTTGTCACAGAGTGTAATTGGGGCTGTTAGCACAGAGCATCGTGTTCCTTGTGATAGAAAAAGCCTCCCGGCAGTAAGATTTTGGATGAGCAGAGTAAAGGAAATATTGTATTGCCAAAATATAAATTTCTTAGGAATTACTGCCCAAATAACCCCCTCAACTCAACTGAGCTGTTCAAGACTCACTTGAAAGCTTTGATTCTTTCACAATGGCTAATGGCAATTTTTACTTTCAAGCTGTTATTTTCCAGATTGACAGAAGTAACCCTTTCCCTCCCTTTTTTTTCGTTGGGCTCTTTTCTTGGCTGCAGGCATCTCTGGCATGGAAGAGATCGTATTTTGTACTTGGACTGTCCATGTTTGCTGTTTTTGGCAGCATCTACTTTGGCTTCCCTGGATCAGGAGGACTCTGCACATTAGTCTTAGCTTTTGTGGCAGGTGTGGGATGGTCTGATGAAAAGGTAAATGTTTACATAAAGCAGCATACCACACCAAAACTTCTTTGAATGGACAGCCTGACAGGAGTTTGAATTTCTGTCAGGAGTGGTAACAGTGCATTTATGAAGCTTTAGGGGGTGTAGAGATTAAAATAAACATTCTACATTTATCCTGGAAGCCTCAGCATGACAGAAAGTTACGAGGTATGTGAATATATATCAATACAGAGACTAACATACTGACACAGAAATGCTCACAAGCTTTACTGACATATCTCAAGCCATGTGAAGGAGATGTAGTTGTCAAGGTACTTGACTAGGAATCCAAAGCTTAATGTTCCAGCTTTGTGAGTGTCTGTAACTTTACACAGTCACTTTATGGCCAGATTTACAAACAGGTGGCCAAAATACAGTTGTGCACACGTCCTGAACACCCTGAGGTTTTGTTCCCTGTGGTTTCTTGGGGGAGTGGTGAAATGGAAACCAGTAATTAACCATCCTCTCTCATCTTTTGCACATCCCAGTGAGTGTATTGTGGATAAATTAGACAGGAGGGTGCCCACAGTAAACGGTGATGTAAGGCCATACAAAAACCATACAAAGACTGCTCTTTAGTCCCTTTCTCTTAGCTACTAAGCCTGCTTCCTCTTACTGTTGCTACCCACTGCATTTCTGTACCTTGGCATGGCTCACTGCTTCTTTTGCTTGATATCATCTACCCTTAAGTTTTAAGGGCATCTTTGTCTCCACAGCTGTAGCCTTGCGACAGGCGGTAGGAGAAGGGGAGAAGAGGAGAAGGGAAAGGGATCAGATATAGCAGAGTCCACACTATTATCCCCATCTAGAGCCTGACTGCAGTAAAATCTCAAGGTTTGTTAAAACAATGCAAAACAAACCATGGTTTCCATCTAAAGCATTACGTTGTTGTCCAGTTTTAGAAGAAGAAAAACTTATCTTGGGACTTAACTACTTAAAGGTATTAAAACTGATAAAGCTTCCTATTGAAAAGCTTTTAAGCCATTTCAGAAGGAAGGACCTTAAAAGAGTGCATGCAGTCTAGAAATGCTTAGTTTAAATTCTTTTAATCAGTGAATGAAGCTTCTTGGCCTTAATGATGTTGACTTCAAATGTCTTTTTGTCAGATACAGTCAGAGAGGTCTGCATACTGTATACCCAATATATTACCAAGCTTTGCCTGCTGAGCTTCTCAGAGGTCACTGCCTCCTACTGACCATGGTGGAAGTCACTTGGCAAGTACTGTCCATAGAGAACAAGGAACATTGTGCCTATTGCTGGAACAGTTAAATGGGCAGTAAACAGACTGAAATAATGCTAACATCTGTAAAGAGGTTTGGGGTTTTTTTGTCAAAAAAAGGGTGAGATAACAAGGAGAAATGAAGCAAATAAAGAAAATTCAACATGTGTTACTAGGATGGGATTTCAGACTTGCTCAGTCTAACTTCATGGAGACAGGCCTCTGACTGAGGACAGCGTGAGCAGAGCTAGGTCATGACTGAAACTTTTGAGGGTCTGACTCTGCTCAGGTAACAAATGGAAGAACACGTTTAACCCAAAGGCCCAGAAACTTCATGGCAAAGCTGTTCAAATTCTGTCTTCCTAAATACTGAAAATCAGCTATGCTTTATTTTCATCCTGTGTCTGCAAACTGCTCTGTTACTGTTCAAAAATCAGTGATTTTTATTTCTCTTCTCAAGGTAGCAAGCTTTTATGTACTAGCAGAGCTAGACACACTCTGACCTTCAAAATGTGTGCAACTGATTTTGAATCTTTTCATATTAGGTCAAAGGAGGAGGAGAAATTCTGGACAATCTTTATGATACATTTTCACTTTGACCTTTGATTAATTACATGTTTTGTCTACTTGTCCATATTTTTGTGAATTTACAGATTATTTTTGTTTTCATTGCAGAAGGAAGTAGAAAAGATTATTGCTGTTGCATGGACTATCTTTCAACCTTTTCTTTTTGGTTTAATTGGAGCAGAAGTATCTGTTACATCTCTTAGGCCTGAAACTGTTGGTAAGATCAGTCATTAATTATCCAGCTTTCATTACTAGTTACCAAAGAATCTCTATGAAGAAATCTAAAGCAAAGCAAGCTAAAGCTGACCAAGAAAAAAAACAACTCCAAAACCAACCCCACTATAAAGCTTTAGCAGGTTTATTTCCCTCAGGCACCTACGCACAGAAGCTCTGAGAAGTGTCTGTCTGTGTTGCAGGGCTGTGTGTTGCTACATTAAGCATTGCCCTCGTTGTGCGAATCACAGCAACGTTCCTGATGGTGTGTTTTGCTGGGTTTAATTTCAAGGAGAAAGTATTTGTTGCATTGGCATGGATTCCCAAAGCCACTGTCCAGGTAAACAGTCCCACATCACTTTTATTCCAGGCTAAATCCATGGTCCTTGGCAAAGCCCCTCATAACTTGCCCAGGGAGAGGATCAGGCTCAGTAACAGCAGTGTTGTATATGGACAGTTCATTTCCTAAAGCCCTCTAACTCTGCTTGAAAAGTGCACAAAGAGCCTTCTCTGTGAGGGTGCTTTGTTTGCATCCTGGTTGTACCCTTGATAATGACAGCAAATTGTACGTGTGTCGTAGGAAGTTTAACTGTTTCTCAGTTATTGCAGATGATTGTGCCTTTACATGTAGATTCTGAGAACTCTCAAAGGTAAAAGTTTTTCCCTCTTACACATGAAGTGTCTGCATGGACAGCCACACCAGAGGCTCAGGATGTGTTTTCAGTTTGTGGTGAGGACTAGTCTGACAGCCACACTGCCGGAGAAGCCTCGGGCTGGCTGCATCCCTGCTCCTTTATTCCAGTGATCGTTAAGTCATTTAGACTTGGCCTCACCAGCATCATTACTTGCAAGCAAAAGTTAATAATCAGAACAGACAAGGATTAGTGCAAGATTTCTGAACTACATTTTCAGAAGATGCTACTAGTTAACTGCTGTCAGGACACATTCTGAAAGCGTGGCATTTTAATAGCTGCACTAGATAATATTCTGGCCCATTTCATCAATCACACATCCCCCAGAAAAGTGGGTAAGCTGGCAGCTAAGCAATGTTCTTCACAGGAGGGAACCACCCAGATAAACTCATTAGCTTAGGGAATTCAAAGTGTACCCAAGTGAAAATTGTTCTCATAGGTGTAACGTAACATTTAGTTTTTTATATGCTGCCTAGAAATTAATGGGTTGAATGTACTAATTGCCCAATTTATGTTAGATGTTGACTGATGATTAGTGCCTTTTTTTTCCTCTTTCCGTGCTAATGGTAACTTGCTCCATCTCAGCAATGTTTTCTTTCCTGCAGGCTGCAATAGGTTCTCTTGCCCTGGATACAGCGAGAAGGCATCAGGATGAGCAACTGGAGAAGTATGGAATGGATGTACTGACAGTAGCTTTCTTGGCTATCTTGATCACTGCTCCAATTGGAGCCCTGGCTATTGGCTTGGCAGGGCCCAGACTTTTGCAGAAGGCTCAGACAAATAGCAAGGAGGATGAGGAAGGTGCTGAGATTGGAGAAGAGGCAGAGGCCTGTGAACCTTCATAAGATGGATATCTACAGGAATATGGTCCTTCAGCCCTTACACTTCTGTTGAGTAAACACAGTACATCTGTAATTTTTCTGAAGGAAACCAAAACAAGTATCAGTTAACTATGTCTGATATTGTTAAAGCAGCCCTGGTGGAGTTTTATAATTATGTGTTGATGGTGCCTTAAGAGATGAAAGAGCTGAACACACAGTGAATAGGCTGGCCAGGCAGTGAGTCACTGAGAAGTAAGCGGTCAACAGCTACTTGAAATGTGTGGGTGTGAGGCCAGGGAGAGGATCAGAATTGTTCAAGCCTGCAGTGGAGTCATAAGGTGGAATATAAACAGAAAAAAATTGAGACTAATGTGAATCACTTCTTGATGGTTGAAACTGGGCCATGAGATGACAAGTTCAGCAGCTCAAAGAATGCAGCTTCTGAATAAGAGATTGCTAACATATGGTCAACGAGTCCTGCCATGGGTTGGTGATTCTCTCTCCTTCATTTGGGTTCCAAAACTTTCCTTTTCCTATCGCTGTTCTTCCTCACAGCTCATGCACTGCTTTGTGCCTTCAACAGACTGTCAGCTCTGCTCCCAGCAAGAAACAGCAAGAGGTACTTCTGTGACAGTTGGGTCCATCACAGACTGGGGTAATACAGGTGTTGCTGGTGCTGGTATTAAAAAGGACTACAGTTGAAGTTGGAGTGAGGGCTGTGGGGAGTCTGTCAGGACTGGGAGAGGGTTGCATGGGATTGGGATGGCTCCTTCTTCACCTGTGTCCCTCCACCTTCGTACAACATGATGTTAAGGGAGGGAAAACCAACTTTTTGGCCACTGAGCACGACTACGTTCTGGTGCTGGCCACTGTAGGACAGAGGGGAGAGCTCTTCTCAGGTGAGATTTGCTGACAAGGCAAGGCCAAAGTGGCAAGGAGGTGTCCCTTTCTTCCTCAGCTCCTTTTCGGGCACTTGGCAATAGCATCAGACCTCTTCTCAAATCAAGATTCATGGGTCAGCTGGGATGTCCTGTTGCTCTAAGTTAACACTCATCTGGCTGAGCAAATGCCGTGGTCAGGTCTTTCTCACATCTGTGTTTGGATAACTATAGCAAAGAAAACCAGGCATTTGCTAAAAATATAGCCAGTTAGTGCTCATTTTTCCCACAGTAGAAGTTTTATACAGGGTTGGGTTTTTTTATAAAACTTTATGCAAAAAAAAAACCCCAAAAACCAAAACAACAAAGCAGAATCCTCCTGCAGGGAGGGATCACTATGCCAAATTTGGAGTTGGTTCAATAACAGAAGTTGATGTGTAGAGATTATAGGCCTGTAAATATGAATGCAACCTTAAGTATACAAGCAAACCTCTGACAAAGAGCCTTTGTTCATAGCAGCTTCTAATAACTGCTAGCTACTGTAACAGCATCTTATAAACTGGGTTTATCACGTTCCCTTATCTCAGTGCACTCTCAATTTATTCATTAGATCACTCCCACCATTCTGAGTGCTTCAATAGCTATGCCAATGAAAGTGTCATCTTGCTCTCTAAACAAAACTGAATCGATTTTTCTTTCCTTGCTACCCTCTGTGGATGTTTCTCACAAGACTCCTTTCCCCAAGCTTTTATTAAATTTTCAAAAAGCATCAGGCTGAAGCTATTATATAGACCTGCAGATCTAAAATGAAAAGTAGTAATGCTTTCTAATGCATCCTGTCATAAAAAGAAATGTATCCTGGCTAAGAACCTGAGACTGGGGTTTTTTTTTCCTAAGTGTCGTGACAATTTCAGCTAATTTTAAATAGTTAACTTTGAGAGATATGATTTCACTTTTTATCAGTGTCAATAGGTGAAGTCACAACATTTAAGCCCACCTCCCTTTTAACAAAATGCCATGAAATCATTTATCAATATTGCATATACTCAAGCCAATAAAATCTTTATGCCATGCTAGTCTTTTACTTGCAGGGAACAAAATTAGAGCACACTGTGCAGTGAACTTTAAGCAGAGGAGTCAACACTGCTATGCAGACACAACCAGAGGTGTACTGGGGGAGAGTACTGAGCATCCTGGGTGTGTGCAGTTCCAGAAGGTTCATCACAAGAACCTCTGCAGCAGAAGGGTCTGACAGCAGAGCACGTTTCTAGGGGGCAGCTACAGCAGGCAGCATATGGGAAAAGACAGAACTCAGGCATCTGGAAGCAGAGAGGCACCCAGACCAGGGGATGCAGTGATGTGTAATTATAATCCCTGCTTTCTCTCTCTTTTTCAGCTGAACCAAACACTTTAGGGAAATTAGACTGAAGTCTGAAATTAACTCTGAAACACTTAAGGTGTAATACACCCACAAAGCAGTGAATTATACACTTTTTTGCACTTTGATTTTTAAATGAGTGGAGCGCAAGAGGTCAAATTTTGTGCCAACTGCACTTTGATTACATTTGCCTAGTTGCCACAAGTCAGACACCTTTAAATGTACTTGTTTCACAAGTTTATTTGTAGGTTATTATAACAAGTGTTCAAATTCATAATTAAAAGAAAGGTAAACAGGACTGTCCTCCTAGAGTAAAAAGGCACGTCATGACATGCCAAGTTCAGCTTCCCATGATTCTGCATCCAGACTGTGAAGACCTGGTCTGCTGCCTCAGTCCTGGCCTTTATTAGCATCTGGGGCAAATTTATCCCTTGTATGTAGCTTCCAAATTAGGTGAGAAGTCATGCAGTGGCAAGACATGACCAAGCACATGTTAGCAGATAATTGGTTCAACTCTTTCAATCACTGGTGAGGTACAGGGCTCTGCAGGCATTTCAGTTCTTAGCTATCTATCCCTGTAGACAGTAGGTAATCTGAACAGATCAGTAAATTCTTCGAGATTTTATATAGTACAGTCTGTGACTACAAGAGACAGATTTTGAAATGCAAGGAAATGGTAATCTATCTTGTTTGAGATCTTCATTTTATTATCTTGTGGAAATTACTAAAATGTCCTCTCTCCAGAGGAACTGTGACTGAGTGCTGCTATTTCAGGCCCATATTACAAATGTGTTCCATTCACCTACAGCCTTAAGCAAAATAAACAAAAAACCACCACTCTTTGTTCCACAGCAACATTTGTAGGTTGTTAAGCAGCAATCACATCTAACAGTAAGCAGGGAGAAAAAATTAATTACATAACCAAGCCATGCTAGAGATGGAGTCAGGAGGTTAAATCTTATACTGTCATTATTTTAGAGGAGCTCTGTGGGAGAAACAAACCCAATTTTGCTGTATAACATATTGTAACAGGGTTTGTCTGAGTAGAGCAATGGAAGTGAGAAGAGGACTGATGTATGTAGTGTAATTCTCAGACTTCAGAGGAAATCAAATTATATGAATACAAAAGGATCCTAATAGAAGCTGGAAGCACATACAGACTTGTATATACCAACAGCCTGTTAGAATAGGCTGTGGATTTTAAAACCTGGAAAAAAAAAAATCTAAAGACAGGCATTTGAATTTCATATAGCAATATCTTCACCAAACCCAAGAACTGGGGCTTGGTGTTCAGCACACTGCATCTGTAAGTGAAGACTAAGTATCAGACACTTAGTAACACTATGGATTTTGCTCTATTATAAATGTTCTATCGTAACAGAACGTTTATGGTTTGCTCATCCATTAAGGTAAGACCACCATGAAGCATTTAAACACTAAAGGTTGTACCATGGTTCTATTACATGCTTTGTAAAAGCAGGCATTTAATATGCAGTCATGTCCTAATCTGCCACCTTTCACTGCAAGGTAAGAGGTTTAGGTACCTAGAACTACAACTGTTACAAATGCAGGAGGAATGATCTACCTGAGTTCTACTGCTGCTGCCAGAGCCATTATGTGAGAACTGCTTTGACTTGCTTTCTGTTTCAGCGTGGCTTCCCACCTGCACAACAATGGGTCAAATGAAACACTGTTAAGGAACAGTTGAAATCTGCCTTAATACAGTTGTCTAAAAATTGTAGCGTGGATCAAATTTTTCTTTTTAAGCTAATGGATGCAGTCTTTCCTTGGAGAA
Organism: Actenoides hombroni; assembly: GCA_024336885.1. Taxonomy (NCBI): domain Eukaryota; kingdom Metazoa; phylum Chordata; class Aves; order Coraciiformes; family Alcedinidae; genus Actenoides; species Actenoides hombroni. The sequence goes on from WUAM01000431.1 coordinate 117,792,877, forward strand.
TAAAGAGCTTTAGAAGAATTAATTATAAGTCTAGCAGCTAGATAAGTAGCAACTATTTACCTGCATCTGAAATTAAACCATACCACAGCAAAGTTCTGACTTGCCCAAATAATCACTCTAAATGGACAACAAGCCAGGAATACAGCTCAGCTCTGCTTTCTTGGTTCTGTCATTTAACCAGTTCCTCCCATGGAAGTCCCCAGTACAAAAAGCAGCAGCTACAGTGCAAGTGAACTTGCAAGAAGCAAATTTGTACTTCCTTACAAGAACTCTTTTTCCCCCTTCTCTTAAGTGCACTTAAATTTGTTCCTGAAAAGCAAAATAACACATGGCTTCTCAGCAGAACAAAATCAACAGAAAGGTGCACCTCTGTCACTTGGAAATAGTAATAGTTGTAATTGTATGTTCATACAAAAATGGCTTAGTTGTAGGAAGTCATTTTATTGTTGAAATAAATGACTTATTTACAGAGATAGTTACTTTACAGCTTTACAAAGCAGATATAATTCTTCTTCTCAGAATAAAATATCAAAACAGTGACAGATTTAGCACTGTCTAAAATGCTGTTTATTCCAAAAAGAAATCTACAGCAATCATTAGACTAAATCATAACAATTACATAAGAAAATGCTGCCCCTTGCAACTACAACAGTATAAAAAGACTTTTCATCAGTCATGATCTAGTGGATTAAGCATTTGCTATACTTCTTTCTTCTTGAGTATTAGTGGACCTACATTATCTCCTGTTAATTCATTGTGCTTGTTGTGGGAGCCATCACAGACAGGGAACTGGAAGAAAACATATTAGGAATTAGTATAACTCTGTACAACAATTACCTGGTGATTTTTAGACTTTTTCCTATGCCTAGAAGCACTTTGAGTGCTAGCTCCTCCCACTATGTGTACTGTTTCAACATCAAACTCCCTGTCTCCTACCAGACACAGGACACCTATTACTAAGGAAAAAATAGCACTGCTAACAAGTAACTAAGTTTGTGAGGTCCTAAAATAGATGTTCTTAGACACCAAGTTAGGGACAAAGCCTTTTCCATGGAAGAACAAGCAAAGCAGCCATCGCGGCCAAAAATGGTTTAAGGTTTATTGTGGAACAAGTAAAAATGCTCTTAACAGATTGAATCATCTGCAACCAGAAAGTACTGTTTTAAGGAAAGCTGAAATACTTTCCTGAAGTGGTAAGAGTTGAGAGGATTTCTTAGGTCCAGGGCAGATTGTTTTATTACAACAGGAAAGCATTTGGTCCAGACATGACAAAACCAGAGTGCAATCAGGACATTCAAAAGAAACTGAGGGTAGATGACAAATATTCATGTACATCTAGTTGATCTGGGGATATGGACTATCCAAACCAGTCAGCTGCCGGCTGCTCTTGACCAGATGGGGATATGCTCTCCCTCCCCAACACAGGTCCAGCCTTAATTTCATTCTAATATGAACAATTTTCTAAGCATGTTTTCGCTCAATAAAGTAGCTATTTTCCAATTAGCTGCAATGTATTTCCAAGTATCAGACAAGGTTTGCTTGGTTTTTACCTACTCACAGGGGGTCACTCTGTTTCTAAAAAGCCGTACTGCCTTTCTTACAAGTTTCTACAGCTACTTTCTACCCATAGACAGGTTTGCAGTGAAGAAAAATAACTATGCCATTCTCACAAACTAGGAACATGTTTTACTTCCAGAGAAAAGCAACAGGTCAGCATGCAGCAACCCACCACCAAAGCGCCGATACAAACCCGCGGGTTTCAATCTCTAATCCTCCAGCAGTACAAAGTGTCTTACCGTCTTGGAACGCCAACACCTGCAGTAAGCTTTAGTGAGGCACAGATCTTCAATATTTATTTCATTCACTACTTTCGGATTTTCCTTCTGGATCTTGAGGTTAATCAAGCTATCCTTCTGCTGTTTTTTCTTGGGGAGGAAGGGACGAACAGCGAGGTAGCCGAGCAAGGCCAGCACGCCGAGGAAAGGCAGCAACCGCAGCCATTCTGAAACTGAAGACAGGTGGAATTTAGATCTCTAGAAGACACTATATGGGAGAGAATAAATCCAAAACAAATAGAAGACATGCTGAATGAGGAACCCTAAAATTAGGGGGGTTCTGCTCACCCAAGGTAAAGCAGCAAACTAAGCACCATTACGTATCTAACTCCTAAGCAGTTCTATCCCAACTGGTTTATGTCGTTTGCTTGGGTCTCTTAAGGGTGTTCTCACTGCTACACAAAGGACTCCACACACCACTTCAATACGTCTATTTGCTTACAAAGCCAGAGAGGTGGCAGTCCTTTTAACAACACAGCACACTAAATAAATCAAAATCCAAAGCCCTGGCTAGGTTAGCAAGCTACTCTGCAAATAAACCATGATAACAGAGCCTCCAGTCCCCATCTGAACCATGGTATGACCCTTCTTTCCCTCAGGACTGTAAAGGATGATGCACAAAACTGTCCTCTTCCTGCCTGGCAGTTTGTTATGCTGAAGTCCCCCTTAACGTGCAGGCCAAGTGTAAGACAGCCCCCAGGGGACTGTACCAAGTTCATGGAAAGAAGCCTAGCACCCAGATTCTCACATAAACCCTGCCGTTCTGAAAACACCCTGTTTTAACGACACACTCCAGGATCAAAAGCAATGCCAGCATGAGACAACACTGTTCCTTTCAGTGAACTTGAGCAGGGGTGGGTAAAGCAGCTATGACAAGAAACTGAGAAAACTCCTCCAAGCAGCAGCAGCATGACAATTTAGATCCACTTTCAAATCCAAGCTCAAACGTTCTTCCCTTCCTCTCTCATTGCTTTTACCTCCAGGAGTTTGCACTGCACCTGAAAAGTCTCTCTCTCCCTCCAAGCAAGCAGTTTTGCATTGTGATTTGGTAAGGTCACAACAGGTGTCTCAAGGGTTCTATTAATCCCCACACGATAAAATATCCTACCCCAAAGGACCCTCCCCATACTTTCAGTCTGTTGTTCCTACAGCCGATGTGCTACCGGAACTGCAGCTGCACCTGCCTGGAAGCTGATGAAGGTTTACAGAAGCCATAAAGAGCTAGCAAGCAAAGGACTGCATTGTTCCAGATGGGGGTTCTGGCCTGCCCTTATGCTAAAAGAAAATGGCAGAGGTGTAAAAGCGTTGTCTCTATAGCTATGTGTTTTTATACATATACATATTTTTATATAATTATATCTCTGTTTCCTTTTTTAAGTGTTTAGTACAAGACCAGTAAAAAAAACCAAACCAAAACACTAAGAACCAGAGACAGTGGATTTTTTCCAGGTATGCTCATTAAATCCTACCAGGTCTCAAAGCAATTTCTGACTTGGTTCCATCTTTTACCTTTGTTTAATATTTTTAGGGCTGACATTTCACATGTTTGGGTTCCATTTAAAGTTTCACTTGTTTGCTTCTTTCCCTTCCTCCAAATTCAAGGAAGTACCTCTCAGTGAGGTAAATAAAAGGACAGCAAACCAGTTCTCCCCCATTGATCATTCTCCAAAAAAAGCAAAGTTCTGACCAGAATTCTTCAGAATGAATTATATTACTACAATGCAGCGTGAATAAATAGAGAGACCACACAAATAAACTCGCTTCCCTTGTTCAAACATACATTTCTGTAACACAAAAAGATTAAACTCAAGTATTACTAAGCTTAACAAACTTTTAAATACAACTTGTGGTTAAAAAGGCAATGATTTAAGTAGGAAACTGCCAAATGCTAGGAACATGAGAAGCTGCATTGTTCCACAGCTTATTGTATCCCCTTCCAACTTAGTAGCAGCTGAATTTCTCTGTTTGGTAAATAACAGCATTTTCATGAGAGAGGAGCTGTGGGGAAAACCTGGTTAATTTAAACCAGCTTTCTTTGTCATGGGAAAGATAATGGGACTTCAAGTTTACAAGCAGCATAAACACGCTGGGAAAAAAGAACCCAAACAAGGTTTTCAAGAAGTTGTGCCTGTTCAAAATCAATTTTCCAGAGCTACTTAAGTCATACACCTTAGTGCTGCAAGATCAACATATAAGGTTGATTCTACACTCTGAAGGCTTTTTCTATTTCCAGAGAGCTTTTGTTAGAGCATTCCCCTCATTTATTATCACCGAACTAACCTTCTCATTTGACACTACTTGAGGTTCTACTTGTATCACCCTAGCTGAGCCTGGGCTCGGAGAGTTCCAGTTGGCAAAGCACTGAAATGCCCTCAACACCTAAAAAAATTTGCGAGCATTTTGTTTCCTTTCTTGTTCGCTGTGATAGGGCTGTGACTGTTGCAGAGGTATTTTCACTCACTTATCAGATAACACTTATATAAATGATTAAATAAAACAACCCTCTAACTCTGTGAAGGTAGCAGGCTTCCGGAAAGAGCTTGCAGGGGATTTTTAAATCAGTACAGACGCTCTTTTTACCCTTTTAAGCAAATCAAGAGGCAGTGTTTCAGGCCTTCAGCTAAAATCCCGTTTTTACTGAGTGCACAGCCTCTGACTTGCTGGGACTTGCACAGGGAGGCACGAGCAGCGCAAAGGGGCCGAGGAGCCCGGTTCGTCCTGCTCTACGGCTACGTTGTATTCCGTTACCACCTACCGCGCAGGGCAGCTGAAAAGTCTCGCCAGACAATTTTCCAGCTGCGAGCTGCCGTGTACTGCTCGGGGTCCCCGCCTCCGCTAGCCGAGGGCTTGCTCAGCACGGCCGGGAGGAAGCGAGCGATGCCCGGAGCCAGGAGTGGAAGTCGCGGCCCGACGCGGGACGGGCCCGGGGGGCCGTGCCGGGGCCTGAGCGGGCTCCGCTATCCCGGCAGAAACTCGCCCCCCGAGCCGGCCCCGCCGCGCCCCTCACCTCACCCGCGGGGGCCGGAGGCGCGGGAAGGGGGGGGTCCAGGCCGCCGGGACCCGCGCTCCCCTCACCTACCTGTCAGGCGGAGGAAGCCGCCGACGCTCTCGGGCAGCGGCAGGCGCTTGAGGTACGCGGGCAGCTGGACCTTGATGATGCGGGCCAAGCTCTCCAGCACCATGGCGATGGCGACGGCGCCGGGAGGGAGGGAGAGAGGGACTAGAGGGAGGGGAGCGCGCGCGGCCACCACCCGCCCCCGGCGCC
>WUAM01000431.1:117798076-117812180 GCA_024336885.1 Actenoides hombroni
ATATAACACATATAATAATACAATATATTATAACCAGTATTGACTGGTTAATGCTTTAAAAACCATACCAACATTTTTTACTGTGCAAAATCCAAGTTGCTCTAACTTATCCACACACAAATGCTGACACAAGCAGCAAGCATTAATCCCCATGATGGAAGCCACTTCTATACCAGCTTTTCTGTTTTTCAGATAGTACATAAACTCATTCCCTGGAATAATAGCTAATTAAAGCAATTAAATACAAACTTACACAAACCAAGTGTCCTGGAAGGATGGTCAGACAAACCCTACCAATTTATGCTAGGTCTGTTTGAAGATACTTTTCCAAGATGCTTATTCTGACAGAATCACCCCCTTTGAAGGACAGTCAACAGCATGGCTATCTCCATGCACAGTCACTCCAGCCCATAGCCAGGCACATCCAGCCAAACTAGTAATTTAAACTAATATTCTGGGCTGCAAACAAGGACATCTGAAGCCTAGACAAAATCTTGTTTGTATTATATATTCCCTATATTCTTCCAAAGGTGTAAAAGTATTCCAGCACCACAGACTTTCCCTACAAACCAGTGGTCAGTATCCAGAGGCTGCACATTTAAACATCACCAGCTTTTTATACCCATGTAAAAGACAGTGCAAAATTAAGCCATGTTTGGTTTATTTTCATCTTCAGTTGACTTCATCTTCAGTTGATTAAGCATGATTTGCTTAGTCTGCACATAAAAGGTAACTCATTTGCTTTTAATATGCAGGTGTTAGAATTACAGCCTACAATACATTAAACCCTACTTAGCATTTAAAGACATTAAAAACTGGGTGGGGGGAAGTCTTTTGGATAAATACTCTCTTCAGTAATTATAAAAGGTTTTTAAAATTAATTCCATTCAAACTGATTTCAAGGAAGCTTCTTCCCAATCCAACTTTATGAATTTTTCACGCAATGTGAATTTCACTTCTTACCAAGAAGTCAGTTTTGAACACCAGCATCAGCAGTAAATTTGCTCTTTACATACCAAGTAATATGTATACATTATTTTCAGTAAGTAAGAACTCAATTTTATTCCACACACTTAACACAAATAGCTAAGCTGTCTTATGCCTTTTTAAGACAGGAATGAGTTCTGTATATGAAAGCAAGGTTTAAACAAACGAACAGAACAACTACTCATGTCCAGAGAAAAACGCATAATTTACCAAAGACTGAGATAGAAGCACAACTTGCTATTGGTAAATGAGCTAGGAAGAGCATCCTGATATTCCCCATAAACTCTGTTATCCACTGGCAGTTCTTTGTATTACAGTACTGCCTAAATATCTAAAATCATTAAACAGAGCCCAAATATATGCAGCAAAATATTTTCAAGTGCCTGCCCACAAACCCATAATTACTATGTTTATAGAAAACCCATTTGTGTAAGGATGGAATTTTCACCTTTTTATTTTACAAAATTATTTCAAGGTGGACATGGTTGTAGGCAACCTGCTATCCCTAACGCTGCTTTAGCTGAGGCAATGGACTAGATGACCTTTAGCAGTCCCCTTCAACCTCAGTGATTCTGCAGAGATGTTGAACAGCATTAAAGAGATGTAAAATTATATTGGATTTATTTCCACTCAAAATACACAAAGAAGGGGTGCGTGTGTGTGTCTGATTTTCAGGAGACAGAGCATACAAGTGCGAAGAGATGCATACACATGAAGTGTCCAAATCAAAGCTGTGCTGAGACAGAGTAACTGTTTTTGACTCAATGCAGCTGTCATTTATAAATACCACCTACAATGTGAAAGAACTACTTCTTTAAGGCTGGAATCAGAAAACCAGTCTTCACTTTCCAGTGTTGACACTGGCAAGCTGCCTCAGTCATTAAACTTGACCTTTGCAAAAACGAAGCATTATCCTGAGTAAAGGACCTAACACACAGCTGAGCTGAAATCCTCAGATGAATTACAAAATGCCATTTACACAGATATGAGTTGCTCCTATATGCATGTCCAAGTGTTAAAGAGACCAATGAGTGAGACAGCTCGTTAATCAACCTTGAGAAGCTTGAGCAGAAATACATTTAAAGTTCTTTCAGGAAACTATACTCAAAACTAGAGTCCTACAAGAAAGACACCGATTGAAGCGGTGCAAGTAGCGTGAACAAAGGTGACGGGCACCGCTGGCTGCGCATCCCCTGCTGTCCTGCAGCCAGACCACCCTACTGCTTGCTACTCCCCACCCGCACCAGGCCGGGTTACATAAGGGGAGACGGTAACGTGGTGACTTCCAGAGCATCTGGCACGGGCCTCGGCCGATCTGCCCGACGCCGAGCCAAGGTAAGCCGAGCCGAGCATGGCTCATCCCCTCTGCGGGGCACCCGGCTCCCCCTCACGCCTCCTTGGCCCGCAGCGGAGTCCCCTGTGCTGTGCTGCGCCGCGCCAGGCAGGAGGCACGGGACTGGGAGCGCGCTGGGGAAGGAATGATTAACAGTGGCGGTAGCCACCACCGGCGGCTGTTCCATGCCGACTCCCGGAGCCTCACGGTGCGGCTGGGGAGAGGAAAGGGGCCGGGCCGGGCCGGGCCGGGCCGGGCCGGTGAGGCGAGCAAAGGCCGGCTCTGGTGCCGTTGGCAACCAGCAAAGCGTCTCCCGAATCAGCCGCTCTTCGGCCCGCTGGTGTCCGCTCGGGCCTCGCTTAGCCTGGGCAGGCCTGGCGTGAAGGCGCTTGAGGTGAGGAAGTGCGACTGTAATAACGCGTGGCTTCTGGGTTGTAGGCTGCATGTTGCTCATCGTTGCCCTGTTGTGTTTTGTGTTGACGGTCTTAAAAATATTGAAGTAAAAAGACTGAAAATTTTTCTTCATGTGAATGATGTTTTTCATATAGTGCCCTAATTCTTCCGAGGTGGGCTGACGTGACTGCTGAGAGGTTTAAAATATTAATTAATTAATTAATGGGCAGGGAGAGGCCCGTCCACCTCCTGTTTGGCAATAGTTTGTGCAGAACAAACTGCACTGAAGATGTTATTTAATTTTCTTTTGTTTTGTGTCAAGGAGAATGGTCATTTTAGCATTTTGGCATAGAAAATTACCCCTGTATGTTAATTATGCAGCCACTCCGAGTCAATTTAGACCCTCCAGCCAGACCCAAAAACTCTTGCATTAGTCCCTTGGATGTGAACCCAATGCATTTGGTTCCAGATGCTTTGCTACCGGAGGTGATCCATCAAGTGCTAATAGCTTATAGCACAGACTGCAAGCACCTGGAGGAAAGCTGAAGCAGGGCACTCCTAGAAGATGTAATTCCCTCCTTATGTGGCCATGACTGGAGCACAGTTCTCTCTCCTCCCTCAGCCTAGGGAACCCCCACCACATCTGCCCGTATCAACTCTGCGCTATTCCTGCCAGCCCAGGATTGGTAATGAAGAAGTTTTGGGGTGACTTACCAGGGCTGAGCAAAGCAATGAAAGTAACTGTAGGGATTTCGTGAGTCAGATGAACCCACCAGTCTGTCTTTGTCCAAGTCTACTCAGCAGTGTCATGTTTGCCTGGTATTGATTAGAGTACAGATACAAGCCCCGTACTAGATCCCTTTCACTAGTTTGCTTTAATGATCCATTCGGGTCAATCTTAACCAGAAGTTAAAATCACCATAAAGAGTAAAAACTAAAAAACAAAAAGTGGAAGCTAAGTTTAAGACAGACAAATCCAGCTGGGTTTAAGACAGACAAATCCAGCTGGGTTTAAGACAGACAAATCCAGCTTGCTTGTGCTTCTGGCCCGAATATTACTTTTCTGCCTGTGACCTTATATTAACATTTCTTAGTGAATCATCTTCTTTAGGTAGTGAGAATATTCCTGTGATCTCAGAGTATCTTAGTTCCCTACCTCACCTAAGTTTATCCTTGTAATAACTATGTCTGATGTCCTAAGATGATTCCTTCTTGTGTAGGCAAATGCTTGCTATTAGACATGATAATGAAAGAGGGAAATGCTTGATTATTCTGCAAAGATTACGCATCAGATGTCATGATGTAACCTTGTCTGTGAAACTTTGTCAAGGAAGAATACGTGAGGCTGAAGATACACAAGGTACATGTTATCTGTGAGTTAGGTATGAAACAAAGTTGAAGAAAACCCCAGCTCAAGAAAGGATTGATGTATTCAGTGCTAACTTCCTAGATATCCACAGATAAAGTTCAGTTACTTTCTACTTACATATCTTTGTTTACAAGCTGGAAATTGTCTTTTTATGTAATGGTTAGCACTGGTCCCCAGTAGTGGTTTCTACAATTGCTCTATTTGCAGAAATAGCACAAGATGAAACTGTGAATATCCACTCAGTTATCCACTGATGTCAACTGCCTTTATTTAAAGCATAGAAAGTAACAAGTCGTGTGACATGAAACTATTGTAAGTGACATCAGGCAAGGAACACTGATGATCCACAAGAACATACGCAGTAAATATAATATTGCAGTGAGTTTTCATTTTTGACCCATGGGATGAATCATCCAGTTAGCTACCTGAGCCCACATGTCCTGTTCGTGAGGATCCAGACCGATGCGATAGGTGGTTGCATACAGACTTGCACAGATTTGGAACTTTATTGCCTTCCTGGGAGTTGCTAATTCACAACAGTTTTACTGAAATCAGAACAAGTATCCTTAGGATTCATTAATATGTTCATAAAAGACCAGACACGTTACTGATCTCTGGCAGGTTCTGCCTGGTTTGTTGCCATAAACCAGGCTGAAAAAATCCCCAGATTGTCCCCCAGGAGGAAGCCACAGTGATGGGAACCAGATACATCTTCCCCTATGCTGAAGGACCTCCAGAAGACAAAGCCAGCATTATCTGGAAAGTACACACTGCTAAATGACCAGAGGTGAAGTAAAATGACTATCAAAACACTACAAGCTGCTCTCTTAGGATGGGAATTCCAGAGAAAAGAAGCTATATTTATGTCAATATATTCTCAGCAGGGGACCACTCACTGTTTGCTTTGAAACTCCTATTAGACTGTTTATCCTTGACCAGAAAACTAAAGGTGTATTTGTTCCCTTAGTACTTTACTCCTTTGGCATAAATAGCTGTCAATGAAAGATATTTCCTTCGTTTTGGAAGGCAAAGGTGAGAACGCCACGAGACTAATTCCTGTGACAGACTGCATTCGTTGGCAGTGGCTAATTATAGCACAGAAAAACTACCAGCTTCCTCCACCCAGGAGCTCTGCGCTGTGACTGCACTCTGCTCTTAAGTTCTTCCTGTGTCACAATGCCCACTGACACTGCAGGAAAACAGCTGTTTATCATTCCTTTCCAGGCTGCTGTGTAACAACAGCACTGTGGAGATTTCTGAGCCTGTTTCTCTTCTTCAAGGTTAACCAGTCTGGCACTGATAGTAACCCACACTCCTCTGTTATCTCAGGAGAATAAAGAGGAACAAACAAGAAAACCACCCCAAAACACCATGGGTCTTCAGTTTCAGACAACAAATTAATATATAACGGATGGAAATGAAAGCAGGGAAAAAGTGGCTATCTTGATTCCAAAGCAATGACATGTAATAGTACCCCAGCAGGTAAATAAGATTAATATAGTCTTTTTAATGCCTGTCTTAGTGATGCTTTTTCTTTTTTGCTTTTTTTTTTTTTTTTTTTCCAGGCACCCCCTGTCCTCTGAACTGCAGGTCGGCTACAGCACAGCGCACTTCCAGATCTAGGTAGCTGGCTATTCCCTGGAAGATTTGTAAGTGACTCCCTCATTTGCTTTTCAAGATATTGCCAGAATTTTATATAAATTCTGTACTTCACCCCAGTACAGGGGTAAATCACCCAAGTAAGGTCTGTAAGTACATTTTTTTTTTAAAAAAAGAGTTTCTTTTTTTCCCTTTTATTCGGCAGAGAAAGCAACCAACACAAAAAGCAGGACATGAACACATCAGCTCAAAGTTTACAAAACTTCCTTTACAGGAAGGTAAATGCAATGGCTGTGAAAGATACAAAGTAAATGCAAAATAAATACATAGTAGTTTAGAGGCATTCTTCTTGAACATCAGGCATTCACCTTGAACATCAAGCTAGGAAAGTGCTTTTGGAAACTAGGGAGAGATCCTAGTGCCCTGTTTTTGAGAGCAGAAAGTCTTTCGTTGGAAATTAGTCTTGTCATAGGTGTCTATAATTAATTTATTAAGATGCTTGAGAATGTTTTAAACTGCATCCCCAAGAAGAATTATATTATTTTATTCTGGTTTTTTTTTACACTTGTATGTGAGCTATTGTATACTACATAAAATGTAATTATAATAATAATAAAAATATATAATTATTAATCATAGGTGGATATTCAGGGACAGAAATGTTATAATTGTTCAGAAAACAGGTATGGTAGAAATGGATGCTGCACATACTGCCTCAAATTGCCTATCCAATATGTTTTGATACTCTCAGATATCCTGAATGATGTAAAAGTGAGTGTATCATTTAGTCTCCAAGTACCTGAGTCCTCCGTGCCTAATGGCAGCAGTGTTTGTTTTTCTGATATGGGACCTAAACAGAGATCACAGAATCATTTAACATAGGCCATCAAGTAGTCAGGAAGGACTAAGAAATTATCTTTTTACCTGAAATTGAATTTAAATCACTATGACTGAGAAAATGGGTATTTTGGATCCCACTACCAATTCCTTAAGCCAGAATTTTTCAGTGTTGTTTTTTTTTTTTATTAAGATGAAATTCCATTATCCAAAGTGGGGGAAAAAAAAAATAAAATGCAGCCCTCATTGTCTTTATAAAATGAGTTAACATCTATTGCTTGTAAAAGAGACAAATCTGTGTAATATTTCTTGAAAGGCTGGAAGGTATGCTTGACCTTGAAGAATGGAAGTCACCAGGAGTGCAGAAGCTACATTGCCTTTGCTTTATAATTTGGAAAACTTCTAACAACTTGCCATCAGCTGACCATGTTTCGTGACTACCACGTGTGTCACAACCCACCCTCTCAGAAACACTGCCCTGATCCATCCCCCTGACCACAGGGATGGACAGTGTAATAACTGGCTAATTTCAGTACAGGTGATTTAGAGTCATCAACAGAATTTCCCAAATTACAATATGATGGCAAACAAGAATAATATCCCTTCCTTCTAAGAGATACATTTGACTGTAATTACCTGGATATTTGAGGTCTGAGGAAGCTCTTGGACATCTTATGGTTAACTGGGCCATACTAAAAACTGAAAAGATCAGTCAAATCTTTAAAGATGATGTTTCTCAAAAGGATAGAAAGAAAAGTGAAATAATGAATAGTACCATATGATAGTTGGCTAGTAAAATCCACTGTTAAATATATGGCATATACTCCTGGCAGTTCAAAGACAAACAAAACAGACAAAATGTGGACTTTATTATTTGCTTAAATCATTATTTTTAAATTAAGTCAATACAGCATCAAACAATTAAAACACTGCAATCTACAAGACTATGTAATAATTTCCCCAGGGAAACATAGCATTGTTTTGTACAAAACAGAATGGGGAGGGGGAAAAAAAAAAAAAGAGAATGTTCTGCAAAGAAAAAAAGCCTCTAAATGAAGAGTGACAGGAAGTCAACCTGCTACCTCTGCTGAAGTGTAATGTTCATTTAGCTACAAATATGTGAACAATTCACCGGCAGGACTGCCTCAGAAGAAGCAAGAATGACCAAGAAAGGTGGTTTGCTGCAGGCTATTCGGGAAGCAGATGATACTAGGGCTCCTAACTCAGAGAGGATCCCTGACCCAGGTCTTTTGGAAACACTGGCTGATCTCTGTGGAGATACCTCCTAAGCTAAAAGGTGGTTTATACTTCAGTAAAGAGTACACCATCCCTGTAACTCTAATCAAACAACAGAGATTATAGTTGGCATGTAGCAAGCCAGGTGAATGGAAGCCTACACTTCAAATCAATCAGCACAGCATGTTGTGAAGTCTGACCAGCCTTGTCTATACTAGGGATCCTGTGAAATATGTTAGCTAGCCTGTTTGAATAATTAACTTTAATCCTTATAATTTTTTCTCTATTAGTAACTTTCATAATGTATTAGGTGCACTGGTCAAATAATTGTCCAAACATTCCTCAAAGGTTGTGGTTTGCTTGGTACATCTGCATCCTGGAACAAGCACTAGAGGAGCAACTAAATTGGCATGGTCCAAATATGACCAGTAATCAGTTATGTCAAAGTAATAAAAATAGACATATCTCAAAAGAGCTTCAGATAGTCCTTTGATGTCTCCTTTAGTAAACACAATAGGCCAAATTAAGTACTGCTGAAAACTGCTGAAAGAACTTGGTCATTTTTTGGTAAACAGTGTAACTCCTACAGACATAGCATGCAGACTGAAGGCAGCCCCAGGGGTCAGAAAACAGGTCTAACAAGGAAAAGCAACCACCTCCAAAGGGATGGGGTAAAGTAGGTCACCATTAAACACCTTTTTGAAGAGATCTCCAGCTGATGTACCCTGGCCTATTGAAACTGATAACACTCTGATTTGCTCCAAAGAGGGGCTTCACCTGCTGGATTCAGCCTGTGTTACCTTACTGTAGCCACTGTGACTAATTGCTTAGCCCTCCACGCCCCTACTTTAAGATGCTATTTTGCCATCTGTGTTTATATTATCTATGTTTGTTCAGGAATGTAAAGAATTCCTGTGAAAGAAAACAAAGGTAGTTAGTGACTGCATAACAACAGAACTTTTTGGTTTTGAAACTTGGCATCGTAATTATGCCTTGTGTGTGCTCCTCAGACTTTAATGCTTCAATAGGGCTGAATCAGCACAGAAAAAGAACATTCTTGTTGACACAAACTGCTGCTGACTTTAAAGGAATATCTTTTTCATTAAGATCAAATGGTAGTTTTGCTGGGGAAAAAAATGAATACTCTGAATACTAATAGATACCCTGTACTAATATTCAGAGATTGTGTTGTTTAGAGCTGTGAATACAGCATAATGAGTTTGATGTTGTCAAAATTTTCTTCTTGTAAAATATCTCTAATTTTCTGAAAGGATTTCAAGAGAAGATAAAAATCTTCTTTAACTGAAAAACTGTCTTGTCACTACAAGGCTAAAAAAAGTGCTGAACAACAAAGTGCTAAACAAAATGATGAAGACTGGGAAGTTTTGTGCGGAAGTTTGGTCTGTTCATCTCGCTGTAAGTTACTGAAGTGGTTTATATTCTCATGAATCCCACGTGACCTTGCACAAGCCACGAAACCTTAGCATGCCATTATTCAACAAAGCACTCAAGCTTTTCACTGGGACTCGTATGGGGATTTAAATGTTAGATCTTACAACTCGCTAGGTAAAGCGGCAACAACTTCAAATGGATTAAGGTGAGGGCTCAGTGTGTTGCCCCATTTTGTGAGACAAAAAGTGCTACTATCTGAAGGAAACGTGGAATAGCTTGGAAATTGTTTCAGTGAGAATGTCGGAGAAGCTGTTGAGGAAACAATGGAAGATGAAGAATTGTGAAGTTGGAATATTAAGAGAGAGTCACCTTCTATCCAATATTCCTTAGAAAGGTGACTGCTGCTTAACACATTCACCTTGGGCTAGACTCCAGATGTGAAAGGGTTTTGCTACATAACAGAAGAAGTAATGTTCCCAGATGTAAGAGCCAGGGAACTGAGCACGCAGTACAAAAACTGTAACTGTGACCTCACCGTCCTTCTTGAAGAGGAGAAGCCCCCAGCTACACAGGAAGGGCTGCTGGTCTGTGGTATTTTTAAATTGCTGGTTTAATACAGAGCGGGTGGAACCCAATGACATCCCCGAACTTGTTTTAATTCCACTGTCATGTAATGGCAGTTGGGTTGGCAAATTTCAGCTTTTTTGTATTAAAAATAGGCAGTGGAACCATCTTTTTATCAAACACCTTCTGTGATCTTACTCTTTGTCATCTTACTGAACCAAAAGGGGCCCCAATAAAGTGAGTTCTGCTCAGACTAGAGAAGGATTTGACTGCAAGCTTGATTTATGTTATGGTAATTAAAGGAAAAACAAGTTGGACAGGGTGCTGAAGAGAAAATGAAGGCCTGGTAATACATGCAAACACAGAGAAGCTGTTGTTGTTGTTCATCTTCATAGTGCTCTGTTTTCCAGCTGCAGAAGCTGTTGTTTTGACTCCTGCAGACAGGAACTACTAAGGATCTACAGGATAGACTAGTAAAAAGGATGTCTTGCTTTTGTTGAAGTGATTTATTTTTTTTCTTTGCTGAAAAGGAAGAACTCTTTAGAAACATTTTGCATCTTGTGCCCCCTTTTCCTCTCAGATACACGAAACGTCCTGTATGGAATGTTGCTTGGTGCCCACCTGCTTTGAAGACAGGTAGAATAGAGTGCTCAAAATGTAAAAATAGCTGGTCTCGGGCAGGCAGAAGAGAAAAACTGACACTGCTGTGCAAGCAAACTACATTAACCTTTTAACTAAGGCTGGGCTGCTCTTCCCTGAAGTGCCCTCTGTGCTGAGGGGAAGTGCCAGAGCAATGTATCAGGGCAGGCTCCATTCACACTTGCTCTGCTGGAGTGTCACAAAGCAGCTGAAATGGCCAGGTCCATTCACCCTTCAGAGGTTACCGACCACTTGGCTGCCCAGGGCTCTGTAAGGCCGTGCTTCAAAAAAGCAAACACAAGGCAAAGCTGGAGTTCAGGGGAGCTGGTCTGCTCTCAGGATCTTTGTGCAAACCGTTTATTACTGCGCCGCATCTCCTGAGCTATTTTACATAACTAACCTCTGGAAATCTTACCCAGCTCCACTACCGTATGAGGATTAGACAGGGTAATGCCTCTCTCCTCAGCCACTTCTGAGGATTAGCTTCAAAAATCAAATTAAAATGAAGCAAACCCAAATAGACTGGCCAGTTCCACAGTAAGTTGCAATGCCTACGTTCAGTAACCATCATCTGGGCTTCTTGCATTTTATATTACTACCTGAGGTATCTGTGCAAGTGCTGCTCTTGTACCCTGCTGCTTATGGTAAAGGTGAGGAACTCTTTGTGTATGGCACATCAATACATTAACATTATGAGGCTTTACTTGCCTGAGTATTCCGACTGAAGTAAAAAAATCTATTTGAATGTATCTATTTCTATAGGCTGAGGGGAAAATACATGATTTTTACCTCACAATTTGAGGAAAAAGAGATGAGTTTGAGAACTGTAATGCTGTCCAGGCAGGACTGTGTGCCACAGCTTGCAGAAATGGATGCAGAACTGTGAGCACGTGTCCTGGTTTGCATTCCTACACAAGTCATTAGTTCTTATTCTTTTTCTCAAGCATGTTTTAAGGTAAGTTGGTAGATGTATTTATTACACTCAGTCATTTTAAAGAGAAGAGTCTAAAACAGGTATACTAAAACAAAATAGGCAAACCTGTTTCTGAGCAATGGCTACAAACAAGAGCTATCTGACACATTTTAAGTTCCATTTGGGGTCAAACACTAATAGAGATATTGATTTTAACACGTGACTGTTGAAAGGCATACACACAAAACTTGATTTACCAGATTAACAATTCCTGTTGTCTTAAATTAGCAGGGAAAATTACCCACTGTCAACAGTATGTTTGTGCTGTTCTTCATTCCGTTCATTATACAGGAAAGTGCGAATCGCAAGCCAGATCAAAACTCACAGAGCTATATTACAGGTCATTAATCTCAAATGTTAAAAATGTAGAACTGGAATACTGTTAAGTACCCATATCTCCTGAGAAGACACACAATAATGATAAAAGGTCAGGAAGTTTGAAAGCTGTTTGCAGATGTCTGTGACAGAAAGATAGACACGCTGGTGATCTGGGAGTTTAATAGCAGCTATAATCCAAGGCAGGCAAGGAGCAGCAAGGTGTTTGTCAGCGGTATTCTTGATTAAGACGATAAGAACATTAATGCAGTAGTTTGGGACTACACTTCCTGAATATGCTGTTCAGTACAATTAAAATAATAAGCAGAAAATGAAGACTACACAAGTTGCTAGGAATGGTTTAGGTGATCACAGAAGGGTAACTGGACTTTTTCCAAGTAAAAGGCATTGTTTTCTCTCTAGCCTGTATATTATATGAGTGCTAAAAAACTATGGCAGTCCTCCTAGAGAAAGAGCATTGCTCTCCTGATTCACTGCTGGCTATTCTCAAGCTTCATCCTGAAAACATCACACAATGAGGTTTTCAGAATATGCTGCTGTCCTGGTTTCACTGGGACAGAACCATAGGCCAGCCACGGGCTGCAGGCTGTTAGCAGTTTGGAGTCAGCCAGGGCAGCTGACCCAGGTTGGCTACAGGCCTATCCCAGACCAGGAACCTCACACTTGGTGTAAAGGGGGAAGTCTTCTGAGGAAGAGCGAGTCTCTGGAGGGCTGCCTTCCACTGTATCATGACCACTGGACGTTTGCTGGGCTGAGTGTAACTTTGTTCACTTTACACTGGCATTGTTTTTGATGCTTTATTAAATGCATTTTCATTTCGACCCGTGGGGTCTCCTTTTCCTGGTGCCCCTTCTTGGCTGGGGAGGGATCATTGGGTGATAGAGCAACTGCTGTAGTTTAGCCCCAGGTACGGGCTAAAGACAGACAGCTGCCTTCTCCAGACAATCAATAATCGCATCCTGGATAGCCAGAAAAGTAACAGTACTGCAACAAAGGCACTTTAGTGAATGCAAACGCCCTTCAGTGCAACAGACTTGGGCAATTGCGTAGCCGTACTCCCCGGACAGCAAATGCCTTGCTTATGAATTCGATCTCTCCCCGTGTTACAGCAGAAAGGCCATCTGGCAATCTGCTTCATGGAAGCTGAGGAGGAGTCCTTCCCCATGTACACAACACTGCATACATCGACACAATTTAATACTACTACGAGAAAAAAAAGAGCCTAGCTGAGAGGGATTTGTTGACCCCTGCTGCACAAAGTCTCCAGGGAGCTGCAGGTGTCACAGAAGGTATCACTGCAAATTAACTAATTACTTGATGACCCTGGCCCTCGTGCTGACAGTCAGCGATACTGTATCTTCCCTTTGCTGGTGTATTTTCCCTGTAAGGAGAAACACTTCGGTTGAGTTGCATGTGCCGCCAGGCTACTAAAACCCGGTTCCCGGGCCCGTTACTCCCCGGCAGGGCTGCACCCCGCGCTGATGCTGCGTCTCCCCGGGGCAAGCGCCGGCCCGGACCCGGCTGCCTCACCGGCACCGGCTGCTTCAGGGCTCCCGCCCAGGCGCGCTCCTCGCTCCGCTTCCGGGCCCCGCTGCGCTCCGCGGCCGCAGGGGCCGTGCGAGCACCGCCGCTCCTTCTTTCCCGGCGGAACAGAGCCCGAGCCTCCCTCCTCGCTCCTCGTCGCTCGCACCGGTCCCCTCGCAGCCGCCCGACACCCGGCCGGGCCGGGGAAGAGGTGCCGCCCGGGACGGGCAGAGGCTCCGACGCCAAGCACGACGGCGGGCGATGCCCGGCCCCCAGCGCAGCGCAGCCCGGGCGGTGGGCGAGCCGCTCCCCGGCTCTCTGAGTGGTGACACCAGCACCCCCCGGCCCCCGGCGCGGACAGACAGCTGGGGCCGAAAGGAGTCACGTCACGCGCGGAAAGATTCCGCGCCGCCGCGTCAGCGCACGCATGTAGATCCGGCCGCCGCCATTTCGTGGGAGGGCGCTTGTCGTCAGCGGAACGCGCCGCCGCGCCCAGGGGGCTGCCGCGGAACCGCGGGGCAACCCCGCCTCGGGTGGCGGCGGGAAGCGGCACCGCGGGAACGCTGCCCTCGCCGGCGTGCCCGAGGGCAGCCCCGGAACCAACCAACCTTCCTTTTTTTCCTTCCCCTGCCGCCCTCCCCGGCACTACCGCTCGGCGTTCAGCCCGCTCAGTTCCGCGGGGCTGGGCCCGGCCCTGCCCGGCCGGTTCGGCCCGCCCCTTACGCCCGCGGGCGGGGCCCGCTCTCTGTGGAGCGCATCGCCCCACCCCTCCCCGCCTCCCGCGGCGTCTGGGCCTGGCCAGCGGCGGCGGCTGTGCTGGGCTCTCGCCCTGTCTCTCGGGCGGGCGGCGCCTCTCGGCTTCCCCCATCGCCACACACCCCCTTCCTCCTCCCGGCGGTGACGGGAGGCGGCGGAGCGCTCT
>WUAM01000431.1:117813612-117908484 GCA_024336885.1 Actenoides hombroni
GGGGGGGGGGGGGGGGGGGGGTGGGGGGGGGGGGGGGGGCCCGGTAGCGGGGCCGGTAGCCGTAGGGGCGCAGGCGGTGGGTCAGATACTCCAGCTCGTGCATCTGCTGCCCGCTGACGTAGTGGAATGACACCGAGAGGTCCGAGCAGCACTGGGGACCCTGGGGGCAGAGATGGGGGGGACGGGGGACTGGGGGCGGCAAGAGGGGCACTGTGCACCCACTGCGCCCCCCCCCCCCCCCCCCCCCCCCCCGTGGCACAGGGGGGGCCGGGGGGAGCAACTGCGCGGCTAACTGGGAAAAAATGCCGGGGTGGTGAAGTTTTTTTTGGGGGGGGGGGGGGTGGTGGTTATGGTGATGTCGTTTGTTGGTTTTTTTTTCCTTTGTAAGAAAAAAAAAAAAAAAAAGAAAATACCCGAACTCTTGCAGGGCAGCAGGGTCCCGAGGTGCGGCTGCGCTGGGACAGCTTTAGGGTGTCTCGGCGGCGGTCCCTTCGGGTCTGAGCAGTGCTGGGATGTAATTGCGAACGCGGTGGGAGCGCAGCGGCGTTACCGGGAAGTGGCTGTTGGTCTGTGCTCCTACGCCAGCGACGTGGAGCGTTTACGTATTTCGAGAGCTGTGAGCGGAGTTTCTTGGTCATCTCCTAGCCCTGGCAAGATGGCAGAAAGTCGGTGTCTCCTGGAATCGGTGGGATGAACTTGGGTGCACGAAACACCTTTTATAGACGACGTATGAAGCCCGCCACCTCTTAGTCTTACTGTCATTTCCCATCTCTTTCGCAGGGCTTGTGGGCATATTTTAGTTAAAATGAGATTATTTATAATTTATGGGCGAAGGGATAGTGCTGTTATCCCTGAAAATCTTAAATCTGTTCTGGATTAGTGCTCGCTAAGTGAATTGTCTTTGAATTACAGCTACAGTCTCACAAGAATTTCAAAACAATTCCTTTTGAATCTGCCATCAGGACTTGTTCCCCAGTATTAGTGGATGATATCACTTGAGTTGAAACACAGCTAGGATACTCCCTGGTATGCTTTGTCATCAGCTCGTGCTTATGAAACACACATTCAGGTGCTGCAGGTAAGAACTCATTGTCAAATATAAACCAAGGCAACCCCCCCCCCACCTACACAGTAATATGATGGTCAGAACCTTAAACTGATTCAGCATGACTCTTGAATCTCAAAGTCATCTCGTTGACTTCAGGGTTTTGGCCTGTTGTGTGCAGTCTCTTGCCTTGTATTGGTCCTTATGTTCTACAGTACTGTGGAGTAGCAAGATTCTTCCTGCACTCAGTGCTAGGGTTTAAAATTGGTGAGATGATTGGATTAAGGATCTTTTTGTTTGTTTGTTTTATGTAGTTGGGGTTTTTTTTGAAGGTGCTGTTTTTAATAAGTTTAATCACACCATGTTACAAAATACACTTCCAAGTTCACATAGGGTTTACAGGTTAGTTTTTGTGTTTGCCAGCCTGCAAAGTGATGGTTTGCTAGAATGAAACCATTGCTTGCAAGTTGCTTTCTTCCTAAACATGGTTTCCAGTACAAATGTTTACTGGGATTGAGGCTGAAATCAAAAATTAGTAAGGCAAAGTTTGTAACAAAGTGGCTGTGGATTTAGATTTTAATCTTGCCAATTGGTAAGCCAGAGAATGACACTCTGTCACCAGTGAGCTGGGATCCCCTGTCTTCCAATTGTAAGGTCACAGATCAGACCTTGAAACTCCCTGCTTCCTTGTAGTGTTGTTTGCACTAGATCAGAACAGGCTAAAGAGAGACCAGGACCTCAGAACATTGTAGTTGCACATAGCTGATTTAGTCTGACTTGTGGTATTACCTGTCAGGACTAGAATTCATAGTCTCCTACAGCAGATGACATCCCAGATGCACCAGTGAAGGTATTTTCAGTCTGTTCAGCAGACTGCCTCTTTGTGGACTTGACGTACCAAGCAAAAAAAATGAATTTCTTTTCTTATATTGGGTAAATCAGAGTTTCAGACTGTGTCAGCGTGTGTAAATTTAATCTGAAGCGTGTTACACGTTCAGAATACAACCACCCCTTCTTAAAACAGAATGGGCAAATTCTCCTTTTGGCTTGGAAAGGAAAGCACATGAGTATTGCTGGGTTATCTACTTCTGGGACACCCTTTATAAAGCACCCTCTAAACTGCTGTAGCTGTCAGGTACAGAGCCAGTGCCAGAAAGGCTATGTTGTGCTGGAGCCCATCGTCGTGTCTGTGCCATCTGCCCCCAGCCTGGCCTGCGCTTGCTTGGCAGAGCTCTGCTTTTATGGATGCTGCTTGCTTTGCACAAGAGTGGCACTTGGTTCGTTATCTCATGCAGGTGCTTTTACCTCAGAATAATGTGGAACTACATCTTAATTTTAACTGTTTCAGTTCCTGAAGAGGAAATCTTTCCCCAATTTCTCCCTTCCCCCCTCATTTTCAAGATGTTCACGTTGATTTATGAGCTTGTATCTAACTGCTTAATACATGCTTGTGGCACATTGTCTTGGTCTGAAGTGTCAAGTGGTACCTGCTAAACACACATCCCATAATTGCCGTAGCGTGCTGGTGCTTCCAGTTTGAGTGGTGATGATCTGGCAATAGGGGAAACATTTACGTGGGAGTAGGAAATTGGGAATGTGTAAAATGGGAAAGAAACCTTGGGAATGTTACCTCATTGCTATACATCCCTTTTTATCACCCCTGCACACGCCTGTTGGAGCGAGGTGGTGGGCAAGGCCGAAGGGCTGATCTTGGTAGACTAAAAATAGAGTTAATACAGGAGACGTACGTATGAAATGTCTTGTCTGTGAAGTCCTTGAGGAAACCTGTGCCTGCTGTGTTTTGTGTCCGTTTGGTTAAGCACGGCACAAGCCGGTATCGTAACGTAGGAGTATCGTGTTAGAAAACTTTAAGTGGAGTTGAACATCCTGGAAGCCAAAGGCTGAAGCTGGCAAAAGCATTTATCACTACTTAAGTACATAGAGAAGGTTTCCATTGACAGTGGTGGAGTGCAGGCTAAATAACTCTTTTCCTCAAGTCTATAGCCTCCAGCACTATTCCTAGATGCATAATTTATTTGCAGATTTACCCCCCCCCATCTCCTCCAGATGCTCCTCGTAAGAAATGCTGCGAACTCTGGAGATGTCTATAACATTTTTTCAGAGATTGGATGTGATCCACGGCAATTAAGGCAGCTGGGAAATCTGCTTTAGTTTAACCAAAGGTGTAGTTTTTGTAGAGGCAATTCAGTTAAAGAGTTCTAAAGCCCGATTGTTACTTTTTTGTTTTGAACTGCTACTCTTTTCTTTATAACTCAGTATGAAATTTTTTAAAAAGTTCCTTAACCAGAAATGCTTCTTGGAATTAAGTTTTCTTCTCTGGATGAAACCTGCAATATTTTTGCAGGCAGTCCTGGATTAGTTTGCTGAGCTTACTCAAAAAAGTTAAATGTGAAGTTATGTGGTTGATCTTATGCTTTGAATGAACGTCTAGAAATAAGTCTGGATTTGTCTGTTTAGGGGCTCAGAAAGTTAAGATTAGCTAATGAAATGCAGTTGAAGTAAGCTTAGTTAAAATGCTTTAAACCTTTGTGAATGCTCTCTGCATGTATTTGAGTACTTTTTTACCTTATTTAATTCACCTTAACTATTTCAAGTATCCAGGGGTACCTTTAAAGTAGCTGATGCAGTGTAACTGTGTCACTGGGTGGTTAGAAGGGCAGTGCTGGGCCAGGAGGCAATGGTTGATTTTACATCATGAGGTTTCAGTAACAGTTTGGGAAGCACTAGTACTGAAGAACTTCAGTGGCTTTTAGAAGTCAGAGTACAGCATCAGATGAAAGCTGTTCTCACTTATTCTGTTTGTTATTTAGCGTGTCTCAATAGTCAGAAGTGACATGGATACTATGAAATGAATATCATTAAAGTGGAAGTAACTCCTCTTAATTGGATAGGTTTGGGTTGTCCAGCATTTACTGTGAAGGTCTTGGATGTGTTTTGAAAACTAGTCATTTCTTATGAGAGAGGGAAAATTGATGCTTCCTAAACTAGAAAGTTTGGACTGCTGTAACTTAAAGATTTTTCTTGTTAATTGGGCACTGTGCTTGCAAAACAAGTTCCCAGCCAGCACAGATCTTTAAACGTGTGCATTGGAATGGGGGAGGAAGGGATCATAATCTCACTTAAGTCATTTACAGAACTGCAGGGATCGATGTTCCATTAGGGGGATACTTCTTGCATACCTTAAAAAAAGAATTCTCCAGTACGTTGAGGGTTTGGGTGGGATAATGTACATGGTAAAAAGGTTGTCCAGCCAACCTTTTCTTTATGATCATTGCAGCTTTTAAAAGATCTGCTTTTGAAAGTACGCCAGTGCTTCTGCTGTCACTGCCTGCGTGAATTTCCTCTGCAGCAGAGCTGATGTAGGACTTCACAGAATGAGCTCCCTTCAGCCACCTCCCCGGCCTGTAACCAGCTCTGAAGCACCAAGGCCTTTCTTTGCCCTCACACATTAGTGGGTAAAGGAGGGGGGGAAGGATGTAAACAGCTGTAAGTAGCAGCTGTTGAATACAGAGCCTTAAGCTGCCTCTTGCCAAAGGCAGCTCTGTTCCTTGCGGAGGTTGCCTCTAGCCTGGCATCAGCCCCTAGCCCTGGATGTTTTCTCTGTGTCCACTGGGTTGAACTGTTGGAGAGAGAGGATGGAGGTTCTTAACCTTGTCTGAGATGTCAAGTGACAGCTGGTAAGGAGGAGTGGAAAAGGGTAGGGCTTTTCTGTAATTCAGATTAGGGCATTCATATGCGATCTCCAATAAATCTTTCTGTTGCAGACATTAAGGTTTTGCCAATTTAAATGTCTGCCCTGTGCTCTTGGGTAGCTCCTTCCTCTGTGCTTCAAGAGCTGGCAGATGGGAACGCGTGGTCTGAGCTTCAGCATCAGGTCTGATATCTCAGCATAAAGCTGACTTTTGATAGTTCAGGCTAAGGTGCAGTAGCTTACGTCGGCCGAGTTACAGCCAGGTGTTTTCTCCCATGGGGGATGTGATGCAGTAACCTGTCAGTACAATACACAGAAAAAAATACACTAGTGTAAGACATGAAAGCCACAGTGAGAATGTGTGTCTGTTGGCAGTGATTAGTGCATTTGTATACACAGTTTCTTTTTGTTAAGTTGGCTTTATCAGAAGAGAGACTCCTAAACTATGTTGAGTTGCACATGCTGGACAATTTGGTAAGCTTGTTGAATCTGAAGTTCACACCTCAAATGGAAAGTACAGGAGATTTTTTTAAAAAAGAAAACAACTTCTCAGTGAGCTTTTTATGGAGCACTGATACATTAGATGTAGTAGATTGTGTTGGGGAGGCCTTGCAAAAAAAAAAATCAGCTCCGATGACATTCGCAAGTTTGAGTTGGTGTTTATGCCTTTGGCAACTCTTCGTAAAACACTTGGATGTAGACGTGGTTTAATACTGGAAAATGAGCCAAACAGAGGATTGAAAGCTAAAAAGACAGAGGAGATTCTTTTTAGTTTGTTGAAATGTTGTTCAAAGCCTTCTTACCACCAGTAAACTTCAGTATGAAAATCTTGTACAAGGGCTGCCTTTGTTGTGGACCTCATCCCTTTGAGATTCGTGGTGTGCTAGATGGCTTCAAGATCCCCTGCAGTTTTGTCCAGTGTCACTTTGATGGGTTTTTATGCAAGTTTTCAGAAAGCAAGATGGGAGGATTGCAGACTGCTTTGCAAATAGGGCCCAGTGAAAAAGAGGAGGAGACAAATGTTTAATCTTTTCCACAAGCATCTGGACACCAGAGCTGCAAGCTGAACCAAGTGCAGATGCTGAAGTGCTTTGGGTCTTCCTGATGGGAGGGCATGAGGGTTGTGTTAAGGGCTCAGCTGACTTTGCAGAGAGCTTTCTCTCTAACCTGGAGTTAGGTTGGTCAGGCACTCATCACTTCTGTGAGGTCTTCAAAGAGGTCTTTTAGGTTTCTGGTAAATACGAGCGTGCTGTTCTAAGGTGGTATCTCCCAACTGTTGCTGGCCTGTTGGAGTAACAATTCCAGGTAATTCTCTAAATCAGAGAATGCAAACTGTGGGGTTTTTTCTTTTTAGCCTTGATTTTAATTTCTTGCCTCAAATAATGTAGAAGTTCCTGAAGGATGGTTTACCAGATGAACAGTGGGTCCCCTTCCATTCCCCTAATTCAGGCTGTAGTCTGTTGGTCAGTTCATAAATAGCCTTTCAAACACTTCCTCCTCTCTGGGTTTTGTGTGTTAACTGTACCTAATCCTACAGGCAGGCCCTTAGTTTTGTATCTCTACCACTAACTGCTCACAAGGCAGATGCATTATGAAGGGTAGTTACACACAATAGCACAATACGATGGGGTAATTGTACAGCTGTAGATAAGCCAATGGAATTCTCCCCCTCGTAGCTGTGTTGATAGAAAACACCCCTATAGCTTTCACATGCGTGTTTGCATTGGGACAGAACACAAACTGGTGGAAGTCAAGACAGCTTTTGAAAAGGAGAGCTGATTTTCTGAGTTCATTAGGTTATAGAAGTCCAGAAGAATTTCTCAGACTGCATTTAAACAATGAAATCAGCAGAGACGTGGTGGTGTCAGAATGTTCATTTGGTAACTGTGTTACACTGTCCTCCTCTCCATACGTTTCCTCGAGAACGTGGAGGATTCCTGTGACTTGATTCAGAACGTGCAGGCTGGCTGAGGGTAAATGCCCATTTAAGGCCACTTGTGATTTCTGCAAAAGCTTCTCCCAGTCTCCAGAGGTGTTGCTAGGCCCTGTACAAATGCTGCTTCCAGCTGATGCCTTGAATGCTGGTGGCTGAGGTCCTGCTGCCTGAGAGTGTGTCCTTGATGGGCTGCAGGGCAGTGTGTTGGAAGGGTCTCGCAGAACGCTGCCAACCCCCGGGATCTGATGAGTGTTAGGCTAGCATTTGTGTGAAATGGTCATTCATGGTGCCAAAACACCATTCCTCAGGGGTAGCCATCAGGCTAGGCTGCCTTACTTGGAGTATAAATTTATTTCCAAGTGCATCACTTCCCATTTTGTCTGTACTGGATTTAATCTGGCCCTTTGTTTCCCAGTCATTGTTTTGTGTAGCTAGGTGCATCTTGCAGCTTCTCTTGTGGCCTGTTTACACGAGTTACCTTCTTTCCTGTAGTCCTGGGTTACAGAACCAAAGGTAAGTGTGGTCCTTGCAGGGAAGACCTCCAAGTAAAAAGTACACTAAGTTTCAGGCTCCAATACCCAAAAGCTTGCAGGTGCCAGGGTTAAAATAACCAGTTCTCACTGAATGGATGGGTAGTTGACCAGTGCCTCACTTCACACTTTTCCCTTCGGTGTACTTCAGTCAGTGGGCATGGCCCTCATCCTACCTGAGCTTAGATGCTTTAATATCTCTCTTATTCTTATGGTAATTGTTCTAAATACTTCACAGTCGATGTGTGTAAAGCAGTCAGATTTTCTTCATCTCGAGTAAGAGGGGTGCTGTGGGGTTTGGTCACTGAGGGGGAAACAAGCCATACCTGAGCTCAAAGCACAACTGGAGGTATGTAGCTGCCACTTTTTTCCTGAGTTCATTCTGAAATGCTTCAGTGAGTGCCCATTGTACACGCTCCAAATTTCAGAACAGATGAGAAGAGCTGCAGACAATAGCCTCATTCACAGAGGGTTTGTGCTCTGAAAGGTAGCTCCTTTGAAGAGACAGCCTGTAGTCACCCGAGTAGTTTGTGTCACAGTCTGAGCACACAGGGTGACTTACAGTAGCGCAACAGGCTGGCATTTCCTTCCTCCAGTGAGGCTTAAAACGTGAATATTTCTGTGTTTGTCTTTTAATGCACCATCGTTCTATTGTTGCTAGACATTGCACAAACAATATCCAGTGTGTAGGCTGAAAAAGTCAGTGCTGAAGGCTTGAGGAAGGAGAACCATGAAAAACAGAACAATCGGGACAATCGCAACTGTTGCATCCGTGGGGTTGGGTTTGGGGTTTCTTAAAACCCCTTCTGTGCTCTTTGGCCCTCGCTGTTTTCTGTGACTGCTCTTCGTGTGTTTGCGTATTTGACAAGTGTCTTTTTGGAGATGACAGGAAAGTACATCTTTCTGTATCGTGCACTGTCATTATACGTTGTTTTCATCCATTTATTGTTAGCCAAAAGGCCAGCTTGTTTGAAACTGGTAATTTTCTGCTGCTTACGCTTTGTCTTCTGATGGGTATTGTGCCCTTGCTTTCTTATTCAGTCTAGAAATCCACATTCGGTTTTCTTTCAAACTGTTCTTTTCTGATTCCAGGAGTAATTAATTTTCATGCTGAAATGGATATTACACATGCAGGTGTGTGGGATGAGGCAGTAGTTCTTTGCTGGTTGACACTTCTTAATCTTCAAACAGGCTTAAATGTTCTTCCCCTCCCTTTATAGCTGCTTCCAATCCTTCCTTCTTTTTTAAAGCTGTGAGCTAATGAGTAAGGCTAATGCAGTGATGAATTTTTGGATGCTTAGAGTTTGAAATACCCTGTGACACAGACAACATTAGACAAGCACTCAAATTACTAAATGTTGATTTTTTTTGTGTGGCTTAAGTGTTGGGATTTTATTTTTTTTAATTAAACTTCTGGTTTAACTGCATATCACTTGTCATGGGCTTTAAGGTAGAACAAGTTATTTTCTGGAAAGGTAAAGCAAAGGAACCCCATTCTTTTTCATTAAGCTTTCTTGACTACGTACCAGAAAGCTGCAATATGGGGCTTTAACAAATAATTGTGTTACAAACCAATATTAGATCTGTCTAAACCATTATCAAATCTGAGTTTGTGCCTGTGGAGAAAAAAGAAGTGATCTTCTGCCACTCTGGTGGGAGTGATCTTCTGCCACTCTGTATTTAAGTCAGCTGCTACTATCATTAAAAATAAGCCCTGGCTATTTCCAGCTTAAAGCAGGAAAATGTGGCAGTAGTGCTAGAGGGAGCAGGAATTGTGACCAATGGGAAGAAGAGGAGCCGGCGCAGATGCCGCTTGAGTCGGTACCTTGCAGGAAGGCAGCTTGGCAGGCGTGGGGCTGTTGCTCCTTACTGAATTTGCTGGGACCTGAAAACTGGTTAGAAAAGCAACCAGTCCCCGGAAATGCTTTCCTGTCCTGCTTATGCATATCTGGATGAGGTGTACTTTGTCATGCTTGAAATTTCCTTCATCCTCTAGATGACTTCAGTATTTTAAACAGCTGATAAAGAGGAGTTGTTTGGGGGGTGGTTTAGCAGCTTTTCTGACAACAACAACAGCAAAACCACACAACAAACCAAACAGCTGACACCTCTGTGGTTTGTAACAGGATCTTTGTCCTGCCTTCACACTCACATCTGAATGGTCTGGATCATCACTTGAAGCTCAAGACGTATTTTCTGTGTTCATTCAGATTATATTAGTGCAAAACAAGCTGATTAGTTCGCTTTTTTTATACGTGGGGTGGGGTTTTTTTTCTTGAAAATGGTGGTTTACTTTTTGGTTACCTTTTTGATGAATTTACGGAGAAAGAGAAGATGAAGAATGGGGCACCAGTAAAACTACCTCTTGGTAGAGACTTTATGTGAAGCTGGCAGAAGCCCCTGGTGCTGAACTCGTGTTCAAGCAGGTCTCTTGCTGCACTCGCGGGTGCTGTTGCTGTATTCCCAGTTATCTCTGGTTTCCAAACCTCCCTTGCAAAACCGTACACGTCCTGCTGCTTGTATATGCTGTGTTGCTGTTGTTCTCTGAGCAGTAGCACTGGTGCTTACTCCTTAAACAGTAGTTAAATCTGTAAAAAATAAAGTGAGTAATCATCCTATGGAGAGGTAGGAACCATCACAACTTTACCTTTGGAAACTGGGACGCAGAAACGGTGCTATGCTGGAGCTGTACTGGAAACCTCTGGCAGTGCCAGAGACTCCAAATCATGGTTGCAATCCAGGACTGGTCCTTTCCAAAGGGCATATAGCGCATCGCTCTGAACCAAATCTGGCTGTTTGTTTGGGTGTCAAAGTCTCTGGAATTTGCTTCTTGGGAATTTCTGGGTTTTTTCCTAAGCTGCCTGTGAAGTGGAAAACCATAGCAGCTGACTGCAGGAAAATGGGGGATCTACTTTTGGGATTTTGAAGAAAGTTTGGGATGTAGCTTAGTGCCCCGTGACAAAGGAAAGCACTGCTGAAACAATGTAAGGAAAAAAGGAGGACTGGAGATGGTAAATATTGCAGCAGAAGGAATATCATCGAGCCCTCATACATAGAAATGCACCAGAACAATGCTTGGGAACATCTCATTCTAAAATCCTGCTTCAGCTCTTTGTAAAAGGAAACTTACCGTGTTCTGTACCTTTTTGGTGAGAAATGTGTGAAGGTGGGGGGACAATTTGAGCTGATTTCTTATCATTTCCACGAGCCAATTAAAAAAAAAAAGTAGTTTGAAGTTTAGTTTTGATGTCAGAAATGCTTTTTCAGATGAACTATTTCCCTGTTACAGAAGAGCTGCCCTTGCTTGCTGAGCAGCGAAGGGCGGGCAGTTTGTGTTTGTGCTTCTGCTGCTGAGTGGGAAACTTGGAAAAAATAAAAAGCAGCTCCTTGAATTAAATGCTTCAGCTGCACTCCAAATATCACAGCCCATGTGCCTCTGCTTGTTTAGTTTCCAGTTATTCCAGTTTGCCTGTTGGATTCAGCAGAGCTTTCAGAAGGAGGCACTTTCTAAAGTCACACAGAGAGAACTTGGAGCGCGCTCGTTGCAGAAGGTCTCCCTTCGGCGTGGATGTGAAGTGTGGCTTCCCAGGGAGGTGGAATAGGCCTGGGGTTTCTGTAAGGAAGCAAAGCTTGCCAGTGTTTGTTTCCTGTTTGCCAGAGTTCTTCCTCACCACTTGCCACGCTGCTGAAGCAAACAGCTCTACTACAGCCTTCACTCCTCTGACCACAGTCCCAAAGAGAAGCGGCTATAACAATGTGTGCCGCCTCAGCTTTTTTTCTTGCTGAATTCAGTGGCTGAATTACTTGCTCTGTACTTGAAATGCTAAGTGGTGTATCATGTGTTCCTAACCTTATCTCTATTTTGAACTGCTTTGTTTAGCACAATTGGGCTGTTTTTTTACTGAAGTGTTTTGGGCCTGACAAAACCCTGGTCCTGTAGTGAAAATCACTGCGTGTTTGTTCCCCGGTTGAAGTAATTAAAAGGGGTGACTCTGGATGGACACCTAGTTTGAAATGACTGGAAACTGGAATATTAAAAGTCACGTGTTTCAGCTTAATATTTTTCTTAATATTACTGAAGGGGTTTTGCACAAATTTTTTCACGGGAACTTATTAAATTGTCTTACATTTGCAATCCTGCTTCTTTGCTTTTCCGAGTTGAATTATTGATATACTCTAATTTTCCTGCTGTGTGAAAGTGCTTGCTTATCCTGAGTACTCATTTCTCGTTTCTCTGAAGATAGCAGCACGTTTTGAAGAGCCCTCTAGTCTAATGCACGTACACCTGACAGTCCACTCTATGCTGATCTTTTCTCAGCCCAGTTTTCATGTCAGGTTTATTATTTTCATCAACTGAATGAAGAGCTTTCTCATAATTCTTTGTCCCTGTGACAGTTTTACAAAAATAGGATCTGAGATTTTTCCCAGTTAAATAATCTAGTAGTAACTACACAACTACATTAAAATACTAACGTTTGTGTCTTTCTGCTTATTCTATTGCTACAACTCTGTGTAAGGGACAGAACATATTTATCTGGTTAATCAGAAAGTTCAGGAAAAGGAGCATGTTTAGGAAGGGGAGATGCAAGACTTAAGTTTTCTTGGTGTGGGGTTTGTTTTGCTTGTTTGTTCGTTGTTGGTTGTGTGTGTGTGGTGTGGGGTTTGGTTTTTTAATGTATGGAGCTGTACCTTTGAAGTCGTGTTGCTCACTCTGTTTGCAGGAGCTGTGGTCTTACCAAAGAACAAGGTGTTTTGGTTACTGAGTACAGGGAACATAAATCTTTTCTCCTCACTTTGTGTTGGCTTACACTTACTAAATTTTTATCAAGTGCAGAACTGATGAAATTTGAAGGATGTACATTAGGATCTTCCCAGGCAAAACACTTAGTTGTCCAGTCCAAATATTCCTGTGCTTCCAGCATACTAGATAACGCCTGCCTTTCTTGAATGTCTGACAAAATCCTGGCAAGCTCTTGTTTTGATGGCTTGTATGGACTTGTAGCAAAATAACTCGTGTGAAACTGTTAATATATGGGAGAGGGACTGGAGATTTTCCCTTTTCTCATGACTTCTAAATGCCTTGACAAGTGCAGATTTATAGGAACTCCTGGAGCGGTTTTTAGATTCAGAAGAGAGGAGGAAAGAGGGGAAGCATCTGTTACATGCTTCACCTGGAAGTATACGTTTAATTTGAAAAGATACCGCCCAGACAAGTAACTTGGGGAGGGACAGAAATGAATGCTGAGCTTTTTCCATTGATCATCACAGCAATCTTGATACCACCCAGGGAAATCTCCACCTGAAGTTCCTGTTTTCTGTCCCTTTGTACCAGGGGAGGGAACTGTTTCTGCAGCTTAGTTATTCAGAATTTTAAAGGCATAAATGTCTTCCATGTGAAATGTAAAATAAAAAATAGAGGGTTTTTTGCCTGATTCCAACACTTGTTGGCCTGTTTGATTTTCCTGTCTGCTTTAATCTATGCAAGATATAACCCTGCTGATGGTGGGAGGGAAAATGAAACCGAGTTTCTGGCATGAGGCTTTTTTTTTTTGTTTGTTCATGTTGTTTTGTTTCTCTTTTTCTTTCTGTTCTGAGTTTGACTATCTGATGTTACATAAATAGTGCTTTCTGTTTCATGAAGACTTGTCAATAGCTTTCTCCCCACTTAAGGCTTCTCTAAGAATTTGCCCACTTAAGGCCCTGTGTCCTGCTCTCCTTCCCATCCCTTCCTCAGCAGAGGTGTCTTTACAGCAGTAATGTTTATGGGGAAAAACTTAGTCATTGTTGCAGTTTGCCTTCATAGTTGGGTTTGATGGTTGCTCTTTAGAAAGGCTTTTTTTATATGGATCTAGTGGTTGTAATAGTTGTTACTGTACATCCTTCTGTGTCGATATATGGAAAAACTTAAAGGTTTTTTGCTGGGCACGAAATGAAAATGACTTGAGTTCATTAGCATTCCTTCTCTGAACAGTTTTTTCTTTTGTTTGTCCTTTTTTTTCCTAAAGGAACTTAGTGACTTAGCCCGTGATCCTCCAGCACAGTGTTCAGCAGGTCCAGTTGG
This sequence comes from Actenoides hombroni, assembly GCA_024336885.1. NCBI lineage: Eukaryota > Metazoa > Chordata > Aves > Coraciiformes > Alcedinidae > Actenoides > Actenoides hombroni. The sequence goes on from WUAM01000431.1 coordinate 117,826,897, forward strand.
AGATGACAGTAAGTAACCTGAAGTGTTACGTTCGGTTCTGCTGACTCTAAAGCCTACCATGCATAGATAATAATGCGGAGTTTTTCTTTTGTAGTGTTTCATTGGCAAGCCACAATTATGGGACCTGTAAGTATTCTAATTCTTGTGATGTAATATTAAACTAGTAGTTCTTACTCAGGATGAAACTGTGGGGTTTTTTGGTTTTACTTTCTTTTAAACTTACCATATCAGGCTTTAATTCTAGAGGTGTTCCTTACAGGTACAGAAGATTAAAGGGTGGGTAGAATCAGTCTGATTGTTTTAGTGCTGGAATGTTTTATGAGGATGTGTATTTCAGCTGAAATGAGCTCTAGAGCAGTGTTGGGCATTATCATTTAAAGGCAAACAAAGTTACTAGATAGTAACTTTTCCAAAGTTTGAATCAAGCATGAACTTCATACTAGGAACTCATCCCAGTGTCAGAAGTTAGTTGGGATGCTTTTGTGTGAATCTTAGAACAGAACAGGGAATCCTTATTTGGTCTGGTGTCATATACTGAGATCTTGAATGCTTTTTAGGAGTAGAAGGAGAAAAGTCACTGAAATGTGAAGTTCCAGTTATAACTGGAGGAAAAAAAAGTGTATTACATGTTCACTAAGCATCTGAAACCTGAATGTGCCTTCTTCCTTTTTAAAGGCAAATGTTTGCCTTTACTGAAAACATAACCAGCAAATACTTGACATCTGGAGCTCTTGGGGCTGATTATCTATATTTAGAAAACAAACCTTGCTGCAACTTGAAGACAAATATTGGATGCCAGTAGACCTGCAGCCACAATGTGATGCTTCTAATGAGGCTACAGAGTAGGGTTCTTAATTGCCCTGGCTTTATTTTAAGTCTGGTTTTAGGAAATCCATATGGAAAATGTGCTTATTAGAGGTTGACTTGACTGGAAAAATGGCTCTCCATTCCAAAATCCCAGGTCCTCACTGATTGTAACTGGGTGCCTCAAAAAACCAGAATTGTTTAACAGCTACATTCACACTTAAATGGCAAGAAATGTTCTGCACTGTACTATGATTTTTATATGGCTGGTGTCTGCATGGTCATAAGGTATTAAACATCAGGTGAATTTAAATTGGGATTATTATTTTTAGCTTCCCCTTCTGGTTTAATAATGTACAGCTCCTTTTTTTTCCCATATGGTTTTTGTGATGTTAAGGTCTGCATTCCTGTTTCAAGATGGGGCAGTATTCTGACAGAAGTGTGGTGTTAGTAATTCTAGAGCTTCTGTGGTGTTGTGTAGTGCCTTGAATAACAGGGGAGGGTTGGAGAATCAAATCACCTGGTCTCTGCAACAGGATATATTATACAGGCTGTGATTTTCTTAGGTAGCTGCAAGAGAGAGTGTGTTGGTGTAATGCATTGTAAGAGGGGCTTCTGTAATTGGTAAAACAGATTCCCAGAATACATGCAGTAAAAGGGCTACTTTCTGGCTCCTCAAGGCCTCACATAGTTTCTATTGAACAAACACAAGATTAAAAAAAAAAAAAACAAAACCCCAAAACAAGTATCTTGATTGCTGAGTTTTCGGCAGAGATGGGATTAGGGAATAACCTGCCTGTTTTCAGATCTGAGTCCCTTGTGTTGCAGAACTTCATTTTCTGGTATTTAATGAAGAAAGATAAAGTTATTTCCTTATGTTGATGAAATGTTCTTGCAATTAATATGAAAATTGAATTTACAAATCATTCAGAAGTGTACTCTGTGCCTCTCAAATTCACTTTCCCAAGCCCTGAGTCTGCAGTTAAAAGCATTATAGTCTTTAAACAATGAAATTGTTAGCTCTATTTCAGAAATTTAGTTGTTTCAAGTAAAAACTTCTTACATCTTAAAAGTAGTTACTTTTTTTACAACTAGTAACTTAGGCAATCCCTGCTTAGCAACTCCATTTATTCTCTGCTTACTATTGGCTAAATCCCTGTTTAGTAACTCCATTTATTCTCTGCTTACTGTCAGCTATTTTACTTCTACACATTGCTTTACTGCTAATAGTTAACGCCTGAATGAAGTATCCTTTTGTTTCATTTGAGCAGAGAAATGCTTAAAAAAACCCAACCAAAATAAAAAAAATGAAAACCCCTCTTCCATACTGGATTAAATTAATTTCTAATACAGAGAGGGAAGAAGCATTAATCTTTATGGGGTTTTTTTTGTTTGTTTGGTGGTGCTGGTGGAGTGGGGTTTTTTTCTCTTTTTATTTTGTTGTGGGCTTTGTTTTCGTTTTGTTTTTGCAAGGACCAAGGAGTTCGCTGTGTGTTCATTTGTTTTTGCAGGGCTGAGCAGCACTTAAGCCAGTGACAGAACTTGGGAGGGAATGGGAGGTCCTTAGAGCTCTCCATGGCTGCTGTAAACTTAGGTGGTCATAACAAATAAGCTCCAAACACAGGACTTGAGGTTTTTGAACTTGACAGTGCTCTCAGTCTGTTAATATTACTTCTCAGAGGCATTGAGATGCTTTTGCCAAGTTGTTCTGAGTGAATTGTCAGAGAAGGGTTAGGTCAGAGAGTGACCTGTGTGTGTTCTGTATCGCTTATCTTAGGAGGCAGTAATTGAATTCTAGTTGCATCTCTCTTAATTGGTGGATTAAACAATCCAGTTGCCTAAACAAAGTTCCTTTTATTTATTTAAACCCAACATCATCAGTGATACTTGGTCTTAAAGATGGTAATGGGAGAATTATTTGTTTGCCTTGACAGAATGACAGTCCATATCAGGGTGGTGTATTCTTCTTGACAATTCACTTTCCTACAGACTACCCTTTCAAACCACCTAAGGTAAGTATTACTTTCTCATCTGTGAAATTAGTGCTCTTTAAAGAACCATGTACAGGACAGAAACTGTCAGCATCTGTGTGGTAATACTGTCAAGTTCTCAGGTCTTCTCCCACGTTCTTAGAGCGTGAGATGGCTGGGTCCTTCTCTGACTGCCACAACAATGGATGTGTTAGCATATATTGTAGGAGCAAATATCTTGGAATGATGCTTGGTTTTATTTCTGTTACTTGATAGGAAAACTGATGTTCTGTGTTACTGTAATAGAACTGTTGCAGATTTGCAGTGTAACTGTTTGGGTCAGTGCAGAGCAGTGTGACACTGGGGACAGGGGTTAGCTTGCCTAGTGCCCGAGATCAGCCAAGATGGTATCTGTTAGGATTTGGCAGTAACTGTGAAATACGGTTTGGTTTTTTTTTTTTGGTAGCTTTATCACCATGAGCTTTATCTTCCAATTTTAGTCAGTATGAAAGTGCACACTTCGAGTGACTGCAGCATTTGAAGTTCTTTAGCTCTGTGATAGCAGTGGTACTGTGGTTCTGGCCCTTGAGTGTCTTCGTCGCGATGCAGGCACCTGGGACTCAAACACAGCCTCATACTTGCTTTCCCTGTTTGAAATAGGGTGCCTGGTAATTGGAAACTGAGAGGCTGTGGCTTGGGTGCATTTCAATGAATTTGATGCGGTTTAACTGCTTAATCCTTTTCTTTTAGAGTAAATTGAGTTGACTAATAGCTTGCCTGAGAAGAAAGGGCGACGTCGTTGTCGTCGGAGACCAACGCGCTCTTCGTGTGTTCGTTCTTCTCGTTGCAGGTTGCGTTTACGACAAGAATCTATCATCCAAATATTAACAGTAATGGCAGCATTTGTCTGGACATACTAAGATCTCAGTGGTCTCCTGCTTTAACTATTTCTAAAGGTAACTTCTGTGAAGAAGAAATGTCTCTAGCTTGTGTTGACCTACCTGTGCTTTTAGGTTTGATTGTCTTGAGTTTTTAACCCGTCTCTTGATTTCCCTTCCTCATTGTAGCCTGTGTTTTGCCAATTTGATAATGGTATCTTAAAGCTTTTTTAATGGATAGCTGTTTTTTCTAACACCTTCTGCTACAGGATTGTTTAAGGCCTCATCTGGCCACTTACTTGCCTCAGTATTCTTAGCAGAGCTGGCTAGCTTGGTCTCAGAGGACCCTGCTAGTGTCCGGGTGGAAACGGTCCCGTAGTGGTACACTGGAGCTCAGGCTGAGAAACTGCTTGTTTGTAGCTGTCCCTGTAGATACACGTTTGCATATTAATGGAAAGATGAATTTAAATTCAGTTGTTAATAATGAAATCCGCATAGTTTTATGACCGAGTCTGTCTAGAATTGCATGCAGGGTCTGTCTAGAATTGCCTTGGCATATCTCTGGGGTAGGTGAAGAAAAGAAAACAGTTATCGAGCCACTGCTTTCTGCCACTGTGCACTGGCATTGTATTACATTACTTGATGAACTAAGCTTACTGGTTCTACTGCAGGATAAATTAATGTTGTTCTGCAACAGAAGCTTTGTAGCTATCATCATTTCACTGTAGTAAATAACAGTTTAATTCTCAAATATTTTCATGATGATCAATTTTTGTTTTGCCTCAAAGCCCCTGGTTACTGTGGCTTCAAAAGACCCATCAAAGTGGTTCTTTGTCTATAGAACTTGTAATTCCTGTCTGTCTAAGGAGTAGATTTGTGATTTGAATGTGGTTTCCCTACATTTCAATACTGTCACTATTGTTTTTCTTTCAAAGCTGCTGTGAAAGTAGAGGATTAAATCCTCATAGCTGCCTACAACAGTGTTACTCCTTTATTTTACAGAGTACATGTAGCTTTATCAGCACAGAGCAGGGTATTGCTACCTTATATGAAACAGAGAAAGAATTCAGTCTGATTTGATTTTCTTTTTAATTGAAGAAGATCTAGTTTCAGTGATTAAACCCATGAAATATGCTAGTCATCAGAATACATAATAATGTTCTTTTGTTGGCTGCTGTGTTGCGTCATAGTGCAGGGGACAACAGTGCTGTTCTTGTGTGTGCTTACTGACAGCTGTAAGTATTGGGAAATAGGAAACAAATAGTTCTTATAAACTTTTAAGTCATTCTGGGCTGTATATTTAGAATGGGTTACAAATTTATTTTGGCTGTATAGCAGGAAAAGCCTTTTTAGGTGCTCTCCTGTGCAGACATCAGGCTAATGCAAAAATCTATGCTCCGTTGTTTCTGAGATGGTTGCTCCTGTTTTGCTATTGAGAATTCTGTCTTTTTTTTTCTTTCTTTCTTTTTCTTTCTTTCTTTCTTTTTTTTTTTTTTCTTTGTTCTTTTTCTTTCCCCACCAGTTCTCTTATCCATTTGTTCACTCTTATGCGATCCGAATCCGGATGACCCGCTCGTGCCGGAGATTGCACGAATCTATAAAACAGACAGAGACAAGTAAGTACAGAGTTGTGTAAGACTCATATTTTAATAAACTTTGTGCAGGGTGCATTGTCAGACAGCAGTTGTTGAGCGTGCCTTTTGTGAAGAACTGGGATGGAGAGAACTTCTGTGTCAGAGAAGTTTCTATTCTCGGTAGCGCATAATTTAAAAACAAAGGGGCTCAGTATCTTTGAAGTTGTGGGTGAAGGAGGCTGTCTTTTTCTGTCACACTTGGCAGTATTTTAAAATATGTATTGCCCAGTGTTCTTGCTTACCATGCATAAACAGAATATAGTTAGATCTTCCTATCGAGGAAAAGAGAACTTTGTTATTTTGGTGCTTTCTTTTGGTAGCAGCTTGGCCTATCTTTGTTGAAACAACTTTTTTTTTTCCTTAGGTGTTTTTAAGATCTTGCACAGTTAGAATTCTATGAAGTAGACTTTGTTTGGTGTTTTTATATATGTTAATGCTAAATATACTTGTCCAATTAGGTACAATAGGTTAGCAAGAGAGTGGACAGAGAAATACGCTATGCTGTAGGGTAAGAATATCATCTGCACATTATGGTGCATTTAACAAAATGAAAACTGGTCAGCACTTGAGTGCTGCATGCTCTAAGACACTGGATTAACTAACAGATAATGGATGCACCAGTTGCTCAACTTGGATATTTTAACAGCTTGATCTGTGGTTAGTGTGAAATGTATTGGCTAGCCACTGTTTCTCGCAGATACTGCTCTTGCATGGCCCCCTCCCTCAAAAAAAAAAATATATATATAAAGTATGAAATAATTATTGAGTTTTGAGCCAGCTTGTCAACTTGTACTGGTAAGTATTTACCCATATTCTGTCAGATTTTTTTGTTAAAAGTGATGTCCTGTAGTGAGACCTCGTGCATAGCAGTGGGTCAATTTAGACAACCCCAATTTGAACTTTTATTCAGCAGTGTCTGTCTTCTACATATAAACTAGGAAAAGATAGGAGGATTATGTTCTGCTTGTAGAGTTGAAAATTAACTTCTTACTGACAAGCATGGAGTTAAGTATAAACTAATTGTCAGCTCAGTTCCTGTGAAAGTAGTGTCCTTAAGTATTCTTTTAATGTCCTTTTTAAAAACCTGTTTCAGCAGTGTATTCACGTGGAAAGTAAATATTAAGAGTGAATAAATGCTTCGTGTTATTTGCTTCTAAAATGGGAAATGTGACAATCTGTATCCAATGGTATTATTAACCAAGTAATCTTTACTTATGGGATGTGATACTCTGTAAGCCTTACCTAAGGCCAGGGTTTAAATAAAATGCCCCCTCTTGCCTTTCCTACCCCCGGTGGTCTCACTTCCTTTTCCCTTCAGTAATTTTTCCACAACTTCTAGCAAGTCTGCTTGTCTGGACTTGGAAGTGTTTCATATGAAAGAGAGAATATCCTGCTTCGTTTAGGGAGAGATTTGTTCTAGTTTTTCAGCTCGAGTATGTCTTAGCTTAGAAAGACTTCTCTTAGCATGGAATGGGAGAGGGGGATAAAGTGATACCGAATCATTAACTCTTTAGGAGACTGTAATTTTCATGCTGACACTAATTCAATTCCTATTTTTGTTTACAGATATAACAGAATATCGCGGGAGTGGACTCAAAAGTATGCCATGTGATGCTACTTTAAAGTCAGAATAACCTGCATTATAGCTGGAATAAACTTTAAATTACTGTTCCTTTTTTGATTTTCTTATCCGGCTGCTCCCCTATCAGACCTCATCTTTTTTATTTTTTTGTTTACCTCCTTCCATTCATGCACATGCTCATCTGAGAAGACTTTAGTTCTTCCAGCTTTGGACAATAACTGCTTTTAGAATCTGTAAAGTAGTTACACAAGAACAATTGCCCAAGATTCAGATATTTTTTTTTAATGGAGCATGTGTATTATGTGGCCAATGTCTTCATTCTAACTTGGTTATGAGATTAAAAACATACATTCCTCACTGCTCTAACAGATACTGAAGATATCACCTGAAGGGGGGAGGGGAGATGGATGTTCAGTTTTCTCCCATCAAAGAAGTAACATTGCTGTAGCAACATCCATCTTGTTCCAAACCTTCCAGTGTTAGAGAACTGAGGTTTTATAATATACTTTTGCTCATAACTGATGTGTCTGGAGAATTGGTACTGAATCTATAGCATCAGCAGAGCAGAAAATGTGATGTATCTTATGCATGTCAATAAAGGAATGACCAGTTCTTGTTTTACAGAGAATGGAAATTGGAAGTCAAACATCCCTTGTATTCCAAAATAGGGTCTAAAAACATTTTTGTAATTCATTTAAAATTTTGTTAGGAGGCTTGGAGCTATTAGTTAATCTGTCTTCCAAAACACTGTTTAATATAGCACTGAATAAATGATGCAAGTTGTCAATGGATGAGTGATCAACTAATAGCTCTACTAGTAATTGATTTATTTTCTTCAATAAAGTTGCATAAACCAATGAGTTAGCTGCCTGGATTAATCAATATGGGAAACAAAATCTTTTGTAAAAGCAAAGCTGGTTTTTGTATATACTTGTTGGGATTTGCCTCATTGTTTAACATCAAATAATGATGTAAAGTTCAATAGAGTGAATCTTTTGCCATTTTCAGTTCTAATGCTCAGTCTGTTGCAGGTTGACACATTGCTCGGCCTGATGTATGCAGAATTAATAAGCTAACATAGCAGTGTAGCCTTAGTAGGGTGCTACACTTGGTGCTGGGAGCCCAGCGTTCGAGGATGGACTTGGGACCCAGCAGATCTGAAGTGGTGTATCGTGGAGATACTTCCTGATGCACCTGTGTTTGCTGACTGAGAACCTTTTTCTTCACCTTGTACACTTGACAGCTGAAAGATCTTAATGTGGGAGTAATGATGAGGCAAAAAAACCTATAAAATAAAGTACTGTTTTGATGTGGGAATTGTCATGAGGCTGTGTTGAAGTGACTTTACTATGTGGGATGTTCGTTGCCATTGAAAAGGACTTGTTCAGCCATGCTGCCATTGACATTGATGACTATTTTAATGCAAGAGACACTTTCCTCATGTCAGGTGACTAAACGTGAATAAAGACTCATTGCTATTGGATTTTTGTTCTACAAGAAACATTGTCTTGTGCCATTAGTTTATCTTCGCAGCAACGAGGGCATCATTAAACATCCGTCTCTCCTCTTTCCTTCCCTTTTCCTTCATATTTCTCCTTGTTTGATTTTTTTTTTTTCATTTTTGTCTCCATTCTTAACACCCACAGCTTCATTTTCTCCAGTCTTGTACTATCACCTTATTGTGCATCTGTGACTTCGCACTGGCACCACTTTTGCACTGCTTATAGTTATGTACATCCCCAATCCTTGTCCCCACATGGATGTGGAAAGCTAGATGTAAAATAAATGTTAAACCTTAATTTTTATAAAAATTTGAACATGTAGTTTGGACATGGTTTGTTCTGGTTCTAAACTATGAAAATGAACTCACTTTGAAGTCTAGTTGGCTTGAAATGTGGAGACCTGGGTCCTCTAATAGCACATGGCTCGCTGAGGTGACGGTCTGAAATCTGTTGATGGAGTTGCAGTTCGTGTGGTATTTCTGCTTTGCTAACCAGAGATTTTTGATCACACCATATTGCTGGAAAATTGGATAGACTGCAAATACAGCTGCCAGTAGCGTTACAACTGAGGTAAAATTTTATGTTTCTAAGCTTACAAACATGATGTTATTACTTTGTCTTGGAGTCATAGCCACTGGAATCACTTCTGTGATCAACTGGAAGAACGTTTCGTGAGATGCAGGGCACCAGGCTGTATAAAACTCAAGAAGGTGTAGAAAAGGAAGGGTCAGGGAAGGAGAAGATAGTTAAAATTTTACATGGAAGATGGGAACCGTGTTTGGACTCCTATATGTATCTCTTCTACATCTGTAATGCCACTTCTGTGATCATTTTCTGTAATTAGAAAGTATGTGTTTTGATGAAGGAATGATGGCTGAATTGCAGATGTTCTGTATGCATGCAGAAAGTCATGCTGAGGCTGAAATTCTCTTTGTGAAGGGAGAACTGGCAGGTGTTCTGTCCTTGTAGCAGTTTACTGTAGTGTCTCGTGCAGGCTTCCTGTGGAATCATAGAATAGTTTCAGCTGGAGGAGACCTTCAAGATCATCAAGTCCAACCTTATTCCAAGCCACATCAAAAACTACTAAACCATGTCCCTAAGCACCCAAGTTCTGTTTGGAAGTTCTGCTTGGCCTTGCAGCTCAGGGCAGGGGGGAGGGCAAGGAAAGGAGGTGGTTAACAGCAGCTAAGCAGGAGATGAGGAAAGAATTTAAGAACTTTTACCAAAGCAAAAAGCTAAATTAGCGATTGCTTCAATGAGTAATCCACCTCCCAAAGCCACAAATGGTTTAAAAAGTGCTATCGGATCTTGATTACTATGAAATATGGAGGGGAGGGGAAGACTCAATTGGAACTTCATGTGAAAAATGAAGGTGTTAGAAAACAGTGAACTGAGTTGTCCTGTCCAGCTCTCTTAAAAGCCTTCTTTCAGGAGTGTAAGTGCAGTAGTGGTTTCAGAACACAGGGCCAGCTCCAGTTTAAAAGTCTTGGATTGAAAAAAAGTCTATTTTGTCTTTTTTTTTTTTTTTTCCCCCCTTCAAATGCCTTTTACTTGAGAGTGGAGAGAACACAGTGTCAAGCCAAGACACTTGGATTTAATAGACATGTAGCAAAGAAAGAAACTTACAGTTCAGTGTTGCTGGAATTTAAATGGGTTTTGAATTTGACGACATGCTTCCAGTCAGCTTGCTTAAACTTCACCTGGAAAACTGTCCGTGGTTTTGAGCACATTTTTGAGACTTCAGGATGCAAGAAAATCTTGATCTGTAGCATTGTAACCACTGTAACCAATGCTACAGATTTTTTGGGTTTGTTTATTTTTTTTTTCTTTTCCTGTCTGTTGTTGCACACATCTCTATTGGCCAAAAACAAAGAATATAAACACATTTTACAGGCGTGTGTAAAACATTCTCCTCAGTTGCACTGCAGACACAGATTTTATATGAAGTTTCTATAGAAACTTTCTGAAAACTCTGGCTTTAAGCAGAATGCAAGAGTAGGGTCTGATTTCAGTGGAGGGATGGAACCACAGCGTGGCAAATGATTAAAAGACAGCTAGCTAGCACATAGGTGTGCAGATGGACTAATGCCAGTCTTAGCAGATTTGATAACCACTTACATGAAATGGAATTGGCATTAATTAACAGGTAATTTAATGGTTCAAACATTCACAGACAGGAATGTTCTAAGTAACTTCTTCTTTGGTATTTTTTTCTGCAGCTTCCCCTCAGTTCTCTAGCCATTTTATTTCAACCCCTTCATTGTTACAAAAAGAATGTATTTTACAGGCAGTATCTGAAGCAGATGCCATGGGTCCATCAGATGTGGCTAGTGAGTCAGAAAAAATCTTCAGCATGAAGGTCCCTAATAAAACTTAAATAAAATAATAAAATAAATAAAAAGCATAGTAGAAGTTGGAATTCAGCTGAAGATTTCTTGCTGTGTTTATAGGATTAAAGAAAACCATCAAAATTCAGTTTTTTCCCTGGTTTGTATGTAGTTTTACACATGAAAACTAGGCTAAGACAACCATCCCCATTAGAGATTTAAATGAAACAAATTAGTGCTAGAAAAATGGAATGAGATATCTCTGCATCTCTGATCAGTAAAGGACCCCAAGGTATAAAGGCTGTTTCACTGGAATACAGACTATGCTAATTCCTTTCAGACTGGAAACCAAAAAACTGCTACTCAGAGGAATCATTGGCTTTCTGCTGCTCAGTTCTTGGTGTTATCGACTGGATGCTCCTTTACTCCAGTGCCTTCAGCATACATAGAAAATGGGCAGAAATGGGACAATGTTGGGTTCAGATCTCAATAGGCAATTGTTGCATATTCAAATGGTCATTGGAATTATGACCAAAATATTTGCATTATAAGACTGAGGGCTTATAGATTGGCAACAGTGCAGGACCAGTGCAGGAAATGAAACTGGGTGGATGCTTGATGTAAAGAGAAGGTACAGAAGGCAAAGTACTGGCTGCCCTATTGTGAAGTGAAGATGCGTTGCTGTCCCTTCTGTCAAGTGTAAAACCAGCTGGCTTCAAAATAATCTGGAATAAAATAGCTGATAAAATATCATTTGAAGGGTCCAGGTTAGCCTGTGAAAGAATAGCAGCTGAGATGTAGCCTTAGGAAGAGCCGTTCAGAGTGGAGACAGAGGAGCTTTTGCACGTGTGTGTAGAACAGTTCCTAAGTGGATGTTTGTGATTGTTTAACCAGTGCCCATCGACTGTGATTCGCTGTTCTCCTTAGTTCTTACCATTCTCCTGCAGTAACTTGGGTCTCCTGTGCCATTCAGAGGCAAGCACTGAGTCTTCAGCAGTAGTTGGAGGTTGTCAGTGTATTTTGCACTGCGGTGAGGTGACAGGTGGCTTGTTTAATGTGCATCAGTTGCAGGGGACAGAGTTTAGAAGCTTCCAGGTGAGCAGCAGTAACTGCTGTAGCTATTTCTAGAGCAGCTGTCTGTCTGGGTTAGGTTAGAAGAGGTGACAAGCATAATCCTTACCGTGATAGGTGCCAAAAATGAACCAGTGAATTTGATAGGACAGCTCTGCCTGAAGTAATACTTGAGAATTTTTCTTAGGATGTCTGGTAAATCTCCTTGCTTGTCCAATTTTTTTTGTCTGTCTATTGGAAATGTTGGTTAGAATTCATAAAGAGAGTAAGCTGCTCCCTCAATAACTGCTGTTGAGTTTAATTGCCTTTGAGAAATACTCAAGCTCTGCACTTGAGACTCCTAGGCTTTGCAAATCATCTAGGTAATTCTGGCTTTTGCCTTTATTTCATTCGTATTAACTGTATGTTGTCCCATCACAGGCTTAACATACAGAATACGATCAGTTGCTTACAAGATGGTGCTGCTGCTTTGTCCCCATGGGAGGAAAGCTAACTGGAGAGCTGGGCACTGGTTTTGCTCCAGCTTCTTTGGTGTGCTGGTGTTGTGGGGACAGAATTTGCAAATGCCTTTATCTTAGATGGGAATTTTGACTCAAGTTTAGTCCCTCACATGTGATGTCATGATTCTTTAGAGGGAATGCACAAATAAAGCCGTTTCCTGTGTTCTTGAAGAGCTGCCTGTGATGATCTGATCTTAGAAAACATTGATAGATTAAGCTATCATGTTCAGTGTCTAAGCTGAGGAGAAGAGAAGCCTATGCTTGTTTCTAAATCAAGCCTGTTTGGGGATTTTTTTCCCTCTGGCCTGGTGAGGCTCAGCACTTCTTATCTCTCAGTATTTGATGCAAGTATAAAAGAAAATGTGTTCATACAGTCACGAGTCTGTTGGGTTGGTTTTTTTCAAAGATAATTTTCTGGAACACAACTTTTTACTGACCGCACAACTCAAGTCCTTGGCATCTCCGTGAGGAACTGCGGTTTGCAACCTGCCGGACAGAGCTCAGTGTGAGTCTGTAACCCCTCACTCCTGACACAACTGTGAGGGTAAATAGCAAAGATGTCAGCTCTGGTGAAGACCCCTGTTCAGTATGAAGCCATTAATTCTCTGGGATAGGGTACTCTTGCTAAAGCAAGGTTTACAGATTCTTTGATGTGGTATTAATCCTGTTGACAGTGAATGCAGAAAACTTAATTAACTCACAGATACCTTAGAAAAGGAAGGATCTATTCAGTATAACCATTATTTCATCGGTGGTTTTCCTATTGCAAGGTTTGGAATGCTCTCATTGGAGTAAGAGGCCCAGATCTCTCTATAAGGTACTAGATTTTGTGTCTGTACTCGGAAGAGCATTGAGGAGAGTATCACTATTAATGACTGTAGGAGTTCTCGTGTCATGCTTAGTGGAGAACAAGACAACTTCCATAACATGGCACTGTCACATCCTTTTACAGAATGGATTAGTGCTGGCTGGAAAATTGAATTTAGCATTTGGGATTGAGTGTTGTTCAATCTCCACATCTCTGAGAAGTTTCTTAGTCTTGCACCTCTTAAGCGTATCTATCTGCCCTAATTGACATAGGTGCCTTGACAAACTTGGGAGTAGAAATTTACCCTTTGTTTGTGTGTTTTGCTGAGCTTTTGTACATCTGTGTTCTTTCACCTCACCTTGTCTTCAGATTTTCTCCTTACTGTGAAGCTCAGTGATGATTTCACTCCTTAAAGTTTCAGGAGGCTTCTGTTAGAACGCACAGTGCTGACCTCTGAGAGGTTTGGGATTTTTGTTTTGAAAGCTAGAGGAGGAACCATTTAGAAACACATTAGCCAGTTCAATTAAAATAGGTGCAAGGGAGATGTGTGATGTTTGGAGAAGGCTTTCTTCCTTCAGTGATGAATAGGAAACTCTGGAAGATAAGCTTATAAAGACAGTATGCCATTAGTGTGTATTAATCACTGTGTGATTCTGGAAGTCTCCTTGTAAGTGTAGTAGAAATAAATACAAGCCCCCCCAACAGAATAAACGTGGCTTTGCATAAGCTGATTTTACAAACTATTATGTTTGGTTGGTTTTTGTTTGGTTTTTTGTTGTTGTTGTCATTTGGTTGGGGTTTTTTTTTAATATAGTAGTAATGCTATAAAATCTTGTGGATACAATCATTTCTATATAGTTGGGGTGCTTCATACAGTTAGCTTTGCATAAATAATGAAGGGCTTTTCATAGACTGGCAAGATGGAAGTTTTACATTGGTAAACAGTAGTGCTATGAAAAGCAGGACAAAGTTTCTCATGGTTTGTCACAAAGAGAAGTTAGTGACCTGAAACGTGTAAGCCGAAGCATGCAGTAAAGGATATGCAACATATACTAGTGTTAAGTCTCCTCTGACCTCAGGTTTTCTGGTATAAAAATCCTTTGGTTTGGGAGTTCATGGTTTGCTTGGGATTGAGTTTTAAGCTCAGTTACAAGCTGCCATGGGACAGTGCAGTGAGTCTAACCAGAAAAAGAGGTAGAACTTTCTTGTGTAAATGACTTGTGACCTCCTGTTTCTATTGTTGACTACTACCTGCTATTCATGTTGTCACAGTTTGGGTTGTATTTCATGTGGATGTTTCTTATGTCTTGTTTACATACTGATTAATGTTTCCTGAGAATCCATTCCAGGTCCATTGAAAGCTGCATTTTAAGGTAGCATCACACAGTCGCTTGCAATTGAATTAGAGCAGAGGTAGGTAGGTGGCTGTTAAGTACTTAATTTAGGCAGGATTTTTTTTCGGCTCCTAGTTGGTATGTGCTGCACTTCACACTCTGAGTTACTGTTTCAGTGCAAAGGGTGTGAATTTCCATAGCCTTAACTTGCAATTTATAAACTGGGAAAGAAGTGAAAACACATTCAGTTTGAATTAACCATAAATGATAGCAGAAAATTCAAGCTTTAAGAAATTGCAGGTAACCCTGAAGCATATTTTTGCACATAATATTCTTTCCAATACTGCTGTAGACAAATATTCCTACTTTTCAGAATGAAAACCTGAGAAGACAGGCTTGTGGAAAGCCATTGACCAGTTACCTTAAACCTTTTGGATGTAAAACTGTTTCTTGAAATGGTTTGGTTTGTTGCTGTTTTCTTTTTAATATGGCTGGTGTGGCATTTTGTCTGTACGTGCATTATGCTGTGCTTTACAGGGGAAAAAAAAAGAGGAAGATGAAGAGAGAAGTTGAAATTTGCTGCTTAACTGAAGCTAGAACATCTCTGGTTCACAGGGCAGGAGACCTGATACAGAAGTAGGTTCTAATTGACCAATCAGCCCTCTTAACTTGGTTTTTCTTCCCCCAGCCACCCTGAAATGTTTGTCTCTGTGTTTCAGAGACCTGAACTTGTTTTTGCCCATTTCTCCCACCTACCCTGCTAGATAAGGCTTCCTTTTTGCTGCCTTCCCTGGTCTCATGGAGTATCCCTCTCGTATAACACAGAGCAGTGCCTGAGGACTCTTGAGTGCTTCTAAATTATCAACCAGTATTTTATGCAATTGCTGTGTCAAGTAATGCCTCTTGAGGTGCAAAGCCTGAAGAGAAAGGGGTAACAGAACCTTTTTACTCGATTTGCTGCAGTGGTTCTAGCTGGGAGGAGAGCTTGTGAAAATGGGGCAAAAAAATAAAATGGTTAAAGTTTCTTACATTTGTAGGTTTGATGGGTACAGGTGAAACAACTGCCATGTAGATGAGGAGTCTAGAGTGCAGACAGGCGAGCAGAAAGAGTAAAGGGGAAGAGCTCAGTGTTGTCAGTCCTGCTGAATTTTTAAAGAGGAGTTACCATACAGCACATGCTGACACACACATCGTGAATAATTCAGGGTGTGGACAGTTCAGAGGGCAGCCAGCGGTACCCTCGGAGCCAGCTGCAGCTGACTGATAAGCTCTTCTAGAAGAGTGGTGCTAGGAGGAAGTAGCAGTAATCATAGTTTGTGGTTACAAGATTACGGGTCATTGCCGGGAAGCTGGAAGGATAAACAGCAGCTCAGCATCCTTACTGCGAAGAGAGCACAACAAAACAGAAGAGGTCTTGAAAAATCTCCAAGTTCAAATTGCCACCAAGGTGTTCACTAAGCAATGAGTGACTCCAGTCCTGCAGTGACTTTCTTATGTCAGTGTTAAGCTGCCCAGTGTTGACTGTCAAAGCGGGAGATGGCAGAAAGGAAGCTTAGTTGTACCCTTCTGTCCTCCGAGTCAGCCTTCATTGCTGTCACCATACATGGAGCACTCAACAGCAAATACTGAGGAAAAATTATTTGTCCACCTAGTAGGCATATTGAACTAAGTTAGACTAAATTGCATCATTTTTACTATTTATTTTTTTTTAAATAGTTTTAAGGATCTTTTTGGTGTGCGTGAAATTCCTCAGGGCATAATTCCAGGCCTTTAAAATTGTATTTGTCAATATGACTGCTGCTGATAAACTGTAAAAAAACTGCTGAGAGAATCAATAGAACCTTTATTGACAGATAAGTATTCAAGATGATTACCTTGTAAGTGCTTAATAACCTTTTGGAGCCATGACAGCTTCCTGTGGTGATGAAGCCCTTTTAACAGAGAGCCATACCTTTGGAAATGATGGTTTGCTGAATGCTGTTTATTTTTGGTAGCATGTAAAAAGTGCCAAAAACTGAGGTGGTCGTTCACTCTAACTCACTAATAATTAGAGCTTAAAATACCTTCAGAATATGGTGGCACTTCTGTGAAATATTCTGTAGACACCGAAATGCGTGCTGAATATATGCAATATATTGCTTGAATATATATACAGGGAATTCATTGAAGTTATGTGTAGCTTTCCTCCTTTCAGTAGATCTGGACCAGTTCAGAGTAGCTGTTTCTGAAACAATCTTGGAGAAGCCCAGGCAGTGACCTCTTATGTTTTTCAGCTCCTTTCTTACAGGCTGCCTTTGCCTTTGTGCCCACCTGCAGCCCAAGTGGTGAGAAAACAGCTCTTCCGTGGAACTCTGACACTTGTAGCAGCTGTCAAAGGCATAGGCAGTAGTTTAAGCACCGGATTATATGGATCCACTGGGCTGCAAATTTAGCTGTAAATAAAATGAATGGGAGTAGTGTGTTAATGTAGCCACTTCCTGAAATGTTTGGGCCCTTATTTCACCAAGGACTGAGCTGAAGAGACAAGGTTCTTTTCACGTTCCTAAGATTATTGTTTCTAGCCATAAAACTACTGTGTGTTCCCTGCTTCCAGTCCAAGTGTCAAAATACTAACATTTTGAGTACCAAACCAAGAAATTTGGGGTCAGATAGTATGAGAGTATGACAGGACATGAAGAAAGGGAATGAAGCTGCATCAGGGGAATTTCAGATTGGCCATGAGGAAAAGCCTTTTTGCTGAGAGGGTGGTTGGTCCCTGGAACAGACTTCCCAGGGAGGTGGTCTCAGCACCAAGCTTGTCAGAGTTGAAGGAGCATCTGGATGACACAGTTCAGTTTTAGTTAGTCCTGCAAGGCATGTAGGCAGGCCCGTGGCTTATTCTGTTGCATATGTGGGGCTTGAGTCAATTCGGTGGGGGCTTAATTAAGAATTCTTGTAGGTGCTGAAATAATCATTAATCTTTCATGAAGGGAAAAAGCGTGTCTCAAGTACCTACAGTTTTCAGTAAAGCTGTTCTGAGTACTCCCTGGTGCTCCCATTAGGGTCACTTTTGCAGAAATGAATGGACAGTTTGTTGTAGTGCTGAAGCCATGTGCTTTACCCCCACTAAAGGTCGGAGAAACGGAGGTCCTGACCTGCCCCAGTGGTTTGTCTGGAGTGACTGAGCTAGAAAAGAAATGCAGCTCCCAGCTCTTTTGGCAACTTCAAATCCATTTCAATTCATTCATCCGATTTATCAGGTGTAAAATGTTGTTGTCATTCTCATATTAGTCACCTGCATGGAAAACGTTCATTAAATGAGCAGGCTGGATGTATGTTTTATATTTAGCGTAATCTGTTTGGTATGTCCTGCACTCAGCTGGCAGGGTGCCAGGAGAAGCACGAAGTGTTAGTAAGACTTTGTGAAGCCTCTCAAACTCCCATCATGGGAGAAACAGTTTATTACACGTGATACTCCTGTTTTGAGGGGTTTCATTTCAGGCGTTTAGGGATAAGTCATGCATTGTATTGTGGTCACAGATGACTGTCTAGGCTTAGACCTTTAAGAAAGGCTAAGTTTCATAATGTCCCCATATGTACTACTGATTTCCTGTAAGTGCCAGAGAATCAATTTTGGTTCTAGATCTTTTTTAAGTTTTAATGAGAGTTTGTGGGGAGCTTGGACAGCACCACAGCTAGTCTTAAGATGGTGATTTGCTGCTCATATGACAAAAGGTAAATGATAATGGTCAGGGTTATATAACCTTATAAATAGATTAGGACTGTTTCAAAATTATTTGTAAATTGAAGAGAATAAAAGCTATGGGAATTCCACCTTCTAAAGAACTCTAATTTAGAAATGCAGTCATGCTGGCTTTTAAGATCCTGATGTTTTCCATGTCTGTGCTATGGAAGGTGGTGGCCTGAAACCTAAATCCTGTGGTTTGAGCCCATCTCAAAACAAGATGTTATGTAGAGGTATAAATACAAGGCTTTGTACCAGCATACCTGATGAAGTTTAAGGGTATACTCAAGGCACCACCTGCTTATGCAATTTTAAAATGGTTTTTACCGATTTTTTGCCTTTTCCCCTTCATATAGCATTTGCCTGGAGCAGTAGCTTTCCTTCCACGTACTTGCTTTTAATTACTCGTGATTGTTAGTGCTGAGTAATTTTGTTTGCTAAGGAAATCCTCTCGCAATGACCTACAGACTTCACAATAATTATGAAAGAAACTTTAGGCCTAGCACTTAGATTGCCATTTTGCATTTTGCTCATGATATCCTAGTATAGTATTCCAGTGATGTATTTATAGTGTCTTCATCCAAAAGCAGTGTTAATTGATTATCTCATTTTATTTTTAACGTTCTTTTTGGATGGAGTTCAAGATAAATACAGAATAATGCCTGAAATGTGTCCGTTCTGTCTGCCCTTTACAAATCCATAGCTGGAGGGACTATATTGCCTCTGTGCCAGCCCAGAAAAATAATTACTTTGTGTAGCAGCTCTGTGTTTTGCAGAGGACAGGCGTTACATTGAGGAGCTGTAGGGCTTTCATACAGATGTGCTGTACTGTCAGAAGGTATTTAAAGTCATGCAAACACCAGTCCAGTTTTACACCAGTATTTATCCTACATGCCTGCATCGATGTTGCTGCACCTATGCAAAAAACCCCCAAAAGCAGATGACCCTTTGACTGGTTTGCATCTTTGATAAATGGTCTGTGGTGGTGGTATCCACAGTGGTGTGTGGTTACCAAAAGCAACAGGAATTGGTTTTGCTTCAGAGGTGGTGACCTTCAGCAGAAGAATGGTACATGGTGGACAGGTGGGGGCAGCAATATCTTAAAGTACTGCAGCCAAATCTGTTGAGAACCTGTTTGTTTAAAACCTTTGCATGAACTCATTGAACATGAATTTGAAAGAAAAAACCAGCAGCAGCCTGTTGTGATGATAAAGATTGCATAGCAATTGGAAACAAAAGACTTCTGGCTTAATGGGGCAGATTTTGGGCAGCTTCAATGGAACTACTCTGAATTTATTCTAACAGAGATGAAGGTTTTGCCTTCAGCTTTTATGTCTTAAGCTTTTTGTCTTAGTTGATAAAGAATATCTGCTTGCAGTATCGTAAAGTAACAACTGTAGTAGCCTCCTAAATTTGTGGCATTTCAGAAAGAGGTCGAATATGGTAAAAAGTAAAAGAAAGCCACATAAAAGATGTTGCTTTGTGTCTTGAGATTTTAAAAGATAAAATCACAGCCTTTAAGACTTTTGTATCTTTAAACAGTAAAAAAAAAAAAAAGTAATTTGTATAAAAATACCCTCAAACAAAAAACAAACCCTAAAACTGGGACATGAAAATGAGACATGATTTAACTTAATTATAAGCCTGGAACAAGGAAACTGCATGTTCTCAGAATACTTAATTACAGCATTGTTTTTTAGGTTGAGTTGTTTTTGTGTGTGTGTTGCTCCAGTCAGTCTTCAGCAGAAAGAATAAAAGGCAAAGAAAACACGGAAGTACAGTAAACATCTTGAAATGCAGTTTCCTTCTTACTGGGAAGCTACCACATGACTTGCTGGAAAAGGTTAAAGGGGGGGAAAAAAAAAAAGCAAGCCAGCTTGCAGTTGTTTTTTGGCAGCATTGAAGCTTAATTCTCTGTAAATATACTTCTTGAGAAATGTCATACAAGATCTTTCAAGTGGCACCTACAGTGTTTAAACACTTTTAGTGTTGTATGAGTGAATTTAAAGAAAATACACTGAATTGTTTTATTATCCTGAAAGCATTACTCATTGACAGATGAGGGTAGAAACAAAACAAGGCTTTCTACTATTAATGTGTAGTGATTTTATAGTTGGAGTTCTTAAAGGTGAGAAGATACTAATTTTGACTGAATTCTACAACATGCAAAGCCAGTTGGGATAACTCAGTCTCCTGGAAAGTGGTTTTTTCCAATCTCACTGAAAGATGGCTGAGAGTTGAACTGAAATGGGACCTGCATTTCAGTTGGTCAATATATTGAATGTGGGTTACTCAGTCTTGAAAATACACACACGGTAACTGTTCCAAGAGCTAAATGCCTGCGCAGACTTCTGCCAAACAGTATGGGTGCCCTCCCTTTTTGAAGTTGGTAGCAGAGATTTTTTTCAGACTGACAAAAAGATCAGCTACTGGTTCTCTCCTTGGACCAGTATTTCTCAGAATTGTGCCTCCCTGTGCTCTTATGGGTGAAGAAATCACCTGTGGTTAGGTCATGTACTTTATATGGTAGATTAATGGAAGGCCTGGCGTTTTTATGTTTATTGAAATGAAGGGTTGTCAGCTCAAAATGACTTGGATCAAAAATCTAAAGGCAAGCTGAGCATGTTCAGTGACGTTTCAAAGACATACCTAGGGTGGTTTTTTATGGCGTGCCGATTTATGTGTGTGAAAGCCAGAAGCTAAACCAGAACTTGGGTATCCCTAATCTCGTCTGCAGCTCATTCTTGCACTCTGTGCTGCATACTAGGAGCAGCCTCGTGTTTTTGTGTCAGTCACACTTTATTCTTATGTGATTTGGTATATGGATTGTACATATGTTGTTAAAGTAACTCTTTAGCATCCCAAGGTGTTTTATGTATTCTTTCCTCCTTTAATTTTGCAGTCTTTAAGTATAGACAATAAGAAAACATAAGGACAGAAATGGAAAAACTGAATAAAATTCTGCAGTTAATTGGTTGGGCTTTTTTTTTCCTGAATGCTATTGGTTGGTATGCAGCGCAAACAGAGCATGAAGTAGGGTGGCTGGCTACCCCTAAAAGAGTAGCTCAGGCCACCGATTCACTCCATCCACTGAGCTGTTTAAGAACTCGGTTTAATTCCTGGTTTGGGGCTGTGAATGAACGGATTAAGCTAGCGAGGGTATGCAGGAAAGCTACAGCGTGGTTTGGAAACCGTATTTCAGGTTGTTTCTTTGGAGCTGACGCTTCCACTCCTTTGCAGATCAACATAATTTTTGTAAATTAAATCCCCAGTAACAGTGCTAGTGCTGCGTTACGAGAATCAGGAGGTTTTTTCTTTAAGGAGTTGTTAATGGTGTTTTTATTATCCAGTTTTATACACCTCTTAACTCTGAGGGGGAAAAAGGAGGTGGAAATTTGCGGCTATATCAAATCTCGTGACTTGAGGGAGTCAATGCTGGAAGTGCCCGTGTCAGTGATGTCGCAGCTCTTCCTCATTCCTCCCACTTCACTGCAGTTTCCTCAAGCCCTCAGTAAATTTGCGACATCTGAAAATGTGTAACCCTCCGCTGTTCCTATTACCAGTGTTCCCCTGTGCCTCTTCTTGGAGCAAAATGAACACCCGTTTGGTTGGTTTGTGGGGTTTTTTTCCCCTTTTCTTTCTTCTGCTGTCACTGTGCCCTCCTCCCTCAGCAGTCCTGCCCTGCTCCTATACCGACCCGCTTGAAGAGGCGCTCGGACAGAGACTCTGTGCTAAGTGCCCGTCACCGCTTTAGCCGGGGCGAGGGCGGGAAAGGGGTCGTGGTCCCCTCGCTCGCTGTCAGGGACGGGCGAGGCGGGCGGGAACACGCTGCGAGGAGCCGCCCTGGCTCTGCCCGCGCAGCGCCCTCCTCCCTCTGCCCCCCGCGCGCCGGCCTGACCGTTGAGCGCGCGCGAGGAGCCGTTAACGGGCGGCGGGAGGAGCAGCGCGCGCGCCCGCTCCACCCCCAACGGCCGCTAAGGGCCCGAAGCGCCGCCCCCGCCCTCTGAGGACGTGACTAAGTGGCCGGAGGCCGCGGGTGCAGCTTCCTCCGCTCCCGTCTGTCTGTCTGTCCGTCCGTCCTTCCCGCCGCAGCGTCTCCGCGGGCTATGGCCGCCGTTCCAGCCGAGCCGCCCGTTCGC
Organism: Actenoides hombroni; assembly: GCA_024336885.1. Lineage (NCBI taxonomy): Eukaryota > Metazoa > Chordata > Aves > Coraciiformes > Alcedinidae > Actenoides > Actenoides hombroni. The sequence goes on from WUAM01000431.1 coordinate 117,849,170, forward strand.
TCCTCCGGGACGCCATGTCGGTTGCCTGGGCGGCGGGCGGGCGGCGCCAGGGGCCCAGCTGCGCCGCTGCTCTTGTTGCTGGCGGCGGCCGCGGGCTGGGCCCGCGTCTGGGCTGCGGGCGGCCCGGAGGCGCACAGCCTGCGGGGAACCTGGGGGCTGAGCAACGGGAACGGCTCGGTGGTGCTCCGAGGGGAGGTGCCGGGCTGCGTGCACACCGCCCTGCACCGCCGCGGCCTCATCCAGGTACGGTAGGCAGCCGCGCCGGCTCCCTCTCGCTCTCCGTGGCTCCCCGGCGGCGTGGCCGTGGCCGCGGCCGTGCCTGGGCCGCGGTGGGGAGAGCCGGGCAGGGGCCCGAGGAGCGGCCGGACACCCGCCGTGCCGCTCAGAAGTGGGCAGCCTGCCACAAAGAAACGAAAACGGCCCCTCCGTGTGAGATGTTCAGAAGCATGGTTAGAGGCAAACCCCCTCACGCCCCAAAACGCTGTTCTGGCCCAGGGGCCGCCTCCACCGCTGCACGTTTTGCCAGCGTTGCTGCTGTAGCTGTCAGGTTTCATTTCCTTAGCCCCTTGTTGGCTCCAGTATTCTCAGGTGGATGACTGGAGGTTATCCACAGCAGAGCAGTCCCAGGTTGGGTCAGGGGTACCAGTGCAAGCCCGTGCTCTGCAGTGTGTGAGACTCTGTAGTTTTGACATGGAACCAAGGTGCTGATGCCAGGTATCTGCAATGTCATCACAGCATGTAAGTCATGTTTACCTAGAATGTTACCTCAAAGGAATGAAAAGCTAAACCCACCCTGTTGAAGTTTGACTTGTTGATGCAAGAAGTCTAGGGATTTCAGACACTAGCAGAGCACCTGATCAACAGCTGAGATCGTGTACTCCCATGGTGCCTAAGGGAAGTGTATTCTGAAACATGGGTACAAAACCGATTCCAAAGTTCCCTGATACCAGCTGCTTGTCACTTAGACCTGACAAGAAGCCTGGCACTAACCGGGTCATTGTTAAAGCAAGATGCCTTTTTTTGAAGGAAATACGTGGAAAGTAAAATGTGTACCTGGAACAGGAAAAATATACAAGACATACAAACAAATAAAATAGCAAAATATTCTGTTAAATTGGTAAATACTCTTCTGTACTAGAAAACATCAAGTACTGGTATATATTTTCAGAGTATATCAGACATACCTATATATTGTATTTATTGTGGGCCCAAAGTAGCCTTTATTTAAGAAAAAAAAAAAAAAAGATTCCAGATGCATGCATTTTATATTCTATTCTTTAATTTTTATGCTTCGGATTATTATCCTGCTCTTCTGTGACTGAAATTGTCGAGGTATAAGGAGAAAGTGACACCGTTTCAGGCAGGATAATTTTAGCATTATTCAGTGTTGGCATAGGTTGGGAATCCCAGTACTAATAATAGAGTCCAAAGAGTGTCGTTGCCAGATAAAAGAAACAGTCAACATTGGAAAAGTAAATACACTGAGAAGGGATAAGCAGTGCCACGGTGGCCTGTTGGTTCAACACCTGTGTGCCAAGTGACGTGACATTTTGAACAGATGCAATTAAGGTTTTAAAATAAGTTTTCCAAAGTTCTAAAAAGTGCAGTGAGCAGGTAGACAATGGAGGATCAGCAGAGAGAACTGTGGCAGTTTCTCCCACGCAGAAGTCCGTAAGGTAAACTGGTGAGTTTGGCTGTGCTGGGAGGTGCTGCTGTAAGAAGTGTGAATAATCGTTCCGGGGAAACTGTGACCAATGCACTGACTCATGCGTGCAACAAAATGATGTCATGAAAGACTCATGTTTAACTACTCACATTAAGTACTCCTGTGAAGTGAGAAAATGCGGCTGCTGATTTAGCTGCATCGCTGTAAAGTGACGTGTAATTTTAGTCATTTGAAGCAGCAGTATGATATTTGGAAATGAGGCTGAGCTGGTGAACCCTCGTGTGCCTGGGCAGCACCCCAAGCCTGCGCAGAGGTGTGAAAGCTTAGTCAGCCTGCTGGCCATCAGCTCGGGTCTTGCTAATAGGTAGTTGGCTAATTAAATCGATGGTGGTTGGTTGTGGACACTTAGAACATGTTTAAGTGAATACAAGTATGAACTTGCTGCAAACACGTGCTGATGTGGCCGATGTGGACCAGCTGTAGTCTGGAAACTGGTGCTAAGTTGGCGGTGTTGGAATTCGTACGCTTGGTTGAGGAGCCAAGTTAACTGAAATAGTTCACTAGTGTAGTTGCTTGACCTCTGGACTCGACCCAGCTGGTGTCTGGTTAGTTCCAAGCTTGGAATGAGGTAACTTGTTTCTATATATAGGTGTGTACAGGTAATTTAAGATCAGTTTTAGCCCATTCTTACTGAGTTTGGCGAAGCCCCGTTTACAGAAAGAAGCGTTCACACAAATATTTACACCAGGATAACTAAATTGTTTTGTTTGAAACATAGAGTGGAGAGAGCAGCCTTAGCAGATTTCAAATCCATCGCATGTAGTGTGAAGTGTCCTCAAGCTGTGCCACCACAGACGTAGCATTCTCCAAAGCAGCAGAGCTGTGTTGTTGGGAGGGAGCCGGTGACATCGCGGCTTACTGCCGTGCGCCGCTCATCCTGCGACCTGCGGCTCAGCTGTTGGTCCAGAGGTTTCTTCAGCGTGGTGAAAATAAATGCTCATGGCCAAATGTTTTCAAATGCAGCTGCCTAAAATCATATTCCTATATCCCTACATGCATACAAAAGCATGCACACAGCCTGAATTTTAGAGGCATAGAGCACTGGTTGCTCCATTTCCTCAATGCTCATTATCTCTGGAAATCAGCCCTTTCTGGGGTTGTGTCAAGTGCAGAATTAGGAGTTTTATTATAGTTGCCTAAATACAAAAGCTTTGGGCTGGAGTATTCATTTACTCCTTGCTCTGGAGTATAGTGTTTTTATTTATCCTACTGAAGATGTCAGGAGACCAGCAATCCAAAAGCTTACTGTTGTAATCAAAAGCAAAGATAGGTCTGAAAAGCTGTACCAGGAAATAGGAGAGCAAAGCTAGCGGGAACTAAATTATCTTGGGTAGCTAACCCCCTATGTTCACCGACCTAGTAAAATCTCTACGCTCTTTTTCTGCGTGATTTGCAAATGGCAAGTAGCACTCTATCCTTTGCTTCTGTATCCTTGGGAAATTTTCATGGTTTAGCATCCAACCCAAAACCTGGGAGGGGCTACTCCAACAGTGTAGCTCAGAGGGCATCTCACAACGGAGGGGAAAGAGGGCAGCCAGAATAAGCTGCCGGATGTTAAGCTTGCAAAATATGGCTTAGGTTGCAAGAGTAGGCTGCAAGCAACTTATTTATCTGTGTGTGGTTCATTTCAGATTGAGGTTGATCGTTTTGCCCAGGGATGCTCTAGCTGACTGCATGTCTGCTGCCTTGCTTTAATCTGCTGTGCAGGCCATACATTGGAATTGAAAGACATCTCTCTGACACCGAGGGTTCGTTACTTATCTCTTTGGATCCTCTTAGCATTCATTCTAGAGATTTCTTTACTCTTTGCCTTATAAAATATACATTGGGTGAACACATCTTTCTGAATGCAGCAGTTGCATGTGTCCTAGAAAATACTCTTGAGGAGGATTCTTTTGAGTTTCCTGCTGAAGTATTATTTTCTTTTGTGCTCAACCCATGTAGTTCAAATGCTGAATTAACTATGAAAAGAGCTGTAAGGGCAAGAGACAGCATTGGAGTATGTGTTCAGCTTCGTTGTTTAAATAACATTTCATTCAGGCTCTGTAGCTCTTAGTACCATTTACATGTAAAATTTAAAAAATACATGAAAAATGCACATAAGCAAGAGTACCAGTCACTTGAATAAAGTTAGTGCAGAGCTTGGGCGTAAGCGCGGACGTTTAACAAACTGGCAACGAGACTATTGCTAACCCTGCATCTCTGGAAAAAGAAGATTTGCAGAAGCAATTTTGTCTGAAGATTTAATTTTTTAACTGCTGTCAGTGTAGTGTCTTCTTTCAGGCACAGTTCTGATAAGCAATATACATCAGCAGATAACTTGTGCATTAAATCTTTGTGCTAGACGTAGTTGTCCTCTAGCGTGCAATGTCCAAGTACTGGATGGTGCCATTTCTGCTGGCAGGTGACTATAAAATCTCAGTTCTGATTAATATGGCTTATTGTAGCTGGATTTTGTCATCTGCCACCCATTTTCATTCATACAGAAAGGCTGTTTTGTCTTATTAGCTGTCACTTTGATTTGTAAAGAACTGTTAGGGAGGTCTGCAACTGTGATGTTCATATACGGACTGGATAACGCTGGAGTTCCTGCCTCTGTACAACAAGGGCATGCACTTGACACAGAAGGTTACAGTGGTCTTGGTCATACTTGGATATTAAAATATATTAGAAGAAACAGAAGCTTATGTCCCTTAAATGATATTTCTGCAATTCTCTGAAGTAGTGTGTATTTTTTTGAGCTTTCTCAGCGTTTGTATAAAATATACTGTTGTGTTTTTTCTGACACTTCACTGTAACTTCAGAGCAAGCCAGGTAATAATTTCACTGAGTATCGTATGGTTCTAACAGGTTAAGTGTCATTCATTGATGAAATAGTTCATTAGTATAAATACCTTATTTCCTGTTAAAACGTATGTGCTCTGCTGAGTTGTGTGAACTTGTGTGGAAGTGTTTAAAAGCCTTAGCGAGACTTTGGATGACTATCAAAGGACGCTCGAGTTTTATCTTTTGAAAGCTTATGAAGTTAAAATAGATAAAAGTTATAGTAGCCTGTTATATATAGCAAAGTATTCAAAGAATATTAAACAATGGGTAATAATATCTTGATGATTAACTCTTGAGTAGTACTTGGTTCGGTGTTTAGCTGTAACACATCTTGAGCATATTGCAAGGTTCAGTTACAGCTTTGTTAGAGTAACCACTGAAAATGAATTACTTTAGGATCAACTTCCAAACCTCATATTCCAAGAATGCCATCCATTCATCACTCCTGTTAGTTCAGCTTGACTTCAAGCTGTAAACCTGTGAAAATGTGCTTGCTGAAAATTGTATATATGTCCTGACTGCTATCACTTGAGATATCAAGGAGTGCATGGATATAGGGAAGTATCTCAACTATTTAGCTTCTAGTCTGAAGTTGGCAACGGCAAAATCATGAAACTGCAAATCATGAAACATTACTTGCAAGTTTTCTGTCGGTAATCTGCCAGATCAGCAGCATTTTCTTATGCTGTACATTCTAAAATATCAGCGGAGTTGATGTATGAGAGAAGAGCATACAAAGCAGTTTCAAATTAGATCATAACAAAGGTAGGATAAGGCAAAGAAATCTGGGGCTTGTTCCCTTTATTACATTTCTTTTTGTTACATGCTGACCTTCTGCCTGGATCCAGCTGACTCTGTCCAGTGTCATTCAGGTGTCTGTGCTCTTCTCCCCTGGACTCTGGGTTGTGTGGGGGCCTGATGCTGACCCTCCATGGGGCCGGGCTATCCGTGGTGTAACGCACTCAGGTGGGCTTTCAGCCTCACCTCGGATGTGTTCCTGTTCCCTGCTTAACGGGAGAAGCTCTCAGCTTGTATGACTGTAGCTTTCCAATATCCCCTTAAAATCATTGCAAGGAGGAGTTTCCATCGAGCTGCTTGGCAGTGCCTTCAGTTTAGTGCTGGCAGTGCTTTTGAAGTCCTGCTGATGCCCTGTTATCCCAACTGGAAATTGCTTCCTTTTGATGCTCTGTAGCAGGGCTTTTTACTTCATCTTAGCAGGTGCTTGCTGCTTGCTTACAGCACTGAGCTTGGGAGTAAAGAACAAACAGGCAGGGCTCGAATGGTTCAGAATTTCTCCCCAAATTGCAGGGAGCAGGGAAATGCAAGGCTGTCATGTTTGGTGGGATCTAAAAATAGCTGTTTTGGTTCCTCCATTCCTCCTCTTGCTTCCAGGAACATGGTGAGCTAATGAATGTGAAGTATACTTCACAAATGTGCAGTCTATTTCCTACCATATTTCACATTCTCCCAGTGCCCTTAGAGTTTTAAATTTATCTTTTCTTTTTTTTTATGCAGTTTTCTGAAATAAACCTTTGATTTTAATGTGAGCTGATTTAATGTGGGATGCAATTCTGTTTCAGATAAATGCAAACGATTTGACTTCTATAGGTACATCTTCCAGCACTCAAACCAGTTTCATTTAATAATGAAAAAGGCAATAATCTCACCAGTGTATTGGAGAAGTCGTTTTCCTTTCTTACGGGACCTTGTTGTGGTCATGAGTTTTTCCTGAACTTGAGAATTTCCTTAAAAGCTTTGCTTGAACATTGCCACATGACTGATAGAGAACATTTGTCATGCTTAAAATGACTAACCAGTATTTGCATTTAACAGCTTTTCTGTGTGTAATATAAGCTGTTTTGCTAGTTAAGTAGCAATGATATCAGTGAGCTGTTAAGTTTGATATCAAAGGTACACGGAACTAGGAGCTTCCCATCTCAAAAGGTGGATGCCTGTGAGGAAGAAGCAGTATTCCTGTGAGTCAGAAGGGGCTAATGAGCACTCTCTGTGACACATATTTTAGCAGTCATGCAGTTCTTGAAGTTTGAAGGCTTTAGACTAATACAAAAGAAGTAAGCCCCTTCAGGAAAAAGGATCTGCAGTAAGCTCTGAGGAGATTTAAACAAGCAGCTCTGTTTGTAAACTGCTGTAAGAACCCATCTGATGATGTAATTTCTGCCTCTGATGAAATGTTCCTACACTTCTCTCTGCTGCTAAACAACCAGTTTTGTGTTCTTCAGATGTCAGGTCTCTCTTCATGAACACCTCAGTATCTCTCCATGCTTTCGTGGGGAAACAGTGCAGGTTGTTTTATGCAGGGTGGTGATCTTTGATGAGACCCTGGTGTCAATTGTCCGACCAGTAACCAAACTGGTTTGGGCTTTACAGTCTGCTGTTGCTGGTGCATTTGCAACTTGCATCTTCCGCCTTTTGTTAAATATTTCACACATACAGATGGCAATGATTGCAATTTCACACGTGTGTTTTCCAAAGCATAACTAAAATAAAATAGTAAGTAATGTTAAAGCAAGACAGTCGTTAAAATTGTGCTTTCTAAGGACATATTGTGCATTTTCATGGTCTCTGACATTTGATGCTTGTCTTCCACTGTCTCAATACAGTACTCTTAGCAGAGTTTCTTTTATTAGCCTTCAATTTTGCATCTTAATATTCCCCAAGCATTCTGCATCTAAAAGTAATGGTATGGATATCTTAAAATTCAGTAATTATTCTGGTAAACTGATGATTTCACTTTTAGAGAATACACTGTATTATCAAGACAGAGGTCACAGTGTTACTGAGGTAACAAGACTTTTCCTTCTTGACTCTTATTGCCTTGTAGTAAGAAATTTGATTGATCCAGCATTGCATGTAGAGGCAAGACAACAACCTTCCCTCTGTGTGGGCTCAAGGAGTGATGTTTATATGACTGTGGGACTCCAGAAGAGATTAGGCTGCTGAGGACAGTCACTTAGATATTATCAGTTTGCTCTGCTATGTAAATAGGTTTGTGTTTATACTACAGAGCCTGACCCTATTAGTTGTAAAACAAATATAAGATATGAAACCATGTTTTTCAGAAGATCTCAAATCCAGAAGTGAAAAGGTGAAAATGAGTATCAGGACTAAGATGGATTTGGCATTTGCAACTGAAATCATAAGTGCTTATTTAATAGATATTATCTTTTATTTCATGTACTAACACTATCACTAAATAAGTCTTGTAATTTTCTTTCTATTGATCTGCTATTAGGACCCATACTATAGATTTAATGATGTGATGTACAGGTGGATCTCACTGGATAACTGGACTTACAGCAGGACATTCAGAACTCCTTTTGACGTCAGGTATGCATTAAAGATATGTCTAAAATAGTTCTGTGCCATTTTTTCAGGCAGAACTGCCAGGTAATCCATCAGCTCAAAATATTCTTAATACTTTTGTGTCTAATAAAACAAATTATGCAGTAATGTGCAGCTGCTGCTAAAGAACACTTCAGTAGTTGCTTTTTCCTTTTTTTATTATTAGTTTTTTTAACTGTTAAAAATTGCTTATAAATTGCCAACTGAGGAAGGATAATATGTAGGCTAATTGGAAGCTAGCCCATCTGATATCTGGTGGGTATGTGAGCAGGCTGTGTTGCAGACTTGAGCCACTTCAGCTGTCATCTTAATTTGCCTATTTAAAGATACAATGGAGCCACACTAAGTGAAACGTTTTTGGAGGTAGTTGAAACAACTGATGCTAAAGATAGTGGTGACATACATTTTTATATTGTCTGTCTCCTGGGGGTTGTTAACTCTTGGTGTTCTGACAGTTTTTTCTGTGAATGTTATCTTCTGTAGAAAGTGGCAGAGAGTGAATTTGGTTTTCGAGGGAGTAGATACAGTAGCACAGATCCTGATCAACAATATCACTCTTGGGAGGACAGACAATATGTTCAACAGATACGTAAGTAATGTGTTTATTTCCTGAAGGTGCTTCTGTTTTTTTCTTCAAAGCCCTTTTGTGCTGAGCACTTTCAGTTCATTCCAGTACGCAGTAAAATACGTCCTTGGATGCAGAAAGTGTTGACCCCAGGACTGCATGTGTAATCAGATAACTGTTAGAAAGACAAATGTATTTACCTTTTCAGCAGCAGCAGGGTCAGACCTAGAGGTGATTGTGTCTTGTTCTAAATGAGTGGACCCATGCAAGAGGATCAGTTCAGCTAATAATATAAGTCTTGCTTCTTGGGATCTGTCACAGCTCCAAGAAAACCAAAGCTTAAATCTGTTATATTAGCTGTAAATCTGCTTACTAATTGGTATTAGAATGGTTTACATGTGCATTTTCATTTCAGTATGCACGTGTTATAAAGCCTTTGTAAGTGTTCCCATGCTTTTTTTTTTTTTTGTATATAGGGTTTTTGACTTCTAATGTTGGGCTCTTGATAACATTATCTTGCACTTTTGAGCTTAGTCTATGTCAGCATGAGAGCACTCATCACGGAATGATCTTGAGAGTGGCAAAAACAGTCAATCTAATTTTATAGCTTTGTAATATAAAATTATTCTGGGTACTAGCCTAATGGTTAATCCTTGCTTCTCTGAAAAGAAAGAAAAAGAGGAAGAATGTAAGTGGAATAACTGAATTACAAAGGAAATCTGGTGTCTTCATATCTCAGCATTCACCATTCTGACAGGTTTTATTGCAGAGGTGCTGGCCTGAGACTTGAGAGCTGGATTCTGCCACATGGGTCTGTGTGACCTGGCAAAACTCACTTAGTTTCTCTGCAACTTAGTTTTACCTTAAGTGAAATAAGAAATTTCATAGGGCTTTTATGAAATTGTAATTATTTGCTATTTGCAGAGTATCTAAAGGATTGCCAGCAGCAGGCTCCGTGGAATTGGAAAGTGAAATTATTTCAGCCTTATTTCTGCAGCTTCATTCTGTCTCTGATTGTAACAGTTCATGAAATGGCCTTTGCTGTAAAAGCAGAGTGTACTGTATTAGATTGAGTCTGGGATTACTGTGACCCAGACTGCTCCTTTGTTCACCTGGGCCACATGGCAATGACATCTGCAGGAAGGACACTGTGAAGGCTGTGTGTGGGGGATGCTGTTTGCTGTGTAGTTCCCTGCTGTATGCTACAGCTGTAAGCAATGCTAGCTGGGCTGCTCACAAGTTGGAAAAAAAATTGCCAGGACTTGGCTTGTCCCAAATAAACAGGGTGAAGAAGAAGTGGGTAGTAGCCATCGGAACCGTATTTTCGGGATAGCACAGGATAATTCTGAGACTGAACATTTATCCTTCTATCCAGTTACACTGAAGGGGATTTTGTGAGCCCATGAGGAAGAGCCCACATGCTTTATTTGGTGCTGGCATACAATGTGTATCTTTACATTTTGGGTATGAGCACGGAGATGGCATGAAATACAGCTTTGCAGCATTCATGCAAAAGGCAGCGCAGTGCTTTGTGGTAGATAAGCTGGCAGCACAGTGTGAGTTGGAAGGACTCCTGTATAGACCAGCTTTGAGGTGGAACAAGGTGTCCTTCTGAAGATGCAGATGAGTTCTGAATGAGGAAGGAGGGCAGAAATTCTCCTGCTGTCCTTATCCTTCAAGCACTTCTGTGTGCAAGCCGAGTGCTGCAGCCTACAGTGGGGGCTCAGAATGGGGCAAGTGCTTTGTCCAGAAACCTTTCCTTGTATCTGGAATGTCACTGTGTATTTTCTTTTTTAGCTTAAGAAGTAGCTTTTCTTCTCCTTCAAAACTAGAGCTTGTTGAGACTGTACTTCAAATGCCTTTGAAGAATATATATGGCATTAAAATCCCAGTATAACAGTGATTATAAATCTCATAAATAAATGTCAGCACTGTAAAGATTTTGTTCTGTTTTCTTGACCTAGAGCTTTGATGTTACCAGGGTGATCAAGGAGGTCAATTTTGTTGAAGTCCGTTTCTTCTCAGCCATCTCCTACGCAGCAGAGCAGAGCAGCTGTCACACAGCCTACCGCATACCCCCGGCGTGCCCTCCACCTGTGCAGAAAGGAGAGTGCCATGCGAATTTCATCAGAAAGGTAGGGGCAGAACTGTCTGTCTCTGGCTTCAGGCTTGGGAAGAGGAATGCACCATGTGCTGTCCTTACGGATGTATTCTGAAACCTGCAGTGGCATTTTGTAAGTAGGGCGTGTTTTCCATCTCGGCTTCCTTCTTCTGTCCCCCCCTAGAAGCTTATAATCTAGCATGTTGATAATACAAGAGGCATAAGAAGGCCAAACTTCACATCTAGATGATAAGACTGTCTAAAAGGCTGTTTTCATTAAGAAGTCAGCAAGGAGAGAAGGATAGCGTTGGGAAATGTGTAAGGGTGGGTTCAGCAATGTATGCTGACAGTCGAGTTCGCTCTTGCAAATACCAGTGGATATTGCCAGGGCTGTAAAAGTCTCAGCCAAGCAGCTTTGTGAGTGTTTTCTATTGCTCATGGTCTGTGCTATTTATACTGGGCAGTGCTGGCATGTCCCAAGAAGTGTTACCTAACAGAGGGTCTGTTCTCATCTTAATATGTTGTTGTGAAGTGTGACTTACAAGTACGTGTTCAATGAAAACAACAGGATGCAACTCAGAACTCTGATTTAAGACATGGCTTCATTGCTGTTAAAGCTTACTCAAGGCAAAGTATCACTTGAGTAGCATTTCATATATTTGTGATAACTTCGCAGCAGCTAGAGAAAATGGCTAGGTGATTGTTTCTTCTGAGTTCATGCTGTTTCTTAGAAATCAGTGCAGGGAGGAGCTGGGAAGGAAGAAGGCACTTAAACAGCTGTATGCTTATTTATAGAGAAAAAATGGCCAGGAATGATTTTATATGTTACTGAACTATACCTTAAATTTGTAAGAAAGTGCTTTTTCCTCAAAGGATTTGTTTGACTTTACTTGGAAGCTGCTCCAGACATTTCCAGAAACATTTGTAGTTCCAAGCATACGGTAACAACAGCAGCGATGTCACATCTAAAAGTAAACAAACATGCTAGGACATTGCTAAAGGAAGCTGGCTGCTTACCGTCTTAAAGTACTGGTGAGCTGTTTACACGTTCCATGGTCAGTACTGAGTGCAGTAAATACATCTAAACCTCCACAGGAATTTGTGGCAAGATGCAAGACTTCCCTGGTGATGTGCTTCAGTGATACAAGCTCCTTGTTCTTGTGACACGCTATTTCCAGTCGTGGGCTCTACAATTAGTGAAGCCTGACAATCTGTCATTTGTTTGGTTTTTATAAAGGGAAAATTGCTTTCAATCTGACTTGTTTTCTAAGAATGTGTTGTCCCTGTTTTTACACTTGAAATAGGTACAGTGCTGGCTTCCTGGAAGGTCCCTTTGCAACTTGATAGGCTGGCAGGCTGACTCTGGCTGTGCGAGGGATAGGCCAGGCTTGTGCAATGTGGTTTGCCAAAATTAGTATGCCTCGGCTGTAAAGTTATTAGGCTCTAAATTTAGAACTGTAGGTCACTGTACAAGACTTTAAGGAGATCTATTGTATTTGCTTTGGGGGCTGGGGCTGTGTGAAGCTTGCAGGGCAGCTTGAATAGATGTCTTCAAGGGATTTGTTCACTAGAGATCTGATCAGGTTTGAAAACACCAACATGGAAAGCAGTGTAGGTACTCCTCTGCCTGACCAGCATTTTATCATTCTGACAGTTATTCTGATGTTAGAACCAGAACTAAGGTATTTCTCAGCCATGTTTCTGTTCCTTTTATTTTTGTATAAGGGAACTATAAAAAGGGGAGAAACTGTGAACGTGACTGAACTACACAAACACATCAGACATGTGCATCTCTTTCCTTGCACTAATCTGTGGTGTTACAGCATCAATGTCTATGTCAAAAATAGGCAATCATAACATAACCTTTTTGTATTCCAGGAGCAGTGCTCGTTTAGTTGGGACTGGGGCCCTTCTTTTCCCACTCAAGGCATCTGGAAAGATGTTAGGATTGAGGCCTATAACCATTACAACCTGATGTACTTTTCTTTGACTGCTTTCTTTGGTAAGTTGTGTTATTACTTTTTAGTTCTTTCACCTTTGGAATACAAACCATTTTATTATTAAGCTCAACTGTCAGCTTATGAAAGGTTCTATTGTTTTATTAAGATTTTGTGTGTAGTTCTTACCACAGCACACCCTTTTAGGTCTTGAAACAATACTTCAGTACAAATAATAGCGATTAGAAATGTTAGAATTGAGAATCTTTTTTTCCTTGAACATCCCCAAATAATCACATAGATAGATGTAGTACAGCTGAGCTTAGCACCTGTTCTCCTGTTTTGAAAAAATTCTTTTTTCTTGGCGTGTGTTTTTACCAAGACTCCAAATAAGTATGTCTCACTTTTGTTTCACCTCTGTTTAAAACAAAGGCGAAGCTGCCGTGGGAATTAAGTTTTGTATTGGAAAGACAAATGCACAGTGAGCAGAGTGTCGAGAGCGCTGAGTTTTCAGGACACAACGTGAAGTCTGAGAGAGAAAAGCAGTCCTGCTATGCAAGGATAATTTGTTAAGGCTGCAATTTGAGAGGATAGACTCCTGCATTCCTGCTACCTAACTTACCAAACCGGTTTCCTCCCTTGACATGGCCTTTGATTTTCTCTCCTGTGTCCTGAAGATCATTGCAGCTGAGCAAAAGTAGTTAATTTTCTGTTGAAACTTTCTGTAAACGGTGATAGGCCCCATTGCAGACCACCTGCATGCTTTCTTTCACTGCCTGTTGAGCTCAGTCTTCAGTAGAGTAAAAGCTAGCACGTGAGTCCTCTGCACTGGGTTGAATTTCAGCCCTTGGGAATAGAGTTGTTGTGTATGAATAAGAGAGGAAGACGTCACTCCCTGGCTGCTTTTAAAGCTTCCTGAAATAGCTGCAGGTCTTAGCTAGAATTAACGTGACTAGAATTTCCATGGAAAGCCCCAGCACAGGCTCTGTGTGCTCTCTGAAATTTAGTTACAGTAAAAATCTTTTCAGGTCCCTCCCACATTCCCACAACTCCACCTTCTGGTAAGTAAAGTCTTGCTCTGTGGATAAGTGGAAAGAGCAAACCTTTTTCACTCAGCAGAGAGTGGTTTGGAACCAGAGGCTGACCTTATTAGTATTCAAACATAATAACATTTGAAAAATAGAGAGTAAATGAGCAACTTGAATTTAAGCTGCCTGTGCAGTTATATTGCTCATCAGATTTGCTGTCAGGTAGCCTTCTGACCAATGAGTCTGTCAAAGATTCGTTGTTCTTTATTTCTGTGACTAGACCCCACAGTTCAGGCAGTTAAGAGTGGGCTGGAATTGCTGTATGCCCTTGGAGGGAAGGGAAAACCCTGCAATGGCTGACCCTTGTGGGCTGGGTGTTTCTTTAACATTTCAGCATTTCTGAAAAGTGGTGTTTCCTGGGTAATTCTGAGTGTATTATGAACTTGGGAACACGTTCGCTGCTCTTCATGCTACGTAAGACAGTGAAAATCACACCAGGGCTGAATGGAATACTTTGCTTTTGGAGGGAGCTCTCTTTCTCTCCTGGAGGAAGATCTAGAATATAAGCATGAAAAGAGAAAGAAAGTGCATTAGTACTGCATTAGTAGCTTGTGTGTACAAAATATGTCTTAGTTCTAGTTTTCCTTGTTCTCTGTTTTATTTGCTTTTGCTTAGATGTTCTTCTGTAATATATGAAGTATAGGATTAGCCACGCTATGTTTGTAGGTAGGTAATGTAACTGAGGTTAATGGGAAATTGATACATTAATCTTAAGTACCCTTGACCCTGGCTTGCCTTACTCAGTAAGTTCTGTAAAGGAAAGGACCATCTGAGGTAGCTGTAGAGACATCTCAGGGAAGTCATTAACTTGTTTCCTCCACCCACACTTACGTGGCAGAAGGGACGTAAAGATACAGCCCGTCAAGTCTAGACACAATGGACCCCATTCATCCCCAGCATAACTCCATTCATTTTGTCTAGTGACTCTGGGATGAATTCATCTCATTTTCTGTTAATACTGGTTTTGTTTCATCGACAAAAGTGATTGTGCTGCCTTGTGATTACGATCTTTCCCAAAGAGTACCATGTTCATACGAGTGCTGACTAAAAGCAAACATAGTGTCTGTGGAAGTTGGTGGGAAAAAAAATCCTTCCTCATGAAGTAACTGGTGTCATGGGCTCTGACGTTTATACAGAACTCTGAAAAAACCCTGGATGGCTTTTGAATGAAAAAAAAGAGAGAGTTCTAAAACATAAATCATATTGTGTGGTTCTCTTCTGTGTCAGCGAACGTAAATACAGCCATCAAATGCTCTAAACAAGTTTAACCTTGTAGGTCTGGTTCAAACATAGCCTGAAACTTGTTAAATGTAATTTGAGGTGTTTTAATTGCTTCTTTGATGAGAGATCATGTTAATTAATAGGTATATAAACGTAATTCCTAAATTCCCCCTTTTCTCCCCCTTCACTTAGTGAAGAGTGCTCAGCAGTGGAGTCTCCAGATGGAGTCTGGTTTTGATGTAGTCAGCTCCAAGCCGATTGCGGGGCTGGCGACCGTGAGCATTCCCAGATTGCAGACGCAGCAAACGTTCAGTGTGAAACTTCAACCTGGAGAAGGCAGCATTGTGCTGCTTGTAAACATCAACAAGGTAAGGAGGCGTGCCTGGAGCCCTAGCCGACTGCAGAATGCTTCCCCTGGTTTCCAGTATGTCTTTCTGCCTCCTTTTTAGGCCTCCCTCCCCTTCCTTACAGGGTTTGTGAATTTAACAACAGTTCTGTACCCTTTGCAGGACAGGAGAACAGTTCTTTTCCTCTCTGAAAATTGGTGTCTTTGGGGCTGTGTAGCTCAGAGTCAAAAAGAGATAAATAGAGGTAAAGGATGCTTTAATGAGGAGAGAACTCAGTTGGAAAATGATGAATTTGTATACACTCCAGTGATGAGAGAGGAAAGAACTGATCTGCTTACCTTCAGAGGGTGTTGGGAAACTATCTGATGACAGACTTACTTCATCAACATTATTTACATTTTATAGAATTTGATTTGTTTGTGGGTTTTGTTTTGGTTTTTTATAAACCAAATTGTAATTAAGAAAAGATACATAGGCTTGACAGATGAAGAAAATCAGTTTGTTCTAGCTGACAGATAGGTATGTGTCTTGAATTAGGCAGTGGGCCCAGTGCAGCAAAAAAGAAGCATGAACTTTGTCTTGGCTTCTTGCTCCGAGAGCAAGGCCATAGTAGAGCTGAGTACAGAGAAGTGACCCCGACAGTGGCAGCCCCGGGGCAGCGGGCAGGGTGGCAGCCCTGGCAGGAGCAGAGGCAGCTGCAGCTGGGGGGATTCCCCTCTGGAGCCAGCGGTGTAACGGGAGCTGCTGTTGCCTCCCTACCACAGGGCAGGTAGGTTTGTGGGTGAACGGTGTGCTGTCAGCAGGAATCTGAGCCTTTTGACAATTTTGGCAGTTTGAGGTCTGCCCTCAAATCCTTGTGTATTTTCCTAGCCCGCTGATTTTCTCTACTGCTGTGTAACACTGTGTTTGTTTCCCCAGTGTGAATGCATTATGCATGTATTCTCAAGTTCTGTCAGGTTTTTGAGTGGAGAAAAAGCATGTGGTGAAGGCAAGTAGGGTGTTTATGTTCTAGTGTGCACACTCAGTGACTTGCACACTTACATGCTTTGGTTTATTTTGATGCAAAAGCATAAAAGCGTACATGGGATTTTTGTCCCTGTTGTCATCTGACACACGTCTTGCATGAGCAATTACACGTACCTGGTCTCGTTTAAAACAATCATTAGCCTCTGCTCAGCCTTGTCAGGGGTTACATTAAGCAGGCACTGCGACGTGAAACTTCAAAAATTATCTCTGTGTCTTTAATTGCCCCACCCTCAAGCTCCCCTCAGCCTTGGAAGGAATCTGTCAGTGGAGTGTGACTGCAGGTTTGTGAGGAAACACTTCCTTCTGAGCAGAGGGAACAGTGTTTTGGTGCTGTTTGTCCACAGAAGGCTTTGCTGCGTCAATTCACAGCAGCTTATTTTACGAGAAGCCCTGAAGTGTGTTCCCATGTATCGATGTGCCTAATGGAGCCCTCGCTCTGTACACCAAGGCTTGTGTGGGCCGTGTTCAACAGCCAGACCTCACCAGAAATCTGTTTCTAGCTGAGAGCTCACTGCAGGTCGTGCTGTGAAATCAGCGTCTGAGTGGTGCCGATCACCCCAGACACGCAGCGCTCCCCCTGCCATTGCCACACAAAGTGCTGTGTCGCTCACATGACAGAATTTTGCTTATCAGCTAATGGTGAGCGCAGGGATGACATCATGAGCGGCCAATGAGACACCCCAGCCCTGCCAGGTGGCTGCAAACACTCCCTCGTTGTTGAGGCCCACGCTGATTTTGTGCTTCCATTGGTATCCGTGCAACACGGAGATTAGTACTTCTGCACAAGCAGTTAGGATCATTGTGTGAGAGGGAGCCTGAAATGTTAGATACAGTCACGATTGTGTCCGAGCACGGCTACAGCAAAACACATTGTTGGGCTGCTCTCTGGCCTGGCTCCATTTGAAAAGACTGAGGCACTCCTTCCAGAGCTCCATTCAGTGCTGATCCCCCCATTGTTCGGTTGCGTGCATTATGGCTGCCTTGCCACCAGCGCTGTCTTGTGCGCTCAACTGGCAACCGTTGGCAATGGGATTGAACAGCAGAAGTAGGCTGCTGGAATGAAGATATAAATATTACCCTGTGGCTAGAAAAATGAGAGAATTAAATCATTCTGTCATCCTAGAGGTAGGTTTTTTTTATGTTTATAGAAATTATGGAGTACTAATGACAGGATTAGGAAGCATAGAGAAAAACAGAAAACACTCAAAAGAAAGAATTAAACTTAAGATGTAACTGAAAAGCTTGACATAAGTAAAGCAGTCAGTATGGTCACATACTGCCCAAGTCACAACTGAAAAACACCACCTCTGTGTATTGCATGTTGTATGTGGTGGCTGAAAGGGCGGGGGAGAGGAGAGGTTTGATACAGTGGCTGGTGAAGTGTCTGCCTCTGAGCCAGGTACCCGAGTTTTGGAGGGCCATTGTGTCAGTGCAGCTCAGCTGAGGGGCGGCAGCTCGGCGTGTGCACGCGTGTGTATGCGTGCTCGCAGCCTGTTGTGGGCACAGGGTGGAGTGATGGCCTGGGCTTCAGGGGAAGGAATCATACATCTCTCTTGAAATAATTTTCACCTCAAAACTGCAGCTGGAGAGATCCCAGTTACTAGGGCTTAGCTGAGGCACATAAACTCCTTAGGCTTGTGGTAATTCAAAGATACCTGAGCCCCTAGGCACATATTACGCTTCTTTTTATACACATTGCTCTGACTTTCTCTCCTGTGTGTTGAAGAGTTCTACAGTGGAGGCTTGGTGGCCAAATGGACATGGAAAGCAAACTGGGTACAACGTGACAACAACCTTTATTATGGAGGAAGGACACCAGATTGAGAAATTTTCCAAGGTGAGCCCTTCAGCTCGATTACAGCTGGCATGGCACTGCTGCAGGTAAAGATGCTTGCTCTGCATAGCAGGTATCTAGAGCACTTAAATATTTGGTTGGATTGTAATATACATGTGAAAATGCTAGTGAGAAACAAGAGAGTTTTCTAATGTCACAGTGTATGTTTGTTTACTTGTTTTCTGGTAGCCTTAGCTTGTATGGATGCCTTTACTTGCTTTTAGACTGGAAGATGGCTTACAGTTAGTTGGAAGCCTCAGATAGGAAAAGATATTTGCCTCCTGAGTTTTCTATCTTATGAAAAAAAAAGCACTTGTAAACCTGATCTATCATGCTGATGGTTTTGTATCATGCACTGAAAAATTATATTTCTGTAGATTATGTGAAGGTTTTTTACTGATCTTTTTCTTGTTAATTCAATTTTTAAAACGTTTGTGGTATAGACACATTCCTACACAGCTAACGTGCATTCCCTTAGTAGAATGTGATACATGTACTTCAGTTTTAAGAAGTAACATCTTAAATATGACTGTGAAAGTAATATTCAGGGATATTTGCATAAGGGTTCCTGCAACACACTGGCTGTATAGTTACCTGTTTGTTTTTACTAAGAATCCCAGAAGTGGTCATTTTCAATTGTCCATTGAAAAAACAAACAAACAAAAATATATATACAAATTAGGCTGGGGCTCCTTATGCAGTCAACATGTGGAAACAGCAAAGTAAATTTACACAGTTATTGTGTGGTTCTGATGTGTATCACTTCACTACAAGTTAATCTAGTCACTGGGCATCTAAAACTGCTATTTGCTGTAATATTTGTTCATTTGAAAAAGTCCTATGAAAAGCAATAGCTTCTGGAGCCCTGATCTGTACAGAGCTAGCCTTTAGCTTGATCTTTGAAATCATAACAATAAATCTTTGCCATTATTAACAGTTTAATTTTGAAAGAATTACAAAACCACACCAAATAAACACAGCATATTATATTTGGAAAAGCTGGTTGTAGGAAATATGGCTATAAAGCCCAGAAAAATAGACATTCTATTGTTACTGTGTGAAAACTAGTTAATTCACTTGGCTAGTTGCATCAGTGTACTTCCTAGAGCCCTGGGTCATGTCATTTCATCAAGGGGACTTCATGGTTTACAAAAGATATTCAGAAGTCTCTTTTCTCTTTAGGGGGAAAGACTTGGGGGTGTGGGGGGGTGTGGAGCAAATGCACCACATAGTGGGCATTATAAATTAACCAGCATGTGAAGTCTTTATAGATTCATAGTGTAAAGTCAGGTCTTCCTTCATATGTTCTGTGAAGCTCTGGCTTGGATTCTGACAGACAGACACACCACTACCCCATGCCCTGAGCTGTGCAAGTGGAAAAAAGCTCCATATGCAGTTTTTTCATGTTCTAGCACAATTTGCTCTCATGTCAGCAGGACTGAATAGCAACATTCATATGGCTTAATAAGAACGTTGAGTAGTTCAGGAGATACAATCAGGGATAAATGTTCCTGAAAGTTGTCATTCTGTTGTCTACCTAGTACTGTATTCAGGTGGAATACATTTTCTACCCCCACCTCTCCTTTTTAAGAAAGGAAAAAAAAACCCTAGAGGCAAGATGTTTCACAAGTGGTTTGTCTCCATATGAGTACCTACATACATTTGGACAGGAGAAAACTAAAGGGTGAGAACTGTACATGTGAGAAAACACAGTTTAGTCTTATGTCAGATTCAGCTACCCTTAGCTTGAACTACTCTCTGCTTTCTGTCATGTTAGTCTCCAAAATGTTAACTAATCCTTTAGAAAAATTTCTGGGTAGCCTCTCTGTACTTGCAGGAGATCTGTAGAGCTCTAGCCTGCTGTTCTGGGAACCTCTTTGCCTGAGGAATGGACCAACTCTCCTGCTGAGAGTAGCAGAAAACCGAAACAGAATAAAGCCAACATCCAGGACAGGGTTGGTTTTGGTTTTTTGTTTTTCCATGTGAATACTTTGGTTTAGAATTTGCTTCTCAGGAAGCAAAATACAGTCCCACGGCGGGTTAGTCATTTCCCATTTAACTGTGGACTTGTCCAATATGTGAAATAAAGAGTTACTTTTTATCTTAAAGACAGGTGTATCACTTGGATTTAACTAGGTTAATTTTAGCCTGTTTTACTGACAGATACTTGTCTCAACTGTAGCTCATGGAAGAGGGAGAACAGCCTGTACTCTACAAGCTGACCTTTTGAGAAGGTACAGCAAATAGTCATCTGAGGGAGGAGTGCTTGCTGTCTTAGAGGCAGTCTAGAAAGGATGAGGTTCCTGCCCTCCTGACCCAAACTTGTTGCTTGGTGTGAGTTGGCTGAAATTTGCTATTTAGCTTTCCTTCACTTTATTTAATTTCCCAATTGCCTCCCTGTGACAATAAGTAAGAGATATCAGAAAGAAGGATTTTTCTTTCTGGCCCAGATAAGTTGAGCTGAAACGAGGACGCAGGAGAAAGGGAAGCCTGAAACCTCTCTGAAAGATGTTTTCTCAAACACTTTGGAGCCTAACATGGCATCTGCTCCACATCTGCCCCACAGCAGGTGGGGAAGACACCTCTACAAATCAAGGGTCAGTGCAAAGCATTATTGCAGTCTCTTATGTTTGTGGAATTGCCTATCTTTACACCAGTGCAATCAGGATACCCCTCAGAGCAGCACTGTTGCTTTGACTGAAGTCCCAGAAAATGTCCAGCTTGATTTCTTGAGGACTTTTCTTCCACATGCAGCAGGAAAGAGGAATGTTTCCTTGTTTCAATGTCTGCAGCACATGATACCAAATACTGAAAAAGAGAGGCTGAAAGAGCAGCTGTAAGTTTGGCTTCTACTTCAGTTGTGCTTTTATCTGGAATGACCTTTAATACCTTACAGAGTCGTGGTTGTTCAGCTGAACTGGGCTCTCTGAAACCTTATTGCTGATCGTGCTGTTCAAACACAGCTGCCATGGCCAGGGGGCTCTTCTCTTCCCAACTGGCATTTGTGTTTGCATGTGGATCTTGGTCTCTTGCATTGCTGCACCTATTAAAAAGGTGTCATTTCAGTCCAGCGAAAGAAGGCTTTGCTTTTACTGGATGGACCTGAAGCTAGGCAGTCAGGGACAAGACTTAGAGCTGAGCTTGCTGCTTCTCATTCTTGAAGGAGAAAATGACAGGCTAGATGGTGTGCCTGATCTGATGCAACCACTGTGTTCCTCTCTCTGGTCCTCTGATGAACTGCTGACTGAACTCTGCAGCAAGCATGCACCTGTCTCTTACATATATACACACGTGCACACACATGCTAAGTTGTGCATGATTTCTCTCTCTCTTAATGTGATAGTGACTTTAAAAAGTGAACAGGTTTGAGTGATTCTTTTTAGCCCTGTTACAGTGTATTTTAATCAAGCAGGAATTTAGAGATGAGACCATGTCTTTTGACTCCTTGACAAACTCTAAGCTGTTCAGCTGAGTCCCTTTTATAATGGTTTTCTTTATTTTGGTTTTTTTCTTTTTTTTGTCAGCTTTAAATCCAAGTTTTATGTCTTCACAGGCCTATTTTCGGACAGTAGAACTTGTTCAGGAGCCTATTCCTGGCTCACCAGGTCTGAGTTTCTACTTCAGAATCAATGGCCAACCCATTTTCATTAAGGGCTCAAACTGGATTCCAGCAGATTCTTTCCAGGACAGAGTGACCTATGACACGTAAGCCACATTTGATGTTTTTTAAGGAAAAAGGATCATGTTTTCCTTCTCCTAATTGTCTGTCCTCTGTCAAAGGGTAGTACTAGCAGGTGAAATGCCATTCAAGGAAGGTCACTAATTGTTGTGGGTTGGAGGCTTCAGAATTAGGGCTTGATTAACATTAACAGACTTGAGTGGTGTTCAAGGCATGTAAATGCAATAACTGTTGGGAAGCTGGCTGTTTGCTGTCCACAGGTTACTGGCTTTTCAGGTACTTTTAGGGATGTTCCTTAGGCTGTCAGCCCCTGTCGCCTGGAACACGCTCATTAGTACTCAGAGAAAGTGCATCTCATCCAAGTCCTAACCCATCTCGTGCAGGGAGATGTAAGCACATAGTAGCCTCTCTCCCTTTCTCCTCCTCTGGTCCAGGCTTCTGTATTTCAAGGTCACAGCACCCCAGAGATGCAGGTGGGATGGGGGCCACGCTGTACTTTAAGTATTGCTCTGGGTGGTTGAGGAGCCAGGAGAACAGGGCATGCTGCAGTGTGCATTCAGTGGGAGTATAAAGGCTGCCAGCATGATTAGGGAACATCTAATGGAGCTGTTAAAATGAGATTCAGAGTCTCGGTCTTTCTCCTCTTCCTCCTCTCACTCCCCCCTTCTCACTATGCATTGTGCAACTAAAGAAGAGAACACAGTTTTCTGGATGTGTTTTAAAAGAGGATTTCCATTTAAGTGATTGATATTTAAAGCAAGTAGTATCTAAGGAGAAAAGAACAACCTGAGTAATAAAATATAGTATTTCTAAGTCTTATCCTGCCAATACCTCTGTAAAAGCACTTCCTTGCATGTGTCACTCCACCTATTTCATAAGCCACAGCAGCACCAAGTAACTTTTTCTGCACAAAAAATTGCTTTATGAGAGCTCTGTCCAGACATGCAGGCTTCCAAGGTATCAAGATAGTCTGGTTTCCATCAGTTATAAATCTCAGATTGCCTGCTAATGATGAGTGTTTGGGTTCTGGGTTTGTTTTGTTGCTTTGTTGGTTTTTTTTCATAACCTTAGAAATGCTGAAGTCATACAGTTTCACAAAACTTGTATAAATCTTTTTGTATTTGACAGGTTAAGGTTCCTCTTGAAGTCTGCAGCAGATGCTAACATGAATGCACTTCGGGTTTGGGGAGGAGGAGTGTATGAACAGGATGAATTTTATGATATTTGCGATGAAATGGGAATAATGGTAAGAACAAAAACCACAGAGCACTTAAAAACTGAAAGAACTTGTAAATGAAAGTCCACTCTAAATGAAGAATGTAAGAGAATTAATGCGTAAGTTCTAGCCATCTTCCCAAAGGATGTGGCAGGGTGCCAACATGAGGAGTCAGATCAACGTTTCTTTCTTTCTTTCTCTTTGATTTGAATGGTTCCTGATTACTGATGCTGTCTGTTGAAACTGGAGGTGGTGTTTTGGAGATTCTATACTGGAACCCCAACTTGTATTTCCTCTTGTAACTAAAGCTACAACTCTGTTTCTTCCTCAGCCCAAAATCTTCCTTTCAGCTACTTTTCCTTTTCTCCCCACTGTCTTCTCCTCAGTCCCCATCACACCCCACCATTTCCCAAAATCAGGCTCTTCTCAGACCAAAACTCTCATCTTTATATATTGTCCCTCTCTCCCGGTTCTAGCCATGGGTTTTTTTCTGCTGTGAAAACAGATTTTAATTATTTTTAAGGTATTTTCACCTTTATAGCAAGAGCTGAAAAGGTCTGAGTATTTTTTGCTTCAAACTTTTTAAACACAAATATTTCAGCTGGCCTGAAGCCAAGTGTGGAAGGCCTCATCCAAAGGGCCATTTTGAACAAGCTGTAATTGAGTGTAAATGTAGCTGTAAGGGGAACACCTGCTGCAAACACTGATGGTCCTAGAGGAGTACCTTTGATTAGGTGAGCTTGGAGGCACATGTTAATAAGTTCTGATCAAACAGTGACTTGATGAGTGAAGGTCAAGTTGCATCTGGTATTAAAATTCTAAAAAATGTGTTTGGTCTTATGGTACAGTATAAAAAGCAGGGAAACGGAATTGGTACCTTGCTGCCTTCTGCCGTGTGTGCTTGAAAAAAAATAAAATGTTACAGCTATTTTAGTCATCTGAATGAGTGCCCTGATTTTCAGGGCTTCTGAGCACTTACAGTTCTTTCATTTTTGACACTAGGCACCTAAGTAGGCCACTTAGATCTGTGCCTGTACAGTGCTCAGTGCAAAATTTAGATCTTATTTAGCAGCCAGAATAGCAAGTAAATGCAGAAAATCAGAACCTTATTCTGGAGGGGGTGGTGCTGGAGGCTTTTGGGTTTGTTTCTTCTGATGGTCTTGCAAAGGCTTAAAAAAGGGCATTAGAGTCAAACTGTGCTGAAGGAAAAGCAGTGATAGATAGCTCACTGAGGGAAACAGTGAGAGAAAGTTTCCTTCAATAGAGAGTTTTGACTCTCCACGGTCCCTGAAGGATTGAGTGATTCTTCAGCAAATAGCTTTGCTTTTTTTGTACAGTGCTAGGAGTGTAACAGTTATTAATGGATCTGCTACCTCCCACTGTCCTGTTCCCTATCTTCAGTTTCCTTGGGGAATGTATGCTGAAAAGAGTCGTGGCAAAGCGTGTCCTCACTGCAAGGAAAATTCATTCTGTGAAGAGCTGCTCTGGCTCTGTTGCCTATGTAGTATGGTGTTCAGAAACATGTAGTCACCTGTAGGCTCCTTTGGGTTAATCTGCTCCTTCAAGAGATCTTTCCATTAACATTTGAGATAGACTAGCAGGAGTCTCAAAGTTGCAGGAACTTTAAAAAAAAACCCCAAAACAACACAAAACCAACAGAACAGCTAAACCAAGAAACCTTACCCATCTCATTCAGCTTCTTCCTTTCTCCTTTCTTGTAATTATTCTGCTGCAAGGTACAAATGGAGTTCATTGTTGAATTAAAAGACTTGCTGTTCTCTCAGGGGATCTTCTTGATCTTTCTTTGAAGAGAAAGATTGCTGTATTGTTAGAGGATCTAGTTTTACCCTCTTACTGGCTAAGATTTGCTCTTTGTAAGATCAGTTTACTGATTTGGTATGGAAGTGGTTTGTTAAGAGGTACACTTGAACATCCATTAAGTGTGATTGATGCCATGTCAGAAGAATTACTGTCTTTTTGTAATAAGTGGTGTGGGTTTGGTGTTAACATCTGTCAAGGAGTAAATACAAAATTGGTCTGTTCAGCTGGAGATTGCCCCACATTTACATTTGAGCAGTGCAGGGGTTCTGATTATTCCATTGAAACTTAACTGAACTCCATCTACTGAGCAATATTCCACTCATCAGTGAAGGCTGTCAGGATCTGATTCATAAGAGTAAATGTTTTGTAACTCTGATGTTGAGGAAAACCACAGTGGAAAATGCACACACTGAACCCCATGGAGGATGTGCTGCGTTTGCTGGTACTTTCCAAGAATAACAAATAGAACATTTCAGTTTAATTCTTTTTGATATAAAAAACTTCTGTCTGAACAAAGGATTGTGCGTGTCAATAACCATATATTTTTCCAGTATGTAAAATGACTTGCTAACAGATTTTGTTATTTATTTTCCTTTTCCCTGCAGATCTGGCAGGATTTTATGTTTGCATGTGCACTATATCCAACTGACCAGAATTATTTAGAATCCGTACGAGCAGAAGTTTCTCATCAGGTATTTTGTCTGTGTGTCAAAGCTCTATTTTCCATAACCTATTTTTGATTGACTGACTGTGGAAGTTAGTTTTCCAAAAGTGGTTATTTGTGTATTACCTCTGTGTAGCAAATACAGAATATAACCTTGCTACATCCTCTTTAACTTAGTTGCAGGAGTAGTCAGTCAAGCAGAGGTACAGACCTTTCTCATGTGTAAACTGATTTCTTCTCAGGGATGGTTAAGAGCATTCACTCAGGGTGAGCTCTAATAATTACAGCATACCTTACCACAGAATTTCCCTTTCACATATGGCTGAGTAGATGAAGATGGAGGCCCATCTGTGCATGCAGTGAATATATGGCAGCATATTAAAAGTTTGCCCTTCTGTAAGTGTATATAACAAAAATTTGAGCCTGATTGAGAGCTCAGGGAATAATGAGCAGTATGGATAAAACCAGGAATTATAGTCTCAGCATATGTAATAATATGCATGTGGACTTGTAGTTCAAGTAGTCATCAAGTGATTAATTTTTTTTTTATTTTTAAGAGAAGTAATTTTGGTTGACTTCTGAAACTGTAAGTTGTATTTCAGGTGAGGCGTTTAAAATCCCATCCATCAATTATTCTGTGGAGTGGCAACAATGAAAATGAAGCAGCAATTGCAAGCAACTGGTTCTCCATACCTTATGCTGACAGAGAAATCTATATCAAAGACTATGTGATGCTTTATGTGAAGAACATCCGAGAAATGGTTCTTGCTGTAAGTGATCTCAAGAAACTGCAGGGAGATATGGCAAAAAGTTTTAATGTTTGCAATTTGAGCAACTTGGGATTTCATTTTATTGGGGTTTTTTAAAATCCTTTTGGGAAATTAAAATGAGCACCTTATTTAGGAATGGCACTTTCCAAGCACTTGTAAACATCTCTCTAAACTCAAGGGTTATCCTCAAAGTGAAACAAACCAAAAAATTACATCTTTGTGGCATGTAGAGGAAGACCTGAAATGTAGTGGATCTTGCCTCTCTTGTTCTTCCTATTTTCTAACACCTCCACAAAGGCCTTCACTTCCAGTCATTAAAAATCAACTTACCCATTAATTTATTAATCAATCTAGATGATCATATTTCTTTTATCCTGATTTTATTGAAGGATACTGTAAGAAGGATTTAACAACATTCAAGCCTTGTAGTAGAAGCTGAAGAAATATATATCCTCTCCTAGTACTTGAGTTTTTTGGCTTAATCGTGTTAAACAAAAGCTATGCTAATCATTGTCTTTATGCTACGTAGTCATTATATCATGTGTTTTTGAAAAACATACTGATGGTATTTTACAGTGTGTGGAGGCAACAGAAAGTCTGTTGTGATAAGATTTAAACTGTGAACATGCAGAGCAGAAGCACCTGAAATCCATGAAGTCATCTACTGTGATTGGCACCTACCCATTTTGCACAGCTTTTATAGTTTTATTTCTCCTCCTAGAAGTATTGCAGTTCTTCATTATTTAATGAAGACTGCTTTTAACTAACTTTTGTGTGTGTGTGTGTAGAGTGAAATTGATTTCAAAGTCCCAAACTGATGTCAGGTAACTGTGCAGGGATTAACAAACAATACTCGAACCACAGATGAGTATTCTGAACTCCTCAGTTAGCCAAGAGACAAACTATTGCAAGAGTTTTGACTAGTTAGTGCTTCCTTCTTCAACAAGAGTATGAATTTTTGTTAACCTCAAAATGCTGGTGGCCTTTTTCTACCCAGTTATGCCTTGTATAGTATGCCTTTATTGACTTCAGAGTGTGATAATTTTAGTCTAATCTCTGTCCTTTTCAGTATGAGGTACTTTTCATGAGGCTCATGACCTGAAGTTTTCTTTTGGTAAGACAGGCACTCGGTATGTAGGTGACTGCAATATTATTGCTTGTTATTAGAAGCTACTGGCAATGTCAGAGTAGTTGTACTCTGGGAATTTATAATACCTTTCTACTGGAAAAGATGAGATATGAGGAAACAATAAAAATGAGGTTAGGTTTGAAAGAACCTGCTGAAAAGGATCCCGCTCTTGAGGGCAGTTAGGCATTTGAAATGGTAATGGTGTCTTACATTCCTGCTTAACATCTTAGTTGTAGTTTTCTATATTTCAGTAAGGTTTTTGGAACCAAATTGTTTGTAAAAGTATGCTGTGGGGTTTCTGCGATTAGCTACAAGAGTTGGATGGCCAGAGCACGTGCAATAAAGTGAGGTGTTATGGCTTGATACTGTTTTTTTGTTACAGTTCAGTTGTGCAGTGTTGCCATCCAAGACAGCCTCTCTTTTATTTTAAACTCTTAGAATAATTATTTTTAGTGACAGAAGAAGCCACACAGTGTAACAATTTCAGGTCCTGTGTAATACAAGCCAGTTACAAATCTGTAAGTACTAGCAGTATTTGACTATATAGCCTAAAAAGATTTCTAAGTTTGAGCCAAAGACTTCAGGGAATCCAGGATATCCTGTAGTAAATTGTTTCATTTAGTTATTAATTACTCATGGAAAAAAAAAAAAAAGAAATGACAGGGGAATAGGACTATTTATAGGACTGTTTCTTAAAATGAAACCTGTCTAAGTGCTTTGCTGTGTTGGAGCCAATGGCTGTAACTTATGACTGGTAACTAGCTCAGGCCTCTATCTTACTGCAAGTAGGGTGCTAAAAGAATTATACCTGCAAAAGGATTCCTTCAGTACTTTGTAGGGTACTGCTAAAAGATTTAGTATGATAAATCTACTGAGGCTATAAATAGAGGCCATTCTGAACAATATGAAATGTAACTCTTCCTATAGTCTCATCTATCTTGGCATGTGGAGCCAGCCAAAATGGCAATAACCTGCAATACTACAATGCAAGCCTTAGCAGCAGAATGCCTTGGCTTTGTTAGGACTAAATTTAGGTGACTAGTGAACAAGAAAGGGGAAAATCAAGGCCCTGCTCCTGCAAAAATGCTGCAAAAGTAATGCTATTCCATAAAGAAGTCACAGTACTCAAATATTAATGTTCCCTGAGTTTATTTCTCACAAAGGCGGCACACTTTAAATAGCTTTCATTAAGAATTTAGAAGCATTTTAAAGATAGAAAATCTCTTGATGTGAGGAGAGAATCCCTTAGAACAGCAGAGCAAGCAATATCATGCCCAGCTGTCCTCCAAGAACATAAGTAAGAAGTTAATTAAGCAACTAAAGATGATGAATGTCAGGACACAAAAGAGAACGTTTCCTAGGTGGTGACTCAGAAATCTGGAAAAGGCATGTTCTTCCCTGCCCTACCTCTGCCTTTCCAAATGTGCTCTGTGTAATCAGACAGCAGAAGCCAATCACTTTGTGAGGGGTGTTTGGTTCTGTTTTGTTTTTAAATCCCAGGAAGATAAGAGTCGTCCTTTTATTGCATCCAGTCCCACCAATGGCTTGGAGTCAGTTAAAGAAGGTTGGGTCTCCCAGGATCCTTACAATACCCATTTTGGTGACACTCACTTCTATGACTACAGCAGTGACTGCTGGAACTGGACAGTGTATCCTAAAACTCGTTTTGCTTCAGAATATGGATTTCAGTCCTGGCCTTCCTTCAGTACAATTGAAAAGGTAAGGCTGGGCTTCCACACCTTGCTGTCCCCCCTCCTCTCATTTACTGAGGGCAACAGGTTTCTTCTCAACAAACTACAGCATCCAGTCTGTAGTTGGGATAATAGGTTGTTAGGTGTGGTGTGGATATATTTATGTATTGCATGTAAGAGGATTTGGGTTTGTCTGCTGTTAAATTTAGATATGTTCTCTCTTATTTATCCAGTTGGAGCAGAGACATACAATACTGTTTGTCCATTTGTTCAGAGAGAGATGAATATCATGTTGATACTCATGCATGCAACTAAAAGGAGTTCAGAATGTTCCTTTCAATTTGCTGGACAAAGTATATTATCTGAGACATAATCAGTGCATTCATCTATGTTAATAACAATGAAAATTACTCACTCTGTCCTAAAAAAGGAACAAATTCAAATAAAAATATAAAGATTGTAATTACAGTGAGAGCTTGGCAATAATACCTATTTGAGCTGTGCTGCATTGTTGTCCTTAGTTGAAAAAAAAACTGTCTCATGATCATTGGTTTTCAGAGGCAGGTTTTGAAAATATGCACATGATTGGAATTTATGGATCTATTAACTTCTGTAATTTTTATGCCTAAATGTTTTTGATTAGAGAAAATTCTTCCATCTTAATCCAGAGTGTTTCTGGTTTACTAGGAATACAAGCAAACCTCTGAGGTCCCTTGGCCAAACTGAGCCTTAGGACAGATAAGTTAAATGCCATTTAGCCAAAAGTTGCTCTTTTGTGTTCCAACAGCAGTGTCTATTTTCATTATTTGTACAAGGAGTATAAGCAAAGGGTTTTGATTTTGATTCAAAATCCATACAGGACTGCATGAGACACTTTAAAATTGGTAGTATATTTCTGAAGGTTTTGGATGGTATCAGCAGGCTGGAATGGGTGTCCTTTCCTAAATACCCTGTCAGTCAGTGAATGTACATCTTGCCTTTTCACTCTGATCTCGTAGCTATGTGGTTTTTAAAAGGTTTCCACCACTGAGGACTGGTCCTACACAAGCAATTTTTCCCTCCATCGACAACACCACGAAAATGGCAACGATCAGATGCTTCAACAGATTGGGCATCATTTCAAGCTTCCCCAGAGTGCAGATCCCATAAAGAAGTTCAAAGATACGATTTATCTCACTCAGGTAACAGCGAGGTCTCCAATATAAGTGGCTGTCAATACTTGTTCCATTAGATCTTGTCAGCAGTTAAAGCTGGGCCTGTTCTGTTAGGTAATGTTCAATCATGCAGAAGTTTCTGGAGTTGCACTGGAGAGTCCAATTTAATTTGGAATTTTCGTTTGGCTGTTGTTTATCAGAGAGAGGCTCCAATTTCCATCATAGAAGGGCTGGAATAACTTTTGGGGAACTTTGCAGAAACTGGCTCAACTGGGGGATGTTCTGGCTGTGTGTGCTGCCTCGGTCCCTGTCCCCAGTGGGGCCGGCTCATGAAGCTGGGGGATGCAGGGACGTGCTGACCTTCCTTGGTACCCAGTTGTTCCTAGTGTTACACTGTGGTACCCCCCTGGAACAGGGAGTGTTTTGCTCTTCGTGTGCCCCCAAAGACTTACTGCTTTGATTTTTGCCCTAAGGAATCCATGAGCTTTTGAAACAAGGTTGTTTCTAGAGAATGCAGTTCTCTATGAATGAGATTATTAGTAGCTTTAATTTTGTTCTGACTCAGATGTTGATATTTTAGAGAATGTTTTTGTTTGTTTCTTTTTCAAATCAGTAGATTATATTTTGTTCTTTATCCGTAATAGTTTACCTCAACCTGGTTTCTTTCTTTGTGATTTCTATGTGAATTTTAAATGATGTTAAGTAACTTTTTAATGCTGTTAGGCAAGTTTAAAGTGCTGGTTTGGTACCTGATTTTCAGAAATGCTATTGATGGGATTAGCTGCACATTAACTGTTTTTAACAGTTCAGAGCTGCTGTCAGCAAGTCTTATATAAAAACAAAACAGCTGGAGAATTTCAGGCACTCATGACAAGAGAACAAGCATAGATGATGCTGTGAAATTGAAAATAGGGGTAAAATTTGTGAGGTCCTGACTCAGAAAGCTATGAGAGTTTTTACAGGGTTAGTTCTGTCAGGCCCTTATTAACAGGTTAAACAATTTTAAGAATACCAAAATAAGGATAGCAAAAAGGATAAGGTAAGTGAACTTGGCTCTAGTGGTTAACTAAAATTGTTATCTGTACCTTTTGAGCTGTCCTAAAGAATAACTTTTTAATTTATTTTGAGACTTTCTCTTAATGCCTTCTCAGTTTGGCTTCTATTGAGAACTTGACCAAGGAAAACTTCTGAAAAGTGGTTTCTAAGGATAAGTTAGGGAAGGAGAGAAGTTGAAGTGCAGGTGGAAAAAGATGGCTCTTGGTGCATAATTCTGACCGTGTACTGGGAATTGTGTGTTGTATGTTCAGGGTTCAAGGACGTGGACATCATGGTAACGCTTACTGGAGGTGGTGTAGCACAACAGAATTTTCCAACTCCTGGGGGTTTTATTTACATCAATTTAAAAAAAAAATAAATTAAATTCTTTTTCTTTCCCTTGTCTTCCATTTGCCTTTCAAAGGCAAATATTGCCCAGTGATCTTCACTGGATGGAAGGCAGGAAGCAGCCCCTCCAGAGTTTCTCTAAAGATGCTGCATGTAAAGCTGTGGGGAACTGCTAGGAATAGATGTCCTTCGAGCAGCAGCCTACAGCACTGCAGGTGTATACTCTCACAGCCTTGCATCTGAAGCTATGTGCCCTTGCTGCGTAGAGTGTGTTGTACGTTAAGATACGCGCGCGTGCTTTGAAACTGAAGCAAAATACAATGCACCAAAAATATTTTCTTGTCTGTGTTTGTTGACCAAGGTGATGCAGGCTCAGTGTGTAAAGACAGAAACTGAATTCTATCGGTTTAGTCGAAGTGAAATAATCAAGGGAGAAGGACACACGATGGGAGCTCTGTACTGGCAACTCAATGACATTTGGCAGGCACCTTCATGGGCTTCCTTAGGTAAGTTTTCTGACAGTCTGGTAAAAAGCACCCACTATCAGTCTGGTTTTGTTTTCCATATCAGAGGAAGAAGTATGGCTCTGCTCTCTCTCTTGGGCAACTCTGCAAACGGAACAGGTTTCTGTCCATCTCTTCCAAAGAAATGCTTTACAGAGAAGTGCTTCTCAGGATCATCCTAATAATATGTGAAAGTGGAAGAGGGTAAAGAACAAAGCAATTCTTCTCCTATGGAGGTTTTACTGTTTAAGTTGCTTTTCTTTTGTGGAGCTGGATCTTCCTGAAGCTGTGTGTGGCAAGCTTAAGTCATGAGCGAACTAGAAAAAGCTGAGTTAGTGTGAGGTTCTTGATCTGTCCTTAGAAAAAAAATGCCATTTTTAGTTTAAAAAAAAATTAGCCCAGCCCATCCTCCTCTTTCTCTGGAAGATGTTTGTCCATCTCAATTTTTCTTCTTTGTTCTTTTTTATTTTTATTTTTTCCCTTTCTTCATCCAAACAAAGTAACTGCAAACAACAAAGGAAAAAAAACCAAAACCAGTAGAAGAAACAGGCTATTTTATTTAAATGTGAAGTCAGGGATCCAACAATCATGCTCTTCTTTCTGGGCTTTCTAGACTTGTATTAGGAAATGGAATATCCCAGTGTTCATTTTTACATTTCTAGCAATAGCTGATGCTCTTAGGCTTTGAGTGCCTCAAGAGAAAAAGGTGCTTGGAAAAATGTCTGTAAGGAGAGGTGTATTAATAGATGAAGTGATCATGGACACCACAAATATTTTTTTAAATATAGAGCTGATGTCATTGTAGAAAGTATATCAAATACTTCCTATACTGTTGAAGTTAGTTTACAGAAAAGAAGCTCAGCAGAGATACATCTGTCCCTTTGTTTTGTTCTATTCCCTCAGTGGAATGAGGAAAGGTTTAATATTCATTTAATTAGGCAGCATGGTAGAGGGATTTTTGAAATGCTAATGGCTGAAATTATGCAAAGCTTCAGAGAAATTAGTTTTATTTGCACTTCAAAAACACGTTTCTGCATCTTGTTAGATGGCATAGTAGTATCACCAAGGAGTGCTTCTCATTTAAATCTGTTATTTCACAGAGGCATGGAGGGGCCTACATAATTTCCCTTACAAAGCGGAAGGGTTTCCTCCTGAAGTGGGGAGGGAAGAATGCAGCAAACTTAACTTGCCTTTAAGCTGTTTCCTTGGTATTGAATGGAAACACAGGACAGTGCTCCTGTCATAGCATATCTGCCTTCAGTTCAGAGCTAAACAACTTTTACCACAATTGGGTTTTGATCGTTAGTGCCTAGTTGTGGAGCTGGTTGTGCCATGCTGAACGCTTTAGCATCTGTGCAGTGTGTTCTGGTGAAGGGTGCTGTGATGCACATGGCAATTCACCTCCCTCCCACACGAGTGTCACCTTGAGGTACCCAATTCAGTAGTCATGAGATCGCCTTGAACAGGTAACTGGCTTTTATTGCAGGTTCAGTATTTAGAGCCCCTGGTGAGCTGAAACCACAGGCTGTTGCATAGAGTGGTAGTTCAGAATTCATGAATCTGAGGTGAGGAAAGAACTAGCAGCATGTTTCTTGGGTTGCATTTAATGGTGTGAAGTGATTAATTTAAAATCCGTTGCAGGGAGAACTCTTCTCACTCCTGCTATCAGTGTAGAAGGCTTCAGGGAAGAGTCAGAAAAGAGTACTGGGTCTCATTACTAACCTAATTTTAGTTTCCTGTTCTGAAGTTTATACTGCAGAGAGTGCAGAACCCCATGTTGTTATCAGGAAAAATGTGGGGAACTTGGATTTCCTCAACAATTCATTTAAATGTGGGGGGAGAAGGAGAAAACCACCCCAGGGCTGTTTTAAATGACTTTTGACTGTTGCCTTTGGGCACACATGTCTAACAGGAAAGTTTAAACTCTGAGATTTCTCATCATAGCTACCTCATCTCCAAGTTTCTTACATCCATTGTTGTGGCAAGGGGAGTATTTTATATACAACTTCCCTATTTTTAACTTAAGCAAATCAAGACAAGAGGTGAGCTGAAGAATGTGGCTGCTTTTTGTATTGGTGAGCTTCAATTTCCTGTGCTGTCTGAAGTGACTTTGGCAATTGTTGCCAGAGAAGTTGTCTTGGAAGACCCTTCCTGTGTGAAACTGCTCCAGCAGTTGAGCTTTGGTTCTTCAGAATGGCTCTAGGCTTTTTGGAAAGGGAAATACCAGCCTTAACAAGCTGATCTGAGGCAAGCAGCCTAGAGATGTTTCCAAGCATCCTAACCAATAGTTGTAGGAGTTCAACCCTGGAATCGGTTTCGAAACGGGACAAACTTTTAAGCGTGTGGTTTATTTGTCTGTGTTGGTTTCTTGGGTTTGGTTGGTTGGATGCTTTTGCCTACAGAAGTGTAATGCCAAGTTTAGTGTGAGTTGTTTTCTCCACCGTACAGGTGTCTGTGGGATCAAGGCACAGCGGAAATTGAGGGTAGGGCCCATTCAAAAAGGAATGAGATTTTATATTACACTAAGTAACAAAATCTGCTCTACTTAATTGGATTATTCATTTTCATATCTAAGACAGTTGAAGCCTAGATTTTCATCAAGTAAATTCAGGTCAGCAGGCACTGAAACCTCATCCCATGCTGTGTAACTTGTTTGAGCTCGTGGCGGCTTCTCTGAGACCTGCAGTGAGCAGCATCTATTGCACTGACACTTGAAATTCCTGAGTCTCGTGATAGTCCTGGGGGCTTCAGAGAGTTCAGACTCTCCTAAAGCCTGAGGTTAGGCACAGTTTTTCACACTTTTGGGTTGGTTTTTTTTCTTTACTATGTTTCAGATAATCCATTCCAAGTCGAAATCTCTCATCTTCTCAAGTATCATGGCCCTGAAAAGAAATTTGTTAGCACTCCCTAGTTTGGGAAGAATTGTCCTTTAGTCTCCCAACGTTTGCTGTCAGGAATTGTCTCAAGAATGAGGCTTCATTCATATACTGGCTGGCCTCAATATGCCCAGTATGTTCATCAGTTTATCAACAGTCCATTTTGAAGAAACTCTGCAGCATCTCCTGAAGTTTTCTTTCAGATTTCTCTTTGATTTGCTTCAGTGCTATTAATTTGAATGTCAGTGGTGTTTTGTTGGCAAGGCTGATCTCACAGCACAGTTGAAGTTTGGATGGGTTTTCCAGGCAGATAGGAGCTTTTCTTGTTTGTTTTTCAAGCCAGCTGGTTGTGAGCTTGCTGAAAAGATGATGTGCAAGGTGCTAAACTGGATCTAATGCACTTTGCTCTCTACAAAGTTCATTTGTGTCCGGGGAGTGCAGGCAGAGCATGTTCAGGTCTGCCTGTGAAAGCCACAAACACACCCTTTGAAGACTATGGCACTTGGGATGAAATCCTTAATTATGAACTATTTGGATCTTTGTAGAAGCACCAAAACACAGGTATCTAATTAGTTACAAGAAAAACATATTACTGGAAATATTTTTTTCAGCATGCCTGAACTGTAAACTTGTATAAAACAAAGAGCCAGAAAGAAGAATGAAACCAGTATCTAACATTTCTGTCATTGTAAGATGCTGCAGCTGACTCCCTACCTTTCAGTGCCATTTCAATGACTGGGTAATGGTTCAACAAAGACTGAGTTAAAATGCTGTCACTGGGTGCTAGATGGAAAAGAAGTGGAAGCAGCATCTCTTTCAAAGTGGTTGTGTGGCAGTGTTGCACCTGGCAAAATTGCATTTTTTTTTGAGAGGATGCAATCTTTGATGGCTTTTCCAGTTTGTTAACGGCAGACTGTCAAAGCATTAAAGGTAAGAATGTACAGCTTGCCATCAAATAGGCAAAGTGAACTGTTTGGCATCTGCCTACACCATATGTCTGCCAAATCCATACAGTGCTGTCTCTAGGTCTTGACAAATTAATTTTTCTTAACTCAGAGCTGGCTTTGGTTTGAGAACTTGGTTGTTTGGTTGGGTTTTTTTTTTTGTCTTTATCACTACAGATGTAGAAGATCTGAAAGAGGAGGACTGAAAAAAGGGGAAGAGAGTGCTCTGTATAAGCACCAAGAGTCAGACTCTATTGTCTCTTTATGGTGGTGGCAGTTTGTGGCAATGCCACTGGTGCCGATGTGGTTTGTCTGCATTCTTAACAACACAGATGCCCCAGCTGCTTGCAGGAGTCAGAGTTTTGTTAATGTCAGTTGTGCTTAAGGCTTTTTAAAAAGTTGAATAGCAGCATAGCAGTGATAGGACTAACACTTAGAAAATGTGACCTTTTG
The DNA here is from genome assembly GCA_024336885.1 of Actenoides hombroni. NCBI lineage: Eukaryota > Metazoa > Chordata > Aves > Coraciiformes > Alcedinidae > Actenoides > Actenoides hombroni. Next base: position 117,885,487 of record WUAM01000431.1, read on the forward strand.
GTGAAGCTTAAAGAAGAGCTTGAAAGAGCATTAGATTCCTTCCAGAGCAGATCTTTGGCTGGAAGAAACAAGGGTAAATTCAGTCCTTCTCTGCACCTGATAGAGTGAAAAAGGGTGGAGGAGGATGTTATACTGTAATAGCAGGACCAGAGAGCACAGGAAGGATTGCGTGCCAAGGTAATCTTGGCTTCAGTCTGAATCTTTCTTCCTTTTAACCCTTTTCAGAGTATGGTGGCAAGTGGAAACTGCTCCATTATTTTGCCCAGAACTTCTTTGCCCCACTGCTGCCTGTGGCCTATGAAGACAAAGGTGTGTTGCACATCTACGGCGTGTCAGATCTTCCTGCGGATCACAGGCTGACTTTGAGGGTAAGTGACACCTCTCTTGACACCCTTGTGTCCCTCCCACAAAAACGTGAGAAGCTGAATGAGCACCTCCTGACAGAGACAAAGTTCAGTAAGTCAATGAGGTGCAGTTCTTGTCTTTAATCTTCTTAGGGACAACACCAGCCTTTGCTACTGCAGCATGTACTGTCTCACGGAACAAGGAATTAATTGCCTTGTTATAGCCTCTAGGTATAGGCCTGAAATTAACTATTCTGTTCAAATCTTAAAGGGATTGATGGTTAAATAGAACAAAGGGTGAAAAATGGTACCTCACTACTTAAGAAAGCTGTTCCCTGGGTGTTAGAACTAGGTTAGCTGCCTGGGAGGTGGGGAGGGGGACAGGCACAATTGTACCATTGCTTGCCAGTACTCAAACTACACTGCTTTGAGAAAAACAATTAGATTATTTTCTGGAATACCAACAGAACATCTGGGTGTACTTTAGTGGCGAGGTCACCTATGCAGTGTCACCATTTTACAGTGGCTTTTTTACATCTGTTTTCTGATAATGCTGTAGAAACTGTTAGGATTTCTTGGGCAGTATTTGCACTGCTGAGTCATCCTGTACAGCAGAGTCTTGCTTTTCAAGTTGTCACATTTTGTTGCTGTCAGTCATGTGGCAAACGGATCCCAAGTGAAGTTAGGAGCTGTTTTGTGCTATGAGATACAATTCCTGATGTCAGCGTGTCCCATGTGAAAAGGCTGGGAAGGATGGAAAATCAGACCTAGAGACCTGGAATGACTCCCTGGTCATTTTGGAACTAGAAGTATGAGTATGTCAATTCCTAGTTCCTAGATCTGTTCCTGATTACACCCCCCCTGTTAAGGTCAAAAATAACCTAAATTACATGAAGAGATAGAATGCTGTAATCCTCATGAAGTATCTATCTTCCAAGTTATGATACCTTTTTTTGCTTGTTTGTTTTTGTGTTGTTTTGGTTTTTTTAACTTAATGTATACATGACCTCTGGGAATGTATATTTTACTATATTAATATAACTTCCATAATCCCTTTTAAGATGATGCATCTTGCTTCTGTTTAATGGTGATTGTGCAGAAGCTCTGGATTACCCAGTTGGGTTACATCAGATAACACTGAGCAATCTCAAGAAAATCCTTTGTTTGACTTTTTTTTTAATTAGGGAGGGGAGGAAGAGGAGTCAACAAATTAGTCACTTACTAATTCCATTTCCCAGCACCCCCTTGGCAGGGTTTGGCACCCCCCTCCTCTCCAGCAGCCTGCAGAAAACAAAAAGCCTTGCACATCAAGAACGACAACAGACCCAGACTGTTTGAAACAGACTTCTTGTTAGGTTTCTATAATCTAATTATTATGCCATATTGATGTTTATATCTTTGTGGAGTTTCTTGTTGGGTGGCAATCAGCTGGTACTGTCAGGAGAACGTTGCTTGCAATGAGCAGTTCCAAACCTAGGATGCCAGGGTTTTTTCACAGATGAAACTTTTCTTCTTAGCTTTGTGCTCTCTCAATATTGCTTGACAGGTTGTTGTGCACTCCTGGAATTCTTTGGAGCCAGTATGCACCCTTACCAAAGACAGTGTGACTGTTAAAGCACAAAGTGCTGTCCCCATCTACAAGGAGTCCATCAATGACTTGCTGGAAAGATGCAGAAATTGCACCAGGAAAAGCTGCGTTATTACTTTCTGTCTTGTGGGAGAAGGTGATCTCCAGAGTCCTACAAACCAGTACTTCCTTTCATCACTAAAGGATGCTGTGGGATTGGAAAAGACCCAGCTTAGTGTAAGCATCAGTCATGCTGAATTACTGATTTTGGTTTGCTAATTTTACTGGTTTGAGTTGTTTGCCTGCTATGCAGTGTCCAGTTCCACTTAATGTTCTTTCTCCTTAGCTGCTGAAATTCTAGCTTCCATGTTGAGTTCAAAATCACATGTTATTTTTTTTTACAGTGTCACTATATGTACATCTAAATAACACTGGTAGGGTGTTTTGTGTTTTGTGTTCCTTTCTTTTTATTTTAAATATGTAAGTGTCCGTTTAATTTCTTTTGACTGTCTTTCACTTGACTGATGCAGCATTGCTCCTTTCATTCTTTTTGTCCCTAGACAGCAAACAGCATCGTGGCAAAGCACAGCCAGCACCGTCTGTCAGTACTGGGTGCCCCTGGTTCAGCTGAGCAGGGAGTGCACTGCTGGCAGCAGCATTTCCTCTCCGAGCGCTCGCTCTCGGATCAGCACACCATTGCTGACACGCAATCTTGCGCGCTCCTTCCCTCCTGCAAATCCCTGCCCTTCAGCTACGGGTTCCCCTTTGCATAACAGTGATTATTTCTTAATATCTGGCAAGTCTGTCAGTCTTCTGAGCAGGCATCAGTGTTGTATAACACCAGCATTTTGTCCGTGTGCTGCTTTTCCCTAGGTTTCTGCTCCCAGCACGCGCGCTCTCTAGAGAGCGAGCGAGCGTTGGCTCCGTGTGTGTTTGTACACACACATTTTGTTCAGCCAGCTTCTTAGCATGGAAATCTTATTGCAGAATTCATCAGCAGATTGGCAGGATGGGGACCTGTGTGTCCTCGCATTTGGCTTCCAAACTGCAGCTTTGCTCTTTGGAGCTAAACTAAATGAAGGGGGAGTAGAGGTCTTTAATCTCCTTGAATCTGGACCAGAATAATTGCTTTACAAAAAGAAAATGGGCCAGATTTTGCCCTCTTATCTCTTTCGTGGAAGCATGGTCTGCCTCCTGAGTATACAAAGGAAAGAAATCAGCCTATTTGGGTTTTTTTTTCATCTGGTGGCACAAGCTGGAGTCACGGTGGGTGGTTGTTGGGTCTTTTTTGTGTGTGTGTATGAGATAATCAATAATAAAAGCTCTGCAACTGGGGCATCCTTGGGAAATGTCACTCCTTTTTGCCACGGCTGTGTTGTCTCCCCAGTACTAGCTGATAAAGGTAGCTAGTGAGCATAGATGTATGGTTGTTATTTTAAGAATGTATGCAGCTGTGATTTTAAAAAATACTCTGTTTTTTGAGAGGCTGGTGCTTCTATACATGGTTACTAATAACTAGACTTTCAAATACATTGCTAATCCACGTGCCACTCTTCATGACATTGCTTTAAGAAACATGAAGACTTTGGTGTTTCTTCAGAAAACACAACATGTAAAGGATATATGTTTTTTCTTTAAGGTGAATAGCGTTGCCTTTCTTGTAAGGGGGACGTGTTTTCTGCACTTAACATCATTTATCTGCTTTTTATATATAGTTAATGGGTATTTGAAAATGATGTAGCATAGGATTTCATGATGGTGAATGGGAAATGCTGCATGAAAATGCATCCTGGTTGTACCCTTAAGCCTCTCTGAGATTAACTACAGATAGAACTTAATATAAAACATTATACCTTGTCCTGATATTTCACAGCATAACTGCCTTCTAAATGTAGCGTAACCATTTATTATTTCCTTAAGAAGATGGTGGAGTGTTAACACTTGATGGCATTTTTCCTCCATCTGTAGTTTTCTGTAGGAAGGACATAATAACAACATTTGCAGTTTTTGTGTGATTTTTATATCTGAATTGTTTTGGTTTGACTTTTTGTTCCAGAAGTGAAAAGTAATTTTGATCAAATGCGGTTGTTCAGTCTGTTCTCCTGACATACAGGTCTTTCCTAGTTGGGATGTAACTGTGTTCTTCTTTAACACGTATATTTTATTTATTTTTTTAATTTAATTTCTCTTACAGGCCTCTGTATCCCAACGAGATGGTATTTATCTCTTTGTTCTTCAGACCACTGCAATTGCTCCTTTCGTTTCTCTGGATGTAGGGAGTATAAAAGGCAGATTTAGTGATAATGGATTCCTCATGACTGAAAAGAAGAAAGTGGTTGTGTTTTATCCTTGGGAACCTACCAGTGTTGAAGAACTGGAAAAGTCACTAACCTTGACCTCTCTAATGGACGTTGTCTGAGGATACTTAATTTCCTTCTAGATAAGGAGTGAAACAGGAGGAGGAAAAAAAAAAAAAAAGAATTTGAGTAAAGTTGAAGTGATGTACAGTTTGAGCTGACTGGAGAACATGCTTTCTGTTTCTGTCATGTATGAATATTAACTGCTGGTTCAATGTAAAGATACCAACAGCAAAGCTTGCATCTAATACGTGTGGTGTACTGAAAGTAAGGCATTCTCAGGTAACAGGAAATGTATATCCCGTTTATAAAGTGGGAGGGAGGGGTGAGTCGGTGCAAGAACACTAGTCTGAGTTCTCCAGTTCACGTCAGACTGGAGTTGGGAATTCACCCTAAGATGCAACACAAATATACTCCTCCAGACTGTGGTTGTAAAAATCTGTAGTTTTTCCAGTTTCACTATGCCATAAGTGGAAATTCATCCTGGGGTAACAGCACAGTATGGTGTGGGCAAGGAGGGAGGGCAGGGAGTGAAGCTGGGACCACCTCTGCTGGGATGCTCCCACTTGGGAGTGGTTTGATCTTATCTGCACCCACAGTGGGCAAGCACTAGTCCCATCCTCTCAGATCTATGGCTGTCATTCCTGCCCTCCTGCAATGCAGGCTGCCAAAGAGGCATGAAACCTAGGCTGTCTGGTCAGGTATCAGGCAGATCTCTTTCCCCTCTGAAAGGGAAACCGAGTGGGAGATTGATTTCTTCTCTCTTCTCATGCAACATTGAGCAATAACCTTGAGAGCTCTGCATCTGGCTTTGTCTCTTCCCAGAGGGCTGCACGTGCAGTCACAAAGCTTTTGCTGCTGTATGTGATCCTGCATAATGTGGCACAGTATGAGACATGCCTGGTGCGGAAAAGGAACGAGCAGAAGAGTTGATCAAAGATGCAAAGAGGAGGAGGCAGCACGGAAAAGAAACGGTTGCGTGAGAGGACCCCCGAGTTTGAAGTGCCTGCATTTTCTCTGGCAGATGCACAGAGATTGCCACACAGCCACCCTGGCACCTTCTGGCCTTGCACAGCACGGCCCTGTGCTCCACACTGACCCTCCTCTCTTTCCAACTAAGGAAAACCTCGGCATCTTAATTTTGCTTCTCTGTGTGTGGGTTCCCCGTAGAAGGCACTGTTGACTGGTTATTAGATCTGGCAGCACACCAAACTCTAATGGCTCTTCACTTTCCACTCTGCTTCCAAGTAAGTTGTTTTTCAAATGTTTTGGTTTCCCACAGAAATGTCATCTCACTTGGGGGTTTGATACAAAGAAAATAAGCTTGCTTCAGCATGAGGGGCTGCTGTAGCCTGTGGAGCTGAAAACCTGAGGGTTTGGCTGTCAGGAACTCCAGGCCACTGAGCTGTGCCATGGGCAGGTCGCTACCCATGGCCTTGTCTGCCAGGTGTGGTTCGAAATGCAGCTGGGATCTTGCTGGGCTTCCCCAAGGATCCTCTCGCAGCCCAAGCAAGTATTCTTTCTCTTGCAAAGCACCTGGCAGAATCAGCCCCTCACTGCAGATGTCTGAGCAGGCTCTGCTGGAGATGTTCAACCGTGTCATAAAAGCACCGCGTGGGTGATTCTTCCTGGGGGTCTGGAGCTCACGTGGGGAGAGCGGCTCCGTGTTCCACTGGTCAGTTAGAGAACATGGAACTGGTTGCTTTCTTGCAGTGATCACAGATTTAATGGCCAGAGATAGGAGTTTATTGACTGATGCTCAGTGATCTCTGGTGTGGTTTGAATTGGGTGTTAACTGACATGCTCCTGAGCAACAGGAAGAATGGAAAGGTGAAAGGGAAATGATAAATGGAAGTTGCTTACTGAGTATTGACCATTGCATCCTGAGCTAATGAATGGGCACATCCATTCCTGTCACTTAGCTGGAAGGAGGAGGGTTGCTCTTTTTCTGTAAAAGTAGGAAATTGGCATTTCACTTGCCCAGAAAAATCAAGGGCAAATCTAAATTCAAGGGCAGCTTAACTTTCTGAATAATCCTTTTTACATCAAATGTAGAGGTCTGTGGTGTTCTGTTGCCACAACTTGTGCTGCATTCTACGAGTTTCTGGTGTTTATTACTGTAGTACAGTAGCAAAATAAGGTAGCAAGTTGCAATTTCTGCAAGTGCAGATAGAATTATTTCAGGTTTTGATCCTGGCTGTAATTAATTTGAAATGTAATACTAAACTTGATCAAGGATGCTCAAAGCTTTCTGCATTCCGGGGGGAAGGAAGCTTAATTAGGTAACCTTTCTTATTTTAACATTGATCCATTTGAATATTGCAAATGTTTCAAGATAAATCTGTGCCATCAGTGTCAAAGCAACAGGAAGCGTGACTAGAACTCGGACAACCCCCTGAAAGCAGCTTTTAAGGCTCAGTTTGAGGTCAGTGTTGATGCTTTCTGCCCATAGCTCCAGCTTAGTGCTTTAATTGCTAATGGAAATACCCACCAGGTTTCCTGCAGGATGATGCAGTGCAGCAGGAGAGCCCACTGTGGCGTGGGCAGAGTCAGTACTGCTCATCCCGCTGCAGCGTGGAGATGTCCTGCTCTGAGTAAATAAGACAGTGACAGCTTTCTGGGGAGTTTTCCTAAGAAAAAAAAAAGCTTAACTCCAGAAACTCTGTTCTTAATCTTTGTGCATGTATCTTAAAAGACTTTTGAGAATTTAGTAATACCCTTCTCAGTTTGGTTTCCTCGGTGGTACCGTGGAATGGAATGGGGACAATACTTCCTGCTACAGGTGGAGTGAGGGCCACATGCAAATTCACTGCTGAATGAAAGCCTGAGACTGAGTTACACCATTATTCCCAGCTTTTTAGCAGTTAAGTGAGTAAGTGTCTCTGTAAGGCAGGTGTAGACAGGAGCTCTCAGGCAGTGAATTCCTGGGTTCCTGCAGGACTACTTTTTAGTTTATCTCACCACACTTGTGAAATAGGAGTAGCACTTCCTGTCTGGGCAACGGAATAAATCTGTGTCTGAGGTGAGCAGATATGATGATGAAACACATGTATGTATCTTGATAGTTAACTGTTAGGAAGTATACATCTGCTTTAAATGTCTCTGTTAAGATTCTCATCACTCCCACTTTCTCTTGCCTCACCCAGTTCCACTAGGCTGCCTTCATTCTCACACCTGCAAGAAGCCTGCCCTTCTGCCAGGTGTCCTCAGCAGAAGACCATGCCCTGGACAGGAAGACCACCTACTAATAAGAAAAAAGGTAAAGCAGAAAGAGTAAAGCTGTGTGTTATAGCATTTCCTTTTAATTAATCTGCTTGAAGTAAACACTAGGCTCTTCAGTAGGTTTGCTGTCAGATGAGAAGCACCCAAGACACAAATGGCTCCTACTAGATGTTGTGCCATTTTTGCAGTGTGTCCTGCACTAGATGGTGCTTTTACTGCTTCCTCTCACCTAGTCTGACAGACTGTGTGGTATGCCTGCAGTGCACACAGGAGATGCTAAGGGTCAGTTCAGATGGGAAAAGTTGCCCTATTATGTGACTCAACTGTAAACCCTAAGTCTTCCTGTTGGAATTGGTGAGAATACTTTTAAATTACTATTTTTCTATTACTAAACAAAGAGGGGAAAAGAAAAAAAAAAAAGGACCAAAGCCTCTTTTGTTAAATAGACCAAAACTGAGATGCTGGAAGGAAAGAAGCCACCAGTCTGCCATTTAAAGCACTTGAATACACAGGGCCTAGGGGAGACATCCTGCTGTTCATTGCATGATTGCTAACCTGATTAATAGCTGTTATACAGCATTTGGTCATGAAGCGCTTAAGGAAATACAGACTCGGGTTGTCTTCTGGTGCTTTAAAAGCAGAGCTGGTCAGAAAGAAGGCTTAAAGGGGTGAATCAACAGCCAGGATGCCCTGGTGACCTGCAGGATTGTAGCAGCCTCAGTAAAAATCTCTGCCCGCCCCCCGAGTTGTGCCAGAAATTCTGTGGCAGCAGAAGGTGCCTTTGACTCAGACAGAAGCTCTAGCAGGGCTCAAAAACCTCCTCCAGCCCCAGAATAGTAGAACCTTTGACTGTTTCTGTTCCAGCTGGAATGCAAAGGGAACAGGGGACAAGTCCATTAATTGTACAGAAATCCATCTGCCTTTGACAGTGTGCATATGTAGGTTATACATATAATAACTGAAAGGAAGAAGGGCATTTTTACTCTTATGCACCTTGTTTCTCTGGAAGGAATTAATGTACTCAGTAATGCAGCTGGATAGAAAAGTTTTTCACTTTTCCCCCCCCCCATTATTCATGCTTTAATTCATTACAGCAACTACTTCCCAAAATGTAACAGTTCCCATGGTTTATCTTGATTCTTTTTCTCAGGAGGGCCACCCAGGTGACTGAAGACTGAGCTGAGCCAAGAACTACACTGTTCATCTCCATCTTTGTGCCAAGAAAACAGGCTACAAGTGCATGATAATGGTAGGGTGCCGCTCTTTGCTTTTGCATCCTGAAACCTGACACCTGTTCTGAACTCTCCAACAGTTACACTCACCCTCTCAGAGTTAACATGAAACAAGAAGAAATACTGCTCCAGAACACAGTTATTAGGGGAGTTTCTAAATAGCCCACAGAACAACTGTCTCAAAGTTTTGCTGACACTAAGTAGTTGCTTTCAGTGTAGATGATTCTCTGCTGCCATAATTGTGAGAAGAGAACTAAAAGAATCTATTAGTCAAAGGCTTTAGTAGCTGATGCTCCTGCTCTCCCACCATAAAAAATATTTAAGCTTTAAGACAGGTGCCTTGCAACCCTTTATTTATGTTAGTACTAGGAAATGAGCATAATCTTCTATCAATATCTAAATCTTCAATAACTACCTGAAAGATATGTAAAAACTACAGGAAATACAAGAGATTTCATTTTGGGTTTTTATTACAAAAGTAAAATAAAAATAAGCATTTAAAAAGCACTTTTTTTTTAAAAAGGAACAGATATAAAAAAAATATTTACAAATAGGAAAATGCCAAACTTGAAAGTTTTTTTGAAGAAGAGGCACCAAAGTTTAAATACATTATTTAAAATATACAAGATTCTTTTTTTATTTTTTTATTTTTTTTTTTTAGGATTCTGTTTTCTCTCTGAATTGTCATTGTTGTGATTGAAGTAATGATTTTTCTTAGGCAACTACTTTATGTACTTTTTTCATGGAACTGTGCTGCAAAAATTATGATGAGAGCAGCCAGAACCTGCATCCTTTAAATTGCTCTGTGCCTTAACTCTTTCCATGAACCGAGTTGGTATTATGCGTTAACAGGGAGTGCTTTTCATCTGCAGAAGAAAATCCTCACAATGAGAAAAGCTCAGCCAATCATTCAGTGTCCAGTCCTGTGTATTAATGCAGCAGTAGAGCCCTGGTTATTGGATATGGCTTGTAAATGAATACAATTAGATGTACTTGAGGAAGGAAGCAATGGCCAGGAGTTGCATGCCGAAGTCACCCTGGGTTCAGGCTCCTGCGCGGTCGCTCCAGCAGTGCTTTTGGTTGTGGACTTGCTTCCCTGGGGCCAGGATGACACCGCTCTCCTTTGAACCCTCACACTTGTTCCTGGAACTGCCCATGGCTTACTAGTTGGCTATGTAATTGCTCTGCACCGAACTCTCCCGGCCGTAGCCCAGGGTCATTTTGCTAAGTGTCGCCAGTGACTTGCTGTTCAGAGAGTCTGAACAAGTAAAGCTCAGCTTGCGGAAGGAGGTCTCCACCCCGCTGTCACACGTGCTGTCGTTGTCTTGAAATCTGCTGTTGCAGAGCTCGTCTGGGGGAGAGAGAAAAGGGAAATACCTTATTGTTTCTGGTGCTTCAGTAATGCTGCTTTCAGAAGAGCCTAAGGAATGCAAACCCATAGGTTTAAAGCTCTTAGTCTATAGGGAAATAACTCTTTACATATTATAATAGGAAAAGCTGTACTGAACGTTTGCAGTTGACCAAAGCACCTGATCTGATTCAGTGCTGACAGAGATCAACTGCAGCTGGAGCTTGGATGGCATGAGATGCCTGGTGCTCTGATGACACTAATGCTGTCACTGCACTAGTCGGGACTCTGCCTGAGCGTGGCAGCAGCCCAGCAAAAGCTTCTCCAGTTCTCAGCTTCACAGACCGTGTGCAAGTATATAGCTCCAGGATGAGGCTCCTAAAACCTTCTCCTGTAATTTCACTTAAATATTTCTTTTCAAGACAAATACTTGAACAATTTTCATCTAGTAACTGAGCCTGAAATAGGAAGGAATCAGCATCAGCTGTTGTCTGTGCCAAGTCCACAAGAGGAATGCCAAAGAACAGTATCTGAGTTGAAGGGATGATGTGGGCTCAGTGTGACTGGAGCAGTGGTTGGCATACTAGAGTTCAGTATTAGTTTCTAAACAACCATCATAAACGATGCGGTGCAGTCCATTCACCTTGCAAAGCAGCAGAACCCCTCTTGCCCTTCAAGAGTCAATATGTGTAACAAGCACATTTCTGTGGAGGTGTGAAGGTTCATTCGATGACTGAACAGTTTTCTGTAAACTTGCACCACTAGGCCAGGATGGAGTTACTGCTGGGTTTTTGCTCCCCAGCAATATCTGCAGTGTTTTCCCATAGGCTGCAAGTTGCCACATCAGGGTGCTGGCAGCACTACTGGTGTGTGAACAGGGGCAGCAGGAAAAGTCCATAGGTTTCTGATACTTAACACATCTGGGCAGTGACTGAACATCCCTGATGACTTCCTGCTTTCTCACAACCATCCCCTGCCCAGAATCACCCTAGGACCCCCATTGTTGAAAAAGCCCCAAACTCAACTGGATAGGACATGGGCAACCCCATCTAATGTTATACTGGCCCTGCTCCGAGGAGGCAGCTGGGCAGCACGACTGCTGGAGCTCCCTTGTAAACTAAACCATCTCCCTTTTCTCTGCCTACAGAACACTGGGCCATTTTGAAGTACCAGATGTTGTGGGAGGTTAAATTTAATACCAAAGTTGTACTGAGGAGTTTATGAATGCAAAACATTTTTGTTTATCTGGATATGGGGGGGGGGGGCAGCAGTCAAAAGGTGCTTGTACAAGTTTGGGAGACCATTGCCTAGTTTGTTTGCTGAAACTTGACCTCAGTACTTCAGAGTATTTCTCATCAGTAAATGGCAGATCTCTGGTTTTAGAAAAGGGAGGCAGTATAATCCATATTACTGATTCTAATGGTCCATTTTGCTCCTCTCTTCTAGGCCTAGCAAATGTTTATGACCAGAAAATCATTCTTCAGCACAATAATTCTGAAACAGGTAAGCAGCCCAGGCATTGTGAATAAGAAACTATGCAATCTAACAGCAGTTTAAAGCAAGGGGGGGGTAAGTGAGAAAACATCTTAAATAAAGCTCCTGATGTTTTTCTGTTAATTTTACCTGTCTCTCCATTTGCAAAAGTGGGTGGTGATAATGATGAAACAGCTTTTGCTGTATTGTCCTCTGGGGGAGATGGGCTTTGTGAGCTGGATAGTGCTCTCTGAATGACTTCTATGGCTTCTGTGTGATCCATCTCTCTCAAAGCAGCGAGCAGCTCTTGAACTGTACCACCAGAAACCTGAGAGAGAAGACACCAGACATTCACTATCATCCAGGCTGGTTAAAACCAAAGGGCTGCGCTGTGCAGGAGGACAACATTCTCTCCATGTGTGAGTGGTTTTTATCACTTTACAACCACATTACCTCATAGTTATCTAGCAGAGTTTTCGATGGGGAAGGGCTCAACCTGAATGCATTATTAAGTATGCCGAGACCCAGTTTTTGTGCTAGTGTGGACCAGTTTTTGTCTGGATTGGGCAATTCCAGTAGTTTGTAAAGCTGCATCTTGGAACTTTCATTCAGCTGTTTCAAATGTGCTGGGGAACAGAGAAGTACGTTAGTTCATTCCATATCCAAATCAAGCACCAGTTCATTTCTAAGCAGAAACAAAGCCTAATTAAAGAGTATTTTAGTGTCTGTCAGTCCCAATGTTTACTAATGTACTGCTGTAATATTGAACCTGTACTGCTTTGTGGCCTTGTGACTCACCTCTTAATGGGATCATGCTCATCTATGAATGAGTGGGTGGGAGGGGACCTCTCCTCCCTCCCCATTTCAGTTACAAGCTATCACAGGGCAACATCTTGTGCAGGTACACTGTCAGTACTCAGTTACTAAAGGGATATTCTCAAGTCTTCTTTATAGATGTTACCTTGTGTCAGTGAGTCCTCTGAAACCACTGGTGACTCGTAGGGCTTGCCATTTAGTATGTCATACACCTAAGAGAACACATCAAAGTCAGTATCTAGCAGAAACCTATTTAGTGTCTGTTATCTCGACAAGCCTCAGGAGTATTGCATAAAGCCCCAATTCCATCTGTAAATGGGCAATTTTTTCTGTCCCAGGATCAATATGACTATAGATACAGTAGAAGACCTGTGCAAAGCTTGAGGGAGAAATCCTGAGGAGTTCATCTCCCTTTGCCTTTTGCTATGTCATCTGGCAACTGTTCTTAAGATACAGAGAAAGTCTCTGCAGTAAGTGGCAGCAGCAGTGGCTAAGTGAGGAGTTATTGCCTGTCTGCAACTAGTAATTTAAGAGCAAGCTTAGGTTAGATTTACACCTAAGGCTAGTACTGCCTGAGAGCTCTATGTGATTAGAGAAGCGTTGTACCGTACACTCACACCAAACCAAATGCACAGAATCAGCCACTAGAGGATGGACCGTGCAGCCTAATCACTGTCTGGGTAGGACACAGGAGTGTATTTCCCTACACACACAGTCTGCACTTCTAAAGAAGCGTGTCTGAGTATGGGCCTTCCATCACAAACTGCCCAACCAGCTAAACACTTTTCTATATTGAAGACTGCAGTGCAACTATTTCCAGACGTGTCTGGTCACTCCTGCTGTGTAGAATCAGGCTGTTAAGTGGAGCTTTCTTCCAGTGATGCTTCATGGGGGCTTCTGAATTATTTTTGATGGCAAATTCATAGCTTGTCACCACTGACATAACTGTGGATGCAGTGAAAGGAGTTGGCCGAAGAGAGCTGAGCTGTCATTACTATTAAACAAGGCAAACCCCAGATGACACACCTCACAGTTGGCTGCCATATCCAGGGGGGTCGTTCCGCGCACAATCCCTTCATCGGCATCTTCGGCGTCTTTTATGTCGTCCAGATCAAACAACGGCTCAAAGTTCTCAAGGTGAGGATTTGCACCTGGAAAACAAGCGTGCAAGAAAACTCCTAAGAAATGGCTTCAAAGTTGCTTTTCAACACTATTTAAAATATGTATTCTAAGCTCTGAGTGACAAGTCTGCTAATTTAGCTACTCAAACTAAGTTGCATTTTATATTAAGTGACCAAATAATTTTTTGTAATCAACAGAAGTGAAATGCTGTCACATCTCTGTATAATGCTACTCTCCATTATAAAAAGGAAAAAATGACAGGGAGAGTGTTAGGGCCCAAAGACCAAGCTATGATCCCATCAAGTAACTTCCAGTCCCATTCTTGGCTGACAGAGCACAGTCTGCATGTGAGGAAGCGATGGTGCTTCTTTTTACAGTGTCAGAGAAAGTGTGGCTGTTACTAAAAGACCAAGCACAGCAGCAGAGCAATGGGAGGCTTGGATTTCTCTTTCAAAGGAGAAAAATCAGGTCTAAATAGAATTGGAAAAAATGTTTCAATAAATATTCAAAACTAACTCTTCTACAGCAATATGAAATAGGAGACACTAACAAGCTCCTGTTGCAGTGACCTGTTTTTTTTGAAAGTAGTCCAACACTTATCCCAACTATGTAACAAGGTCTCTTCTCTGCTTCTTCAGCTATAAAAAACTACAAAAGAAATACTCTAAAGAACTTCAAGGAATGCCAGTGGTTTTTCTTGACTAACATAATTTGCTTTTTAGCCATTAGATGGTGCTAAAGAGCACCCCAAGTAGGACTTGAGGAAAACCAAACCTTTGTACTTTTAACATCTGATTTATTCCGCTCATTAAAGTTCACTGGCACATTATTTTCTGCTTGCAGCCTTCTAACCCAAATTGTCACCATGGGAGAGAACTCCAGCGAATATTTATATTCATACCTGCTGCTTTGAGAACTGCTGCCAATTTTGTAGAGCCCCTTCCAGCTGCTATGTGAAGAGGAGTTGTCCCATCATACGTAGTGCTGTCCACATCTGCATCACCCTAAGTTTTTATTGAAGGACAAAAACAAAAGTGCTGAACAAGTCCTAATGGATAACATTAACAGTAATCGTTCCATTGTACCAAGTTCAGTGATCAAGACAAACGGGAAACCCCCCCCCCCTTCTGTTCCTCTGAAGTACTTAAGGATTTTAAAGAGTTTTTAAATATGTAAGTGAAAAGACCTGGGAGAAAGCAATTCTGCCCTTACCTCAAGCAAAAGGCAGCCTGCCAAAGGGATGTTCTCCTGTTCAACAGCTAAGTGCAGCGCGGTTCGTCCGGATTTCTGTTCCTGACCATTGACATTAACTCCAGCAGCAATCAGCTGTTTGAGGCAGGACATGCTATTTGCCATCACCACCATGTGAATTGCACTGAGACCTACACAAAACAAAACCCATCCCTCACCTGCATTAATGTTTTTAAAAAAATGCAGAGCTGTCAAGAGTAATGAGTTTTGAAGTGGCTGCGTCTATGAGAATTGTAAAGTCAGTTACTGTAGTTATCTGAGCAGAAGTGATTTATTGTGCCTGCTTATACACTAAAAGATGGTGTTAATAACAATGTTCTTTGGGCATAAATGTGAACTAGTTGTGTTATTGATGGTGAGTGAAAGCCGTGCAGGGGAAAAATTAACCACCAAAAACCAGTGCTTGAAGTTTTGTGAGATTAAAGAGAATATACAGTAACAAAAATTCAAACCCCTGGCCATTACCAATCTTTGTTCTGTACAACCAGTAAACCTACAGGTCTGTGTTCTCTCATCTGGCATTGCAGGCATATAAAAGCCAAGGACAGCACGTGCAAAATGGGGAAAGATGCTGTTTCCAAGGTCTGCATCTACCTGTGCAGAAAACACTGTGTTGGCAGGAACTGAGGTGTGCTTGTGCAGTAGCCAAGGGTAAAATACAGACATGATCTATCCATACCTTCACCGTTGGAAAGGTCAACCATTGGAGGTATCTTCTTATGCTTTAGGAGTAGACTCAAAATCTTGT
Source organism: Actenoides hombroni (assembly GCA_024336885.1). Taxonomy (NCBI): domain Eukaryota; kingdom Metazoa; phylum Chordata; class Aves; order Coraciiformes; family Alcedinidae; genus Actenoides; species Actenoides hombroni. The sequence goes on from WUAM01000431.1 coordinate 117,900,967, forward strand.
TGTCTCCTTCAGCAGCAGCTAAATGTAAGACAGAATTACCATGGCGATCCAGAAGGCTGACATCAGCTCCAGCCTTCAGCAAGTCTTCTACTACCTCTGCCTGCTTTGTGATTACTGCCAGGTGCAAGGGGGTCTAGAAGTGACAACAGAAGCCATGAGAAGATAAGCAACAGCTACATCACTTCTACAGAAGTCTCTTCACCCCACAAGAGCTCTTAGCATGAGAACATTACACCAAAGCTAACAGAAGTTAAAAGCTTGCGTACATGCACATTTTTTTTCTACTGCATACTACAAACAGGGTTTCTACTTACTGGAAATAAAAGCTGCCTTGCCAGTATCAGCAGTTGGACTTTGGGAGGAACAAAGATGTTGCCTGCTATGTAAGCCAGGGCACTGACCTGGCTATTGGAGCGTTGCAGTGCAAGGGACTTGGGAAATGAGGTAATAATCCCTGTGCCCCCAGCACTGCAACCCTGCTCCCAGCTGCCCCAGAGCCAAGTTCATGCCACAGAGGGAGCACACACACTCTCCAGGGCCTGCTCAGATCTGCCTTTGCAGAGTGCATTCCAAAAGTAACCATCCCACTCAGGTCTGGGAAAACACGTTTCCACCACTAAAATAATAGAAGAACTGCACAAGATTCCATCTCTGTATCATTATCCTTGTATTAAGAGAGGACTGTGAAAAAGGACAGATTCCATCTCTGTATAAGCAGCTCAGGTTAGTCAATATATTTCCCAACATACTCAGTAATCACCCCATCTGTAAGGTACGCGTACGATTCAGCTTGCAGAATATCTGTAGGGAAGGAAAATTCTAGCCTAAGCCTACACTCAACTCCCACCACTGGCTTAAGGTTTAAGTAGAAGGCAGGAATAGCTGTAGAGGTCCTGGCAGTTAAAAGATTCATTTCTTGTGTGGAGCACAGCTTCGCTTCCTGTTCCTGTTACACACAGGGCACAGAACTCAGTTCAGAATCTTCTGCTTGCTTTCATCAGCTTCCACATTTCAAACTTGCTTTATATTAACATTAAAATGAAATGCAGAAGAGAACAAAAAAAGTCAAAATAAACCCTCTGGGCCTACCTGTGTAGAATAAAAACCTGCCCTGACTGTTCACAGCAAAAGAAATGACACAAATGTCAGAGTGCTGCAGTGTAACATCCAGCTGGTTACCTCTGGGACAACTGAATGGTGTGCACAGTTGAAAAGTGTTTTTTCCAGACAGATTTTCCCAGGTCTTTTCAAAACCTGTCTGAGTTACAATGCAAAAAGCTCAGACCCTGTCACAGATAAGGTTTTGAGGCACAGAAAGCTTTTTAAGGCACAGTATTGTGCCTGGCAGTTAAGAGTTCTTCTTTTCCTACCAAGACTTGAGGCTGGGCTTTTTTTCATTTGTTTGTTTTGCTGTAATGTGAATCCAGAAATGAAAGGGAAACCTTGGTGCTGCTGTGATGGGCACAAACACCATCTGGGCTCCAGGAAGGACAGGATTTGTTACAGCTTCCACACGCCTACAGCTAACAGATGACGCAGCAACTGACTCACGATCCCAAGTTATCCGACGTTAGAAAGGTCAGAGGGGCCCAGAGTTGGCACACTGCAATCCAGACGGTAACAGAGAACCCAGGTAACAAAGACATCAGCCAAAGAATGTCGAGTTTTTGGCCTGCTCTACAGTTAACCCATGGAAATGTTCCTGTTACCATCACGGGGAGTTATGAAGTAAACCAGTGAAAACGTGCCCTTGTGCCTTCGCCACCTTACAGTACCTCATTTTGTTTCTAACCTTGTTTGCATTGCAAACATTGTCTGACCTGGGCTCATTCCAACGAATAGAAGAAAAATAAGACAGAGGGTAAATAGCTCTGTTTCTTTTTTACTGGCTGAACAATCAGCCACACTTCTACTGCCACAACTGCCTACCTGGTAAAGGTCGTTTCTCATGTTAACGATGTCATTGTAATTGAAATCAGGTATCACTTCCAAGAGGGTTTTCACCAGCTCAGCATGGAGGTGGATAATTGCTAAATGAAGGACACTGAAACAAACAAAAGAGATTAACAAATTCACACTATTTTCAAATTTCTTCTAAAACTTTGAAGGTTTTGCTGTAAATCTGATTGAATTCATGATTTCAGCACTGAACATCAGCACCTAAAATGAATCCCAGCATTAAAACACAGCTAGTTAGACCATAACTGTGTTTAACCCCTCAATCACAAAAGCAGACTCAGTATGGCTTTTGCTGATCCTGAGAGTAAGTTAACTACCAGTCTAATAAATACAAACTTTGTAGCACAAAATAATTGTTTCAGAACTTCTTAAAATCCCCAGATTCTTTGCTGTTTGGGTTTTTTCATGGTTTGAATTATGCAGTACATGAACACCTCACTGTCAAAACCTTCCTTCAGAATTTCCACAGGCCTCTCTGCCACCAAAGCAGATTTTCCCTTGGGGGTTTCCCCAGATCTGTGGGTTTTTCTTTTCTTCATTTTCAAACAGAAAAATGACTAAGGACTCAGGCCTGGTGACTAACAGCCACAGGACTCACAGCAGTGGCCAGAGATGTCACGCCAAAGGAAAAACCTGTTTTGGGACACGAGGGACTCTGGAAAGCAAGACATTTCACCCCTTCTACTGGGTTAATGCAATGGCTTTTCCTGTGCTCTTCTCCAGAGCCAGGTCCCTCACCACCAGCCCCAGCAGCTGTTCTTGCAGAACCACCATGGGGGAAAAAGCAGGTTGTGAATCCCATCAGAGCTGGATTTGTCTCCTTCCCTTTGAGACCTCATTGCAAAGTCATGCCCTTTGTTTTGAAACACACCTTGCCAAGCTCTCCCTTAACAGATGCTGGCCAGCTTCTAGACTCACCGTTTTTAGCTGATACACAATATCAGCACAGGGCACGTGGTGTGTTTGTCCTGCTGCTCCAGAAATACCAGAATATACTCAGATCTGCATTTCCATCAGAAAAATAAAAGCAATCTCCCTGCCCTTCAGGACATAGAGTCATCTTAAAATTGAGACTGAGAGCACTTGAAACCAGAAGCTATTTTAAAAAGAGGGGGGAAAACCATAGTAATTTCTAAAGCAAACTCAGCACTGAAGGGCCTGTTTTATTGGTTCTGGACACTGCCATAGGCAGTACCAGGGCACTTTGCCTCCTTCAGCTCTCCTGTGCTGTCAGACAGTCCCATCACTACTGTAAAAGAGCTGTTCCTCTGGTAGATGCTTCTTCTTATGCTCTATCATGCTGACATTTTATTTCCAAATCTCACTTCAGAAATAAATTTGCTCTTCTGCTGCCTTTAGCATGTGGGATAGCATGTCTCAGTCACTTGTAATTTTCCATCTAGCTGGACACCTCAAGGCTTATATGGCTTCTACTGTCAAAATACTGCCATTTAAGGAAATGCAAGTGATTGCACAGGGCCTGCTCAGAGCCTGTGAGCTAAAAAGTGAGGATGTGATAACGTCACTTGCTCATTCAAGAGATTATCTTTGCATGTGTTCAGAGCCACTTGTACTGAATTTGCTTTTAAGTAACTACTCATCATTAGTTCCTGACTGTATTTGACTCTGAGTCCTACAGAATCTGGATAGCTTTACAGGAATAAAATGGATTTCTACTCCAGACCATGTTATCGAAGGACTGATAAGCAAATATTAGCAGCCATGTCTGCCACAAACATCCATGCAACCTCTTGGGAGACAAAAGGACAGTACAGATCCAGCTGTAAGCAAGAGCAAAATACCATCCTCTGGGATGAACCTGGCAACAGTGGGAGAAAAGCTGCATGAACCCTCCAGCTATTGTTTCTACATCTCCTGGTGGATCTCTAACTTAAAGCGTCCTATGGAAACGTATGGACTTGCATGGACTAAAGAGCAGAGAGCACTCTGCTCCAGCACTAAGCTGAGCATCTCCACAAACTGTGTATCACCAGGCAAGCCCAGCACTTCACAGTCAGTCAAGATTTTAAGTAAGAAAAGGCAAACAAACTCACAACAGGCTCAACACACTCTCAATGACCAGATTACTTTCTGACAGGTACTGGATTAATGAACTTGGTGGTGTGACTGACTGCTGCAAATGCCACAAAAACGTCTAAAATGGCAGCGGTGCCCCTCCCAGGCAGCACAAAGGAGAAGGGTATTTTCTTGATTAGAGCACTGCTGCAGTCCATGACTGGCAACCACAGTACACCATTCTGCCAACAAAACCATGAGTTTCAACCCAGAAAGTATTTATTTGCCAACTTACTTGTCTCCATTCTCGTCCTGGACAACAGTGAGATGGCGCTGAACAGCCAGCAGCATCTTCACGTCCCCGGTCACGGCGTAATCGAAGAGAGCGTTGCAGTGACGCTTGGCCAGCTGCATGGCCTTCTCCAGGAACAGACCATCTGCAACACAAAGTTTGCTCTCCATCAGTTCATTTGTCTTCCTCCTAACATCCCCTTCTTTTGACAGGCATTTGTGCTGCCAAAGAAATACAAAGTGCAGACCACCAAGCGTTATTTGGTGATTCACTGAGACGGGTTGCTAATTACTCCCAAGAGGCAAGGACAGAGGGAATTAGTCCCTTGGAAGAAGAACTAGGTGCCTGCTGAGTATTCAGGGAGCAGGAATCCTGAGAACAGTCAAACCCTGGAAGCTATGTTTAGATTGAGTGGCACCAGATCAATTACACTGATATACACTTGTGTGTCATGAGACAAAAGGAGCAGGAACTTGGATTTGCTTAGATACAAGTGAAATCTAAGGAGTCTTGTCCACAGAACACTTAAAAGAACCTCCCATGCAGTTCTGAGTAGTTTGGATATGAGGAAACCGAGGCACAAGAAGCCTACGTGACCTGTCAGCTACTGCACAGAAAAGCTTTGGAGGACTTTGTGCCTCTCTCTGACTCCAATCATGCAATCTCTTCTGCTTAAACAGCAGCACCACAGAGTCTGTTCCCTTGTTTAAAACATTCCAGTGTTTACAATGCTTAGCATTTGTAGTAGCTTGATTTTAGATTTATAAAAGGTACAACCACTGAGATTTCATAAAGCAGAGCTTGTCATGGTGGGAAGGCAAAAGGGAGAAAGGGAAGGAAAGAAATTCATTCCTTAAAAAACATCACTCTAGCTGCTCGTCAATACATTTGTGGTTCTGTATCAGCAAGAAACTAACAAAAAATGAAACAGCTGAACTTTCAAACCACAGCCATCATTCTGGGAAGTGGTACCACCTGAAACCAGCTTGTATTTCAAACAGTTTCATGTTTCTATAAAACCTTGTAAGGTTAGAAATTACTAAGAGCAAATAAGTAAACCAGACTTTGTCATTTAAAGCACACATAGAGAGAGAACACCCAGGATTTCCAGCTACACAAACCCAGGCATTTAGACTCAGAAGAGCATCCCTGGTGAACACAAATATATTATTTCTGTAACCCAGACTTCCTCAGCTATCCAGGAAGCTTATTGTTCTGACCAGTATAGCACTATGGCTCCTATACTACATGCCCAGGCTGATCCATTTATATTTGCTGTTTACCTCTTAACACTACATTATAACAGTAAATGAATGTTATGTTCAGGACAGATATCCAGGGTAAAAGGTGTTAAGCAATTCAGTCTTTTCTCATTACAGACATTTCCAAAGACCAAAAAGCTGGATGCTGAACCTCTCTGGTTTCCCTTATAAGGCACAGAGAAAATATATCCTTCAAAATACTGTTTCCTCCAGGAGGCATTGCTGTATTTTGAAGAAGCCAAGCAGATGTTTATGGAGTTTCCAGACCTTTTACACTAGTTTTGCTCATACTGCAGTTTGATCTACCCTGAACACACATACTTTTTCACTTACCATGCCACCATGCTACTTTGTTTACTTCAGTTTTACAGGAAGAAACATCCTTGTCCTCCTCATCACTGTGGGTTCTGCACTGATTCCTCTCCACAGTGTCCATTTTCATATCATGCTTTATGTCCCATTTATCAATTTGTTTATCAGAGCTCTTCCCATCTTGTTCAACTGTGCTATTGGACAGTCCTTCAAACAAAAATTAGCATCATTAGCATCCAATACTGTTGCTTTTGTATGGAAGTGATAAACTCAACTAGCCAAAACCAAACCCTTAAAAACTCAATGCAAAAGTTTACTTTGAGATAGGTGTTGTCATTAAACACTCATCATACCCCAGATGCCAACACACATGGACAGATCGAGCAACGTAACTTGCTCTAAAATGATGTTATGTTTTTGACAGCCTCTGCTTTAAAGAGAAACTTTTATATATAATAACAGGTGTATCTATCTATGGTACAAGAATGCAAGTCTGAAGGATTGCCAGAAGATCTAGCAGAGTTATTCAGATTTACTTTTAGTTTTCTGACAGTAAATTCATCACTGAGACTTTGGATATAACTACAAAGGATTCAACGTGTGGATTTGAAATGACTTCCCTATTTTAGGATGCCAAGAATGCCCTTATAAACCTAATCTTTTCCACTGACTTTCAAGTTATTTCTCTGGCTACTGTGTAGTACCAGATTGTGGCAACAAAGGAAGATACCTCTTCTCTGGTCTAGGCCTTGGGTCACCTGTAACCAGCATGTTCAAGCAAGCAAAAGGGCCACTGCTCAAAAAAACCACTGAATGCAGCAGCACATGGAGGGGTTTTGGTGAACTATTTCTCAGGAGTTAGCAGCAAAAAGGAACATGCACACGGCTTGTACGGTACACTTAGAAAGAACAAAAGAGAAGCAGAGCTGTGTAATCTACAGAAACACCTCTGCTGCCAGAGGTTCTAGAGAAGAGACTGATTCTAGGGGGAAAAAAAAAATAGCCCTCCCCAGCACGCATGACACTCCAGCTCATCTGTAGAAGAAAATAAAGATGGTGAAACTCAATTCGACTGTTACCATGTTTCATTCCAGCATTGGACTTTGTTGTGCCAGGGTGGAAATGCATCCCTGCAAATGCAGAGTACCCGTATGAAGGATAACTGAACCCTAAAGAAAGGAAAAATAGTAAGAATTAATAGAATTACACCCTGATTTAGTGAAAACACCATTTGGAAGAACATCAAACTAAAAGAACTAAGATTTTGTTTTCCACATTCCTTCTGCTTTATTCCACCTAATTAAAATAAATTTTCCAGGCTGAAGATGAACTCTCCCCCATCCCTTCAAAAATCCAAAGAAATTCCAGAAGATTGGCTAGTGGAACTCTCTAGCCCAGCATCCACAGGGCTACACAAATGTAGTATCCCTACTATGCTTCATCCAGAACTCAACTGAGGCTGCACAAGCTGACTATGCTTTCAGATCTCTGTGAGGACACCAGTTTTGTACTGCGGTGTTACGTTATAGATGTGCTGTGAGCAACACGTGTAACAGTTTGAAAACTGCTGCTCTGTTCCCTGCTCTAAAAAAAAAAAAAAAAAAAAAAAAAAAAAAAAAAAAATTTATTCTTTTGCACTTTTAAAGTGTTTTTTGCACTAACGGTGTAATTTTTACA